>JBBPDA010000081.1:29492463-29573132 GCA_037974385.1 Arnoldichthys spilopterus
GATGATCAGAAACATTTTGTGTGACAAACATGCAAAAGAATAAGAAATCAGGAAGGGGGCACATAGTTTTTCACACCCCTGTATACATATGAGATTCACTGTAAAAAAAAATCATTTCATAATAACTACACAAATTTATCCTGTGTTATTGTAACAGTTGCATTCAAATAATACATCTAAACAGTGTATATTTTAGTTTGAAGAGATGTGGATAATTCTCAGAAATTAAACATGTTATTTGAGTAGGAGGGTGAAAAGTTTTGCACTTGTGTGTGTGTGTGTGTGTGAGTCAGTAAGTGGGCAGACTCAGCTGACCGGGTATTTCACTCCCAAGTCTAGGGTTACTGGAATATGGATTGCATAAGATTTTGGGATAATATACTCTGAGCCTGGCAAAAGAAGTAGCTCTGAATTTCCCTGGCAGCTTTAGTAAAGAAAACCTATGCCTATAAGATGATAGCATTCTAAGCATTTAAAATGTATTAGTTTAAAATATTAGTTTTAGTTTATTCATTGAGATTATGTTGTATTATGGTGTATCAAGTGAAGTGGAAGTGACTATTTGTCATTGTGAACACACTCAAGCGCCACAACGAAGTGTGAGCTCTGCATTTAACCCATCACATGTGCACACGTGAAGCAGCGGGAAGCCATCAAGAGTGCCCAGGGAACAGTGTAGCAGGCCGGTACCTTGCTCAAGGGTACCCCATTGGTGCCCGGGCCAGCACTTATACCTGCGACCTTCAGATCCTTAGGGCAAAGTCCCATCTCACCATTGCCCAGTATATGAAGTATATAAAGTACCTTTGATCTCCTGCATGTGAAAATACCCCCTTTCACTCACAATTAGTCATTATTGCTCAAAGAAGGTTATCAGTTATGTAACATCAAAGAAAGGTCTAATAAAATCTGCCTTTTCCACATAATGCTGCTTGAGGAGTGCCGAAGCAGGGCTAGGCAGAAGAATGGCACTTGGCACATGGGAAACAGCACAATGAAGACCGGCAAGCAGAGGGTGCACGTGCCTATGGTGCTGGTTATCATCCGAGTCCTGGGCTCTGCAATCCCTGCTACAGGCACAATCCAATGCCACACACATGCTGGTCAGTGGACTGCTCCTGGTCTTCACTGTGCCATTCAAGGCTGCCTCTTACTCATGCCTTGACTGGATGCTAGGCTTTTGAAGTCTTTACAGACAAAAATATCATTAAACACACACAAAAAGTTTTCATATTATTATGCATGCATTTATTTCTACCAAATATGACACATCTGTTTTGTTCTTGGTTCTACCGGCAAGGCAGCTGGACTGCTTGTCCTCATAGAAGTGGTGAGGAAAATGGAAAACTCATAATAGGTTAAAGAGGTTTTCAACTTTGTTAATCTGTTTATGCTTTAAGCTAAAGGGTCTTGAATGAATGTACTCATGCCAGACCCAGATTAAGACAGCACAGAGCACAGGGCCTAGGGGCTTTGGCAATTCTGAAGTCCCCCTCTACATCATCATCAAATATTTGCAAGCTTTCTTCATAACATACTGTTACCACACATATATACAAAGCAGACACAGTTGTTCTTGTTGGACCAGACCAAATAAGGCTACTGGGTACACATGCAAGCATGTGCTTGTTGTAAACTAAAGTAAATAAACGAATGAATGAATGAATGAATGAATGAATGAATGAATGAATAAATGAACGAATGAATGAATTAATTAATTAATGCATCTCATGACATACAATATACACAAGACAATGACATTGTATTGTAAGCAACTAAGATGATTAAAATTAGCATAAATAAAATACAATAGTCTTCATAATACTATAGCTGTCTTTTTGGTGTTGCTTATTACTCAGATGTCTAACTGAAGTAACCAGTTGGTTTTGGCGTTTATGCTTTAAGATTACCTTCTCTTTCCTCCTTTTCAGTTTATTTGAGTCTTTCGTTTAAGTGTATCATGTATTAGCCCCATAAAAACTAATCTATGTTTCATACAAAATACATATTCAAAATTTCCATGGGAAAAAGCCTTTCATGCTCATTTGGGGTGAGTGTAACTCACCTCTTTTCCATCATTTAGTATGTGGGATTCTATTAAAATGCAAATTAGGCCCCGCCCGTGCCTGCAGCACAGGAAGCAGGGAAGTTACATGACAAAACTGTTTTGAGCACCACTTCATAACTGTATTCCTTAATATCTCTAAGCTATAAAAAGTGTTCTGTCAGCATCTGACATGTAAATTAGCAGGCTAACAATGGCTAGTTCTACCCATTACACTGCAAATTTGTAGGACAGGTTCATATTTCTTGTTTTTTATTTTCTGTCTACCATCTGCTCACTGTGATTACAAGACAAACTGATGGAGAAATATTTGGCTTCAAGATACATTTTGTGGCAAAACCCCACCTGCTTTTGGACCAACTTTTCCCAACACAAGCAAGCCGCAAAAGCCAAACAGCAAAGCTTAGCTTCATCTCCGTTCTCATGCAAATGAACTGAAAGGTCCTGCCCCAAATAAGTCGTGATTGGTTCCTCTAGGTTTCTGCCTAGGAATCTTAGGCTGTTTGTGACTCTGCATTAATCCATTAATGCAAAGAAGAAATTCTCGGTCTTGACACTGATGGTTCATTTCATGAACAAAATGGCGTGTAACACTTATCTTAAATCAAAAACCTATCTTATGAAAATGTTAACAAGAACATGAACAAAATTTTTCACCAGAGGGGATGTTTACAGTAAGACTCTCCTTCTCATTATTTCTTCTTTGTCAGCCAGTTCTTCCACCCTTCCCCAAAGACCAATGGGCTTATTGCATGTTCAGTCAGTTCTTTAGTTGTTGTTGTTGTTGTTCTGTTGTTCTCTTCAGCTGTAGTTCATGATGTCAAAATAAAGGTCTGTCATGGGACGTTTTTACAGCTTATGCAACATATAATAGGTAAAAAATTGTTGCTGTCAGGCACAAAGCTTGTATCTCCATGTTCTGTCCTGTCTTTGCTATTGGTCACCCTTTATGTCTGTCTGTGGGTTTTTACAAATATTTGACCAATGAAAAGTTCTGACAATGTGATTTTGTAACTTCTTAAACTGTCAGAAAATTCCCATAACTCAACCCAGACTTTATTTCAAAGAAGTGCTGCATGGCAGAGCTGAGGTAAAGTTATGAAGCAATTTTATTCGATACCAATTGTTCAACTGTTGAACGTTTTCAGCCTTGGTCAAGCCAGATTAACAACTTTTAATGTAAGCACTGATTTGTAATATCAGTTTTTTTGGGTGTTGACAAATGCTGTATGCACAGATACACAATGTTTTAAATGCCACTAACATTTTGCCTGTCACAAACAGTGCACAAATATATTTTTTTAATTTTAAAATGGTGCTTTAAATCTGTGAACAGTTGTAGCATTTATAATAATAGCTCTAAATTTCCTTATTTTTAAACATATGACAGGATACACTGCAAGAAGAGGTAAGCCATGTTCACAAATACACACAAAGACCTTTAATTCCCCACTCTAGACTGAATTTTATAGAGGCCAGCTTGGATAGTTCAAATTAAATTAGACAATAAAGCTAAGCCTAGCAAATAGGATTGTGAGGTGCAAGTTATTACACACCTTGTTTTGTGAAAGCAGATTAACATAAATCTGGGGCAAACCACCTAATAAGCAAAGCCTTAAGTGCCCAAATAAACTGTATTACTCAATCAGTGTTTATTTGGCATAAATGTTTATTGGCATCTTTGAAGTAGTAGAATGGAATACAATTCAATTGAAATTTAAACATTATGTTCATAATTTGTCTTGATTTAGAGGTTATTATTAGAGTAAGAGTCATTTTTTATTCAAGGAGTCAAAGAGTTATAATCATAGAATAAGAGCTAC
Organism: Arnoldichthys spilopterus; assembly: GCA_037974385.1. NCBI lineage: Eukaryota > Metazoa > Chordata > Actinopteri > Characiformes > Lepidarchidae > Arnoldichthys > Arnoldichthys spilopterus. The sequence continues at coordinate 29,496,352 of JBBPDA010000081.1, forward strand.
TGGAGTCAGAAAAGATGTTGCTGCTTGAGGTCAGAGAGGACCTGCTGCTACTGAACACTAGTCCCTCCTACTAGATAAAGGTCACACACATTCAGCAGTGATTTCTGGCCCTGCCCTACACCAACTGAGATTTCTCTATATCCCCTAATCGTTTCACAATATTGTGTACTGTAGATGGTGAAAGAGCTAAATACTTTGCAACCTTGAATTGGGACATTTTAAAAAAAATTTAACTGGCTGACAATTCTCTCATGAAGTTTAGCGCAAGTGATGAGCCACGACTCATCTTTGCCAAGACTAAGCCTTTGGTGGATGCTCCTTTTATACACGAACATGTATAAACCTGTTACCGGTTCACCTGCTTATTGTGGACCTTTTCAAAATGATGCAGCTTCCCCAAACATTTTAGTGAGATGCAAGCATCAAATGTAGATTTTTTTATTTACAAAATATAACCAAGTTGCTCAAAAAAAAACACAAGTTGTTTCTGTGTGCAGGGACATAAAGACAGAAAATATGATCCTCTCAGTTTAAACAATAAGTATTACATGATAAAATGTTTTTTTTTTTTGGTCGGTCAAGTTTCCATATACATTTATGAATGGCATAAGTACATTTTCAGTGGGAGCTTTGTTATAAAATCATTTTATATATTTCACTTCATGTGTAGTGTATAAACTGATTTTTTTACCAATTAAAAGAGCACATTCTGCTCTTAAAAGCACATTTTGTCACATTTTTTACGACAATTAAATTTGATTAATTTTCCGAGCTTTATCCAGGGGTGGAAAAAGCCAGGTTTAATGGGAGAAATTTTATTTATTTCTTTATTAGCAAATTACAAATGCATCTTTAAATGCCTGTTTATGGTACATTTTACAATGAAATACAACTTCCTCTAACCAGTTTTCCATCCTTTCTTGCTTAAAGCTGAAAAAATGTTAAGGGTGATTTAAATAATCAACTGTAATTTGACTGCATCTAGTCAGTGCAATCATTCACTATTTACTTTTCTAGTCTAACAATTATTGTTTTTCCATGTGGATTTTATTCTTCTTTCTCAACATTACCTTGCTTTATAGTGGTGTATACGGCTTTAGGTCTTTACATCATACGTCTTTTAGACATGAAGCATTTCATTTAATTAGTTAATGACTCTTTTCATAAATTGTTTAGCAATGATCTATTTTCATCATGACTAATTGGACATTGATTCCTTCATTTTAAGTTTCAAGCGTATGTACACTTCCTCAGTTATTCACTGCTTATCTATTTGTCATCAACAGAAACAGACAATGCCTGGCAGATTTTTCCTGAGAAGCTTATCATATGCTTGTTTATAAAGACCACAAAAAAAATCATATTTTCGCAACTGGTCATCTTTTCCTGGCAGTGTGGTTTTGTGAGCATACTTAGCTCTTTGCTGTAATTATGCATGCTTTGACTAGCATCTTCCAAAGAAGACATTTTAGATTTTCTGGTAGTGGTTATTGCCATTCCTGTTACATTACTGACAAATGTTTCAACCAAAGTAGTCATTTATGTAAGACCTTTCTGAGAATTCTGGAAGTATTGCACAACTAAATGATGTCAAATGCACAAGTTTTATGCAGTGATCATGATCATGGGCTTCAAAAAGTTCTACCTCCTTCACAGTAAGGATCAAACTATCTGGGCAAGAATGGATTTATATGTTACTCAGTGCTAGTCACAAGGCTAAAAGCTGTAACTAGCAAGTCAGCAATGTAAATGTAATACTATTTTTTATTGTTTCAAACTATACCTGTAGTTATATTCATTTAATGCTATTTCACTACTTTTATAGTATTTTGCCTCAAAAGTCAGTGTCTTAGCAAAATCAATGCTTCCATGATTTTTAGGCTTGACCTGAACAGCATTTAACAGGTGTTGTATACTCACTGGTGTTGTTTGTTTTTAATAGATAAATATTTTTATACATCTATTTATTCCGTTTTATGATGGACATCCCATAGATGCCCATCTGGAGATAGATGAGCCTTTACCATGTCAAATAAAGAGAAACCAGACTGACTGGATTTATCTTACCTAGATAACAGTAATGACACAGGAGTGAATTCTGCAACTCTATGTTTAGTGATGCATTTTCATTGTCAGTTTAGGTGCTTTACTGAATGGTGAATAAAGTTCATATTTCATAGCTACCTTAGTTGTCCCAGTTCAATTCCATCTTCAACTTCAACATGCAAAACATAAATTACAGTTAGGATTTATGGCTTAATGAGTAATTTTGTTGCTTCATACTACAAAGCCCCTTTTCAAAAAGATATTTAAAAAAACAATAGTTCTAATGATCAAATTTTGTAAATATACACAAATGTTCCACACCAGTTTGAAAGACTTCACGTAAAGCAAGTTAATTGGTAGCAGGTGAGGTATCATGACTGGGTATAAAAATAGCATCCATCAAAGGCTCAGTCTTTATAAGAAAGGATGGGTTGTGGCTCACCCTTTGTGCCACATTTTTGTAAAATAATTGTTAAATAGTTCAAAAGGAACATTTCCCAATTCAAGATTGCAGATAATTGACATGTACAATGCATAATATTGCTCAAAGATTGGAAATCAATGCTGAATGCACATGAACCTCAAGGCCTCAGGTGGCACTGCCTAAAAAACAGTCATGCTACTGTGACAAAAATTGCCACCTAGGCTTAGGAGTACTTAAGAAAAATATTGTCACTTCGGTTACACTCCGTCACTGTAACCTATTTAAACAAGTATACCAGGGCGTTTTAAGGGAAAAGCATTCCTAGACCACATGAAAGTTTCACATGACATTTTTTTGCCCATCTCTACCAAAGTTGCTAATAATTATGGACCTGACTGTATGCCTGAGTGCCTAAAGTATTTTGAATTAAAAATACTCAGACCATTTAAAATACTAGGTCAAATGTAGGCATAGGCATAGTTAAATATAGGCATTTACTTTTACTGTTAAAATTTTTGTTAAATGTTCTGGCTTAACAGACGTACTAAAACTGTTCATGGTTTAAGAGAGAACATTCACAGATACTACAAAAATTACTTTAAAACTCAAATCAAGAAATGAAAAAAAAGCACTAAAGCTAAAGTTTTTGGTGTAATGCTTAATGAGCTTGGTGAATACAGAGGTCTCAGATTCCTTATTCTGTATGCACCACGCTCATTAAGCATTATGTTTCTTAGTAAGGAAGACTCCTTACTAATATATTAGCAAAGGGAGTACTAGATGCATGGGTGCCAATAACTGTGACATATTGTTCATTTGTACACGGGGGTTTTGATCCTTAAACTTAAACTTTAAACAAAGGTTAGATTTTTCTTAATGTTTTCTTGAGACTTACTAAATTAACCTCACTGACATTTTTTATGACCTTTTTTTAAATTCACATTTACCAAAAAATATCAAGGGTTTAATTTCAGTATCATGGACTGCTTTCTACCTGATTTGGAGCTTTAGCATTTCATTTTAGAAATGAAAAAATGAAGAAAGAATAGAGCCTGATAAACATCAGCTCCTTTGCTGATAGGTGCTATACATGCCAAGATGTTTCACTGCAGTTTTTAAAGTTACTCATGACCTAATGAGGTTTTGATGAGGTTTTGAGCAGCTTCTTTTCAACTTATTATTTCACTGTTAAAATGTTTTGGAAAGGTCCTCAAAGTCAAGCTTTTTTCTGGCTAAATTTGTTACTCTGCTTCTTGTAGCATCTCCCTTCTGGAATGAAGTCTTGTAAAGCCTGAAAGATTAAGACTCAATTAAGTTTAGCAGTGCTGGATGCTAGAAATAAGTAATGGAAAGGCAATTTGGTATAACAGGGATAAGCATTAAATTCCCCAATTGCACAGAAGGTGTGTATTCTACATTCTGCTCCATAACCATGTTCTTTGATTGATGTATTCCATTTCTGTGTGTCATTGTGCAGTTTTTGGGCTTCTTTACAAGCCACTGTGAGCTTTGTTCATTAATCCATTAATTCACCATTCTCTACAGAAAGAGCCACTTTTTTTAACTGTTCTCTTAGTGACATCTAGTGGCAGGCAAAGATAATGCAAAGTCTCAATCTTGAGTGCCTGCATGTGTTATACAAACTCAGCTTCATATTCACTTTTGCACCTTTAAGTGTTAGTGTTTGCCACTAGGTGGAGGTATTGTAAAGTAAGGAAGATCACATTGTGGAGATACAAATCAATAATAATATTATCAGCCTAAATGTAAAGTGTTCTAAATTAGGCCCGCAGAGCTTAAACTGTAAAGGAAATTACTTTCAGTAGATTGCTCGGGAGTAGCCTCACATACCCAAATAGCAAAAATGAGCTCAAATCATTTTCGTTTCTTTTGGAACACTGGCCAGTGGTCTTGAGCCAGCATTAGTCCTGTTACCAATGATTCCTCACATGGCCCAAATGCAGTCCCTATTCGATATTCTCATTCAACATCTGGAATAGCTTTGGATCAGATCAGCATCACCACTGGGCTGAGTGTGCATCCCCTCCAGCTGTTTTAGATGTTTGATTATTGCTGTGTTGAGCATAAATTATAATGTATGGGATTTTGAGTTATTTGCACTAAAATACACTACTTCATTCTGCCAAAAATTAAGGAAAGTTTTGTTGTATCTGATCTGAAGAAGTACAACAACAGGTTGTTAACTGCTTCTTTATGTTTAAATACACCACCTGACCTTGGTCCTAGAGTAGACCCTATAATATCTATGTGCAATACCAAGCCTCAACTGGAGGGCTATAACACTCCCTCTGCATTCTTCAGAATGATGGATCTCCATCTGGTATGAGTGCGAGTGGCATTTGTAGTCCAGTACTAATCAGTTAAATGCCTTAAGTTAAGTCTCCCGAGAAGAGTAGAGTAAATGCTATATGAGCAGGTGTCATTAGCTGGATAAGTTAATCTGGGGAGGGGCTGTGATTTGAACCAATCTGTGATTTCAATCCAGTAGGTTTTTGCAGTGTTCATAGCTTTTACACCTGGAGTGAATTATCTGCTGTAATTTGCTGAACTTGCTGAGCTCCCTTGGTAATAGTATTTGAGCCTAATATTATTACTTGATAATAGCCAATAATAATATAGTGTAGTATAATAGAGTGTAGGACCTTGGCCAGCTGGAGGACAAGGCTAACTCCTGAAATAAAGCTAGACTTGGCACTGTTTCTTTAGTTCCAGATAGTACTATATCAATCAAGACTTTGTCCACTATTTTAAACTCAGCAGGCACACAGAAACTGCACTAAAATATTAAAGTGTGTTCCTGTAGCTTCTGCATACAAATCTAACACCGTTTTTTTACCTATTTTATTTGTATAATATTGTACAAATATTACTAGGAGTGATTATGAGTGATGATAATGTTAGTTAGTAGTAGCAGTAGCAGTAGTAGTAGTGTAGTAGTAATATTAATAGGAATTAACATGTTTTGTGCAAATACTAATAGTAGTGTTAATACAATTACTATTATTAGTAGGAATATTATTAAATATTATTGGGGCATAAGGAGTACTTATATTGATAATAATAGCTATAATATCATCGCTGTTCTTTAAAATGGCAACTTTACAGGAGAAGGCAAAAACGTTCGTTTTTGAGCATTTCTATTGGTCTGTTCATTATGCAAGTTTCACACAGTGTAAAGGCCAGCTGCTGTGTTGAGAGAGAGAGAGAGAGAGAGAGAGAGAGAGAGAGGGAGAAACAAAGTTTGAGCTAATACCAAGGGATGTAAGAGCACACTTATTTTCAGGTTCAGTATGGTTTTCGACTTAAGATACTTAATACTACATATATTAAATGGACTCAAATAAAACAAAAGGCTTTTTCAATACACCACCAGCCAACAGAAAAAAAAACAAAACTGCAACCCCTAGAATTTATAAGTGAATTCAGAAAAAAAGCCCTAACATTGGTGTACAGATCCATGCAGAGCACAAGCCCCTCCCCTCTCCCAGCCCACTTTACCCTGATAGGATGCACTCAGATGCCTAGTTCTAATCATTGACAGTGGCTTCTGTGGCAAACGAGGCCCTCAGAAAAGACCAAGGACTGTATCAACGATGTGGTTTTAAATTCTGATACTTTGTTTTGAAAGTGCGTTTGCTGAAGTCTTGGTAATACGATTTTCAGTGAAATTCACAAAATTTGCCCCAAGGCAAAGCAAAACACCCCACCATCACCATCACCAATTCCCCATTATACTGTTCTGTCCCCCACCACATGAACACAAAAGCACAGGGTTGCCTCTCAGAGCCTTTACAGAAAACACAAAGCCCTCCCCTTGCCTCAGAAAGCCATATCCTAATTGATTCTCATTTTCATTAGTCACCGTGAGAGGCTTTTGTCCTCCGGGACTGGGCCAGAGCCAGCGGAGGAAAGCGGTCTGTTGCTCACTCTGAGCGTGACCCACAGAGGTCTTCCTTAAAGAGAGAGAAACTGAGCTTGGCCTTTTGAAGTGCATCCCCCGCTAACTAAAGGTCAAAATAATAAATGTAGGCCCAATTGAAGCCTGGGGAGGGGAGAGCGGGGGATGGAGACAGAGCTGGGCGTTTTTAGGGAGGGGTAGAGGGGAGACGTGTTGAATTCATTGAGTTGGGCATATCCAAAGACAGCACAGCACGGGTCCTGAAGAGAGAGAATGGAAGGTTCATGTGCTCAGACAGGGTTGGCTCCAACGGTCTGCGACTTTTGCTGAGAACTATCTGTCTCTCTTTCTCTCTACTTTTATGTGACTCTCTCTCTCTCTTTCATTCTCTCTCACAAAACGTATCTCTTTGCTTTCTCAATTTACTTCCTATATACATTTTTTTAACTCCATACATTCTTTAAAAAGAGCGCCAAAATGATTTCTTGATGGTACAGCAATGGTACAGATAAACCACTTTGGGTTTATCTGTTTCAATGGATGGTCCTTTCCCAAACCACTTTTTCATGGTTCTTTGTGTTAAGAACCTTTAGAGAGTTCAAAGGCTGTTCATGTAATGTAAAGGTTCTTAGCACAGTTTTTTCCTAGAACTGTATATCAGAGCTTAGAATCATTCAAACACAATCATAGATGGGCAGACATGTCTAAACAATTTTGAACTATTGCATTAGTAAGAGAAAAAGAACTTTTATTTGTCATTATACTTGTCATGTCTATTGACAATTAACAGGAAAATCTACAGATTTCTCACGTTTTGCATCATTATGTAATGATTAAGTTTTTAACATGTAAATAAAGAGCGATCATTCAGAGTGGGTTGATGTCCAATCTAAAGAAACTTTCCTAATTTTCAAAATTGTTCACATTGGTGTTGGAAACCAGGAGTCAAGAAGAACTTAATGCTTCTAAAAAAAAACTTTTAAAAGGTATTGTTTTATCATTTTAGATAAGGTTTAATTTGCTTAAAACTTGCTTTTTTAAGCCATTCATAGCAGTCAGGTACATGTAGTGCATTGTAAGATGAGATAATGCCCAAAGTAAGCTTGCTTTTTGCTTTACTGTAAGTTACAATCATCAGCATTACAAATTAAAACTAAGAACTCTGAAAGTTTACATTCTCTCATTCTAATGTGCAGAACATTTGAAAAATCAGTGTCGCTCTTTCTTAAAGATATAGCTTTTCAGAGCATAGGCTGATTATGTGATGAATATGATCAACAACGATCCATATCCATAAAACTGTGTGGCTTTATTGGAAGTGTCTGTCATAACATTCAGCTGCAAGAATAAAAGATTTAATCTTGTTTGAAATGTCTCTTCACATTCTCCCACTGATTCCACTTCACATTCTTGTCTACCTACCAGTAGTATAGGCCTACTCCACAAATATTACCAAAAAGTGCTTTTAAAAGTCATGTAGTATTGCTACATATTCCATATATTACAAATATATTCACATATGTCTTTAATTTAAAGATATTGACCAGGTCCAGATGTTTCTGATGAGTGTTACTGGAACATGCCACCACCAATTGCTCAACCTGCTTATACCAATGTGATTTATTTTGTAAACCAGGAAAATATTTAATAAGCACAAGAAAAGACACATAAGTCAGTGCAGTTATGGCCTTTACCAATTAGCCCATATTAAAGACATTATATAGATTGTCTATTACTGTAAAGAAGAGAAATTTCCTTCACTCATTTAAGAGCATAATATGCCCATTATATTATATTATTATATTACATTATATGATATTATATAGCCTAGTGGATACGGACTTGCCCATGTGATCTGATGTCCCGACCCATGTACAAATGAGGTACCCTTGAGGAAGGTACGGTCCCGCTACACTACTCGCTGTTGAAATCTGCCCGCTCCTCCATGTGTGGATGGATTAAATGCAGAGGTCACATTTCACATTTGTGGTGCACTTTGTGTGATGAGATGTGTTCACAATGACAAATAGATATTTATTGTTTTTGCATGCATTACACACATATTATATTTTAAGCAATGCAGTAGAAATATGTTTCCTTTTAATATATACATTTTCTCTCCTGCTCTCTCTCAGAGCCTGACCGTTGTGGTACGTCCGAATGTAAAATGATAAGAGGTTCTTTCTCTGCAGCTGCACAGGCATAAACCAACTGTGAACGACTGCACATCCACAGCAGTAGCAGCCTCATTCAGCATGTCGTGCCATTTGTTTCCCACCTGTTTTCATGCCAATCCCGTGTCTCATTGGGCGGACAGGCATCGAATATGAAGTACTAGCCAATCTTGGCGCAGGACGCGCGCCGCTACTAGCGAATCCCAGCACGAGGAGGGCGGATATGTCTGAATACGGGTGGTAAATCCGGCATTGCCAAGGTAACCGTTTCTCCGTTCGCCTGCACTGTTTTTTTCCCAACCTCTTGACTCTTCTCTCCCGAGATTTTCCGCAGGCAGCAACCGCAACGGTTATCGACACCGCAAAAAACACGGTGAGCACGTTTAACTGTGATTGACGAATAGCCCTTTTAGAGTTTAAGTAATTCTAGCACAAATACGTGATGCTGGTTACAGCGCTACGTGCTAGCTTTCGTTCATTTGGTGGATATGTTGTGGTGATGCTGGTGGTGGTGGTGATGGTGGTGTTCAGTCTAGCGGCGCTAAACCGGGGGATGTGACATTTTCCCCTCACCTCCTTTAACAAACAGGCGCAAGGTGATCAGTTACTGAACAAAATATATACGCACAACTGTACTAACTGCGACTACTGACGTATGTGTTAACCTGTATCAGCGAGATGAGTATCTGTTTTATTAGCCCACGGCAGCGTTAAAAACCGATACAACTCGTCAACGGAGAGAAATGTTTAACCGCGCTGCGGTAAAGCCGAATGGCGCTGCACCTCATAGCACAATCGCTGCGAATCTGCAAATACCCAGTGTACATCATTTTAACACGTTTGCGTGGCTCACACAAGAATCAGCTGCACCTAAATAAAGACTAACGCTAACGGACTACCTGTCGAGGGGACAAAATCCTTTTCATGGGCTTTGTTTTAGACATTGGACAGTGCATGTCCTACTTATAGATATAGACCATGTTTGTAGGTGCATACTTCTCGATTTATAGATGTTACATTTTAATATTTATATAATTACGCAGTATGATCTCAACTCAGACCTTAGATCCTTAAGTAAAAAAAAAAAAAAAATTCCAGCTGTTCTAATCTCATTTCTTATCACCCGTCAGAGAGTTGACTGTATTTGTTTTCCTGTGCTCCCCCAGTTAATGGATTTGACTCCATTTTGTTCTCTCTCTCTCTCTCTCTCTCTCTCTCTCTCTCTCTCTCTCTCCCTCTCTCTCTCTCTCTCTCTCTCTCTCTCTCCCTCTCTCTGTGTGAGTGTGTGAGGGATAGGTGCTTTACCCTGACTCATAAAGATGTGGCTTCAAGATTCAACAAAACGTGTTCACAGGTTCTCTTGCAACAAAAGAGAACATACGCTCTCATGTGCTCTGACTTTGAAATGATTGAAATCTGATTTGTTCAGCTAGGAAATCGCCCTGTGTATGTGAAAGTAAAATTCACAACAGACTGATGACAAATACTGTAGTCTATGTATGTATGTGACAGACAGAGACAGAGAAAGAGAGAGATATGTCCTCGTTACAAGTGAAGGATGCCTACGGCAGTCGGGCAGTGGTAAAAGATTCACCACAAATAATGAACTGATAATAAACTGGCTTCTGTATTCCTTTGTAATGTTTTCCATTTAACCAGAAATCATATTGCTTTGACTGCTTCTTAGTGCCTTAGAAACATCTGTATCTAAGATTGTGCCTGTGTGTGTGTGTGTGTGTGTGTGTGTGTGTGTGTGTGTGTGTGTGTGTGTGTGTTAGTCATGGTGAAGCTGGGCAGTACTCTTGGAGAGAAGGTGGAGAGGGAGCCATCGCTGGAGGATGGCTTTGATAACATTCCTCTGATCACACCACTGGAGGTTAACCAGCTACAGAAGCCCTTTCCGGACAAGGTAACCAGGTCTGCCTTATGACCAACACCTCCATTTGTCTGCATTTTCAGAGGAACTTCCTGAGCTTCTCAGTCATACTTCATATTCTAGGTCATTATAGATTCATAATCATAAGAGGAAGCTCATTGTGTATGTGCTGGACAAATTAGAGTGTCAAAGTTGTGAAATGGCCATATTAGAGGCCATCCTAGCAGAGCCATAAAACAATCATATAATAGCTCCTTAATAATAAAGGACAGAACTTCAAATGTCACACATACACAATATTTTAGGTTTAATAGTTCAGTTGTGTTAATGTGTGGGATTCCAAGTGTTTTGGTATGGTTTGCATGGAACAAATCAATAAATATACAGTGAGTTAATAAATCTGTGGTTTGTTTAAATAGGATATATTAATGTACTTTTAGGAGCGAAAATCAGACAAAGTTTTAGGTCATATTGATGCAGAAATAAAGGACATTCTAAAGGGTTCACAAACTTTCAAGCAACAACGTGACTGGGAGCTGTTATTGTGGCACCGTGGTTAACCATCACTGCGCACAGGGATATCTGATTGTATTGACATGTCATACAAAGCAAAAAGCAGCGCTTTAGTCTAAGCTTGTGGAACTCCTTTAAGCATATGCCAATATTAAGAACAAGTCGTCACTGTACAATAATGTATCTCCACTGTCCCACAGAGCCACTGTGCCATAAGCATTTCCTTGTCCTGATTATTAAATATAAATATAAATAAATTTGAAATAGAAATATGGCATTTTTGAAAAATAAAGTTAAATATCCTTATCATTTAGAAATACAACACCACGATTTACCCTTTCATTGTATTATATGACAACTTTTTTTTGCTTTCCCCTTTTCATGTTGCAAAAAATAGCAACATGCCATTCAAGGTTGATGTTACTCATGACAACACACTCATGTTCTGTTGCTTAAACAGTCATTGTGGTCGCATTTGATGCAGCGTTTGCTAAATGTCTCCTGAGGACTGAAACTAATTTTCTCAAACACGCAAACATAAACCCCCACGCACACATACACATACGCACACAGATGGCATGAGAACCCTCCCCACTCAGTAGGGGGTGCAGGACAGAATCAGAGCAGAGTGTTTGTGTTTCATAGTCAAATGACTCATCTCTCAGAGACAGTGATGGCCAAAATTACATAGCATTACAAGATCTCTGTTATTTCATACATGTGTGAGTGGTCCCCTGTGAACGTAGTAGCTTTCAAGTCAGCCTATTGGTTTCAGTAGTTACTCTTTAATCAACCATATTTATACAGAAAGAACTAGTGGTGTGCTGATCAGCCAGTTACACAAAGTTATACGAAGAGTACAAGAAGTAGCATCCATGGTTTTGATTTGGGTTGATGTTTATGTGTGCACTGGTTTATGGGTCTGCTTAAGAATTTATGGGTAGAGTCAGTCAAAACGATTTCTTCCTGCAGCAGAATGGGTGTATAGCAGCTCTTTCTAATCAATACCAAAAAAAAAACAAGCCTTTTTAAAGGTAAAGAGGCTTATGTTTATTTCATCAAAAAGAATGTGTTTTTGTTTTTGGTTCTTACACAGTGTTTCAAAATTCCCCTAAAATTCCATGTCAAATGAGTAGAGATACTACAACAAATTTATCGCAATTACAAAAATAGTCATACAACTTTAAAATTATGGGGTCAAAAATAGAAAAAACCCTTTTTGGTTCCCTAAATCACATTTCAGCTGATGGTTCTGTAAAAAATAAATAACATTTTGTAAATGAGATGAGCAAATGTAGAGGAAAAACAACCTTCTAAAGTTTAAAGAACCTCACATGAATACCAGTTACGGTTTCTTTTCTGTATTAAAGGACCTTTTTTTAATGAGTGTCATTGTCCTAATGGCATTTATGCTCTGTTTTGGGAGCTTTCATGCACCCTATATTCATTCTGTCCTCTTCATCTTCATAGGTGATTGTCAAAACAACAACTGAGTATCAGCTTCAGCAGAAGAAAAAGAAGAAACTCTATGTGCCAAGCATTAAGAAGCTGAACATAAACCTTTATGGCGAGGTGTCGGAGAAGGTCAAGGTAAACCGCTCTATTGCTCTGCTGTGCAGGTCCTACATGACAGGCATTTTACAGGGGAGAAATGGTTATTGCTGAAACATCTGCCTGACTTTTTTTCCACTGGGGTGGCTGGAATATATAGACAATTAAACATGTTCCTATGTGAAGCTGTGTGCATGGAAAAAACAGCATCTGCATGTACACAGCAAATGTGTAACGAATTTCAGTTTTAGCCATGCTAATGGTTTTGATCTTCATATACTTCATATTCTAAGTCATGATAGATTCATAATCATAAGAGAAAGCTTATTGTGCACAGGCTGGACATATTAGAGTGTCAAAGGCATCTGTTGTGAAATGGCCATATTAGAGGCCATCCTAGCAGAGCCGTAAAACAATCATACAACAGCTCCTTAGTAATACAGGACAGAACTGCAAATGTCACACAAATATTTTAGGTTTAATAGTTCAATAATTGTGTTAATGTGTGGGATTCCAAGGGTCTTGGTATGGTTTGCATGGAATAAATCAATAAATATACAGTGAGTTGATAAATCTGGTTTGTTTAATTAAGATAGATAAATGTACTTTTAGGAGCGAAAATCAGACAAAGTTTTTAGGTCATATTGATGCAAAAATAATGAAAATTCTAAAGGGTTCACAAACTTTCAAGCAACAACGTGACTGGGAGCTGTTATTGTGGCACCGTGGTTAACAATCACTGCACACAGGGATATCTGAAAATTAAACATGTTCCTATGTGAAGCTTTGTGCATGAAATAAACGTCAGATGTACACAGTAAATGTGTAACGAGTTTTAGTTTTAACCATGCTAATAGTTTTGAGTTTATGGATTGGTCATGTGATCTTATCTGTGTGTGTTTTGTGTGTGTGTGTGTATATTCCAGCTCACAGGGCTCATTCTCATCACTTTGGCTTTCCTGGCGTGCCTACTGCTACTGGTCATGTATAAAGCTCTCTGGTACGACCAGTTAAGCTGCCCTGAAGGTTTCATCCTCAAGGTAATTTACATATTGTATACATTATAGCTTTGCTCCACATAATCTTCACCTTCCTCACAGTATAAAACATGCATGAGTAAAGTAATAAAACTCCTATACTGTTTCTAACAGTGAGTGAAAGCTAAAATGAGGAATCGGCATTATGCAAATAGCTGGCTTTCATTTACTCTTAGTGACATTTCCTGAAAAATAGTAAGAGATTTGGGAATATAGGTCAGTTGCACACACAGAAATGCTTACAGCCTTTGAGACTCATTTCACTGCATCACTGATGAGTTATTGTAGTGTAATATAGGCTAAGTGTTGCCCCTCACAGCAGATGTCATTCGTGGTGTCATATGTCAAAGCTTGTCAGCAATAACAAAGTTTTTTTTACAGCGTGATAAGTTCAAAACAATTGCTCCCGCTTTCCATTCCAATAATCTTTGAGTGACAGTCAAGCATTCATGCATGCTAATGTCACCTCAGAAAGTGCGGGCATTAGCTCAAGGCCATCATGGAGCCACGGTTTCTGAGCTAGACAGCATCAGGGCATTTTCCTTCAGCTGTGTGCGAGTGTGAGAATGTCTTTAATTAGTCTTAGCTGTGACTAAACTGTGATTAAGGCCTGCAGGGGTTTCCGCCTCAGCCCCTTTGAAGTCGACGGCAAGGCTGCCATTAGCGCGCTACTCTAACGTAGCGTCGCTGACTTGAAAAGAAGTCAAATTGCCACTCATTAAGAAGGAATGAGCTCCGTCAAGGCCGAGGCTCGTTGACATCCTCTTGACTGACGGCTTTCAGTTCGAGGGACGCTGGTGATCCTCTGCTCCCGTTTGCTTTCCTTTGGGGGCGTCCAACTGTGATCGTCCACGGTTCGACTGTCACTTCAAACCCAGCCTTTAAAAGCGATTTGACAAATGGAGTGCCTTTCGTGTTTTTTTTGTTTTGTTTTCCCCCTCCCAAGGTTCCGAGACGTCACAAGGCGCACGATGTGAATTTATTCATATTAATGCAGGTAGTGAATCTGTTGATAAAAGATGAGATGCCGTCCTTGATCATGGAGCAAAAGAATGCTGTCAAAACCAAAGGGAGGTGGTTGTCGCTGAGTATGTTTTTGACTCAGCAAAACTTCAGTGCTTTGTAGTTTTTATATTTTATGATTTTCCTGTTCTTTTTGAAGCAGGTCTTGGGTCCTGCTTTTCTTTTAAAGCATTTTAACCCTAGTCTTGATAAAGTGCTCCTGTATGATACGCAGTGGTACTCACAAAAATAAACTGACATTGCTGAGGATGCTCATATTGTACAGCATAATTGTTAATGGGCTCATTTGCATGTTGATGCCTTCTCTGAGGTTAGTACCGCAATGGCTAATATTGCAATAATCATTAGCAAATAATATGTTGTGCAGGCCTACATTTTGCCAAATTGTACCACTTTCTACTTTCCACTTTCAGTTTTTTTTTGTAGGTTACTAAAGGGTTCCCTAACAGAACCATAACATTACTGGGGGTTCTTTCAGCTTAAAAAATATTATATAGACATGTATATTTTTCTTCTCCAGTACCATAACAAGGGGCCCCACCAAACATCCTATATCATTCAAACATATTTAACAGTTCACACACATACCGATTTACATAATATAGCATCAGTCACTGCAGCCAGTAGAAAGATCATTGTCTTTTCTATTTTTTCTCAGTAACAGCTTCTTGACAGTTATGCATCCTCTTAGATCCATGTAGTTGAGATCTCTTACTGTGGAAGGATGGACGGAAACACCTACGGGTTATTTTCATATCTGAGGCAACAGTGGAGCTTCATTCTTTCTTCTCTCTCAAAGTGCGTTTTATCTGATGGTTAACGCTTTGGTGGTCTACCACGTCTTGCACTGTTGTTATTTTGGAATCTCGTATTTCATTTATTTTCATTTGACTTTCCCCTTACTTATCTAAGTGGATTATCTTCTGTCTGATCTCTTCAGAAATCTTTTCTTAAGCCAGTTTAGATGATCATGAGTCAGAAATGTGCAAGGCAGCTAAGCTGTGTGTGGGTAGTTGGTTGTCTGAATATGTCTGTGTGTTTAAAGGGGAACTCTGCCTTTTGTACAGTAGAAATATTGAAGAAATTTAGGAGTATTATTATAGTATAGCGATTTTTTTGTAAGTGCACTTCCGTATCCTGAATTTGCTCTCTCTTCCTCCGAAATCTAGCATAAGCACTGTTCCCCTGCTGCTCTGGAAATGTACTACCCGGAACAGGAATCCGGCTCGAGGGGTAGCCTGTACACGGCCATCAGCCACCTCAACCAGGCCAAAAAGGCTCTCCCCGAGCTCTCCTCTCCATGGCTGCCCGTCATCAATGCCCTCAAGGAGGCCCAGAAGGTCAAGGAGGAGGCTGCCCACTCCCAACAGTGAGGGCTGGGGAGAGGGGATGTTCAGTTATGACAGAGAAGGGAAAGGTGTGGTTAGACTGGACACTGAAGGAGGTTATGTAGGGTAATGCTGGTTAAGTGTGTACGCTTGGTGACTAAGAGTGAGCAGTTAAGTGTTTTGAAGTTGTGAATGATAAAGAGTGAGAAAGTGCGTGTGTGTGTGTGTGTAGTGTTTGCGTCGCAAGCATCCAGGCGAGATAAGAGATTTGTCTTAGAAGCGCTGGGCTGTGAAGCTGCGAAACCCGTTCAAATCAGTAGCTCTGCATCGGAATCTACCTTACTCGTACTTGACAATACAAAACACCTTCCGCTCTTCAGAAACCTTCTCAGTGTACCGAATCACACACGTAGATTTGCTCAACCTGTTCTTAAGCCAACTTTAGGCTCACAACGCTGTCCTTTGGTTCATCGTGGTAGTGCAGACTCATTTGTTTTCCTCAGTGTTCGTGCTTCGTCACCCAGTATAACGTCCTTTAGGGGTCCTCGCTCATAGTTTTAATGTGAACGTAACTTAGCTTAGTGGAACAAACTGTGCATGGCCTGTAAAACGTGCTCTCAACAATGCGGTGCAAAAACGAACAAAGAGCACTCAGAACAACGAAAAACTAGTTTCTCAAACCAGTTACAGTTAAATACGTGTCATAATCTAAACATGCGACATAACCCATCCTTCTCCGAAGCTCATTTTGCTACAATTTGTTACCATACGATGATATAACCGTAGCATACCATGTATACCATGTTTTGCTTTGTGCATAGACATGCTTTGTTTTAGGCACACATGCACACACTCCCTATGCTCACGCAGAAATTTCAGTGTTGGAATTTATGTATAGCCATTAGCTGTTCACACGGCCATGTAAATAGAAAAGTAAAAACCGCTGAATGTAATGTGAAAAACAAGAACAGGATTTTACTGTATATTCGGATCTTGTGAGCCGTGACTTTTTTCCAAAAACTTCTGTTTTGTTTGGGTTTGAATAGACGTTCACATGAAACACAAACCACCAGCAACTGTAAAAGTATTCTATGAAACCCTTCCTATCAGAAGTGCTCGAGAATGTGAAATTAAAATCCCAGATTTAGGTGAATGACCTGTAAGTTGAGTGTGTGTGTGTGTGTGTGTGTGTGTGTGTGTGTGACTGAGTATTCTAAAGGATGCTATAGTGAATGTGCTAATTTATAAATCACTGATCACTGGTCCATTCTCCCCCAACTTGCTTTGATTGTACTATAAGCTCGTACAGTTGATCTTAAGTCACTCGTATGATTTACTGATTGATTTTCATGTACAGCTTTTATGTATTTGTTGTAATTAATTGCTTATTTGTATTAATTTTTTTGATATTTATTAACTTGGAAGCTCATTTTTTTAATTTATTTTTGTATATTTTGTGAAGATTTCTACTGGAAACAGAAAGGTTAGCCCTAGATTATTTTAAGAAGCAGCTCCTGATGTTAATCATCCTACACTATGGAGTCATGTGTACGTGGCAAACTACTGTTATTCATCAGCTTCATCGCCCAGAAATAAAGATTTCAGTATTCAACTCCATTTGCTTTCTCTTTATTTCTTCACGTCATACTGAGTGATACTGATTAAAACGTATATATCACAGTATTTTAAATAAGGGAAGCACAGTGTTCATCAGAATCACCTGTGTATTCGAGAGGTAAAAGTTAAAAAAGTATCATCACTGGCCGACTGCTTCAAAATGATATTTGATGATACATTTATTAAATTCTCTAAAAAACTGATCCCTGAGTATATACCAGTGTTGTGCAAATGTTTTAGGCACCTATGCAAACTTTTTGGTTTATCTAAGCAGCAAGTGTGTGTTTTGCTTATAAAATCATATAACATTAGAAGGCAAATGAACAATAGGTGCAGTGGTGGCCTGGTGGTTAGGACATTGGCCTTTGGACCTGAAAGTTGCAGGTTCAAGTCCCGGCGAGGACACTATTGAGGTACCCTTGAGCAAGGCTGCGTCCAACTTCACTGCTCCACGTTTTGGAAGTCGCTTTGGATAAAAGCATCAGCCAAATGAATAAATGTAAATGCAATACAGTAACAATAATTTCTGGTTTTCAAAGCCGTAGTTGACTTTTTATGATATTTTGGGCTTGTTAAAAAAATGTGGGTTTGGTTCCTAAATTCTCCTTGATGCCTTTATCCATCACATAGATGTGTTCAATTCCATCACTAGCACAACTGATCTTAAAAAGACCTTCAAACATAAATTCACTGCTTAATGTATTAATATGTATTTATTCTAATGGAGTGGGGTTTTTTCTGAGCAGACTACCGGGCTGTCCAGTTTAAAAGCATTTTATATTCAATTTACTCAGGTACCACACACTTTTTCCACAGCACTGCACAGGTCAGTATTTGAAATATATTTTATAGATTTTTTTTTGGTTTCGTTCTCTTAAAAATACAACCGAATGGAATTTTGTATTGTAAATGTTAAGCAGAAACCAGATTCCAGGAAGGAACTTGAATAGCTGGAAGTGCTCTTAAAAACAACCTGAACCATACATTTCATTCACCACGTTTTTATCCATCAGTGGTGGTAAAAACATCAGCAGTAATGTCAGAATAGTGGTAAGGACCATGTATCACTCAGTACTAAAGCAACAATTTACATTAAATTGATTTTCGGGAGGGGATTTATCACTGATTTTAGCGAATCCCAGTCGCCACGTTCCTTATTTCTTACTTCACATAAAAATATATGTACACACACACACACAATGGTGTACAAATAGCTTAAAATGTGAAAAAGATTCATGTGTGAGCAAGAATGTGTGTGTGTTTGGCAAGCCTGCTGTGCGTCTGTCTGCATCTCATTTACACTCCCACATTTTTAACACCGCCACCTTGTACTTTCTACTCTGTAATGAAATCAACATTTTTATTTCTCTCTCTCTCTCGCTCTCACTCTCCCTGTTTCTCTCTCTCTCTTTCTTTCTCTCACTCACTGCCTTTGAGTGATCGAATCTAAAAAGTCACTTGCCCAGGGCATGGAACCAAATAAAGTGTTAAAAAGTATTTATGAGGGTCTTTACTGGGCCCAGGCCTGGTCAAGGCACAGCAAATGTTGCCAGGAGAGAAAGGACGCGTGCAGTGGGGAATGCGTAATGTGTGTAATATATGTGTGTGTGTAATGTAAGTTTGTGTGTGTGGAGAAAAAAAAGAGATTTAGGAGAAACGTTTAATGTGTAAAGGGGCTCGTTTTGCTGGCAGGCCTGTTCTGATGGCGCTGGTGTACAGAAGAATCAGGGTCAGGCTGTAAAGCAGTGGACTGTCTTTCATTTCATTAGATCGTTTGAGTGTCCAGCTTTCTTCTCCTGAAGGCAGTTTAAAAGTCAGCAGGTAGTTGATGGACAATGGCCCGTTTAACTCGGCTTATTTCATGTTTTCCTGAGATGCATGAACTGAGTGAGTGGTGGTGAGTCACTGACGTGACAACTTGACCATGTTGTGTGTTTGTCAGTGTCTGTGGGCATGTGTGTTTGCGCCAGAGGTGTAAAAAGATATGCTGCGTAATGATTTTCTCTGATGATTCAACTGCGCTGATTTTAAAAGGCTAGAACTTTATGATCTATTGGTGAAATGTGTTAAAAATATCATTAATAATACATAACAATAATAATATTTTTAAGCAATCGTTGATTTCTCAGAAACTTGTAACACTAGTTTTTCCTCTTAAACACCATCATTAGGAAATAAAAAAAAGTTACTTCTAGCACTGTGGGGACATTTTGGTTCTTATATTTTTCTTATTTATTTATACATACATACACACACACAATGAGCAGCCATAACATTAAAACCAGCTGCCTAATATTGAGAAGTTCCCCCTCGTACATCAATGGGCCTTGGGCACCCATAACTGTTTTACCAGTATAACTTCTTTGGATCACTTTTGGTAGGTACAAACTACTGCGTATCTGGAACACTCCACAAGACCTGCCGTTTTGGTGATGCTCCGAGACTCACAATAAGGCCCTTGTCAAAGTGGCCTCACTCATTTTTTCTGCTTCCAACACATCAACTTCAAGAACTGACTGCTTTTTTGCTGCCAGATATATCTAACCCACAGACAGGAGCCATTGGAATGAGATAATCAAATGTATCAGATCTATGATATGTGTAAATGCAATGCTGCTAGGTTGGAATGCCCATTTTACAGGGACGTTTTTTGTCAAACTCATCTTTTGGCAATAATTTAATTGAAAACAATGTGCTGACGAGTGACAGACGCTAACGCATGATAGCACATGAAAATCATGCACAATGACCTTGTTTTGACCTTGCTTAATTTTATGCAAAAAAAGTTTCCTGCTCTCATTAAGCTCCGCCTACAAACAAATCAGCAGCGTCGGTGTGCATTGTAAATATTAAAAGTTTACATATCGTTTGACATTCAGACGCAAGCTTAACAATGAGAAATCTGTACACAGTTCTCCCACCTCTCCTGGCTATTGTAACCATTACCTTTCTTCCAATTGTGCTTCAGTTGTAGCTGCCAAACATCCATAACTGCAAAATACCTGCAGCTCTGCAAAGTGTTCTATAAAGCGTTTAACTCCGCATAGCCTGTTGAGACTATGCCTGCTGGGCTCTGGCACAGTGCCAGCCTAATTAAAAATGTAAATATTGTTGTGGGAAATGAGATCCAGTCCATAGAAGTGTAAATGTGCTGGGTCTGGATCGGATGACTCCACCGTGATCAAATGTTAATGCTAAATGTAAACAGGGCCTTACACATGGAAGCGACAGTAGTCTGCAAGTGAAAAAAGCCAAAGTTTGTGTGTGTGTGTATGTTTTTACATGACACTGACTAAATTTTGTGTTTTACTTGCATCATGTAGCTTTTTTTCTGCCAAAGACAGTTTTAATAAAGTAAACATGCACATCAGACAAAATTGTCACATCAGACAATTTGATTGACTTATTTAATGCTGATTAGACACACGCATAGCAAAATCAACAAAATAAATAGGAAAAATGAGTGGGTGACATTTTGGTGGTTACACAAAATGAATCTTTTACTTGGTAAGGGTAGAAATATACACAGATCAGCCATAACATTAACACCACCTGCTCAATATTGAGTAGCTCCCCCTTATGCTGCTAAAAAAGTTCTGACTGTGATGCACTGTGTGTTCTGACCTCTTTCTATCAGAGTCAGCATTCACTGACTGGGCTGATGGGCTAGTCTGTACTCACCATATCATCAGTAAGCCTTGGATGCCCATGACCCCCCGATTTACCATTTGTCGATTCTTGGATCACTATTGGTAGGTACTAAGCACTGCATACCTGAACCACTCCAAAAGACCTACTGTAAATGATCGGACTCAGATCTTTAAATTCACCCATTTTTCCTGCTTCCAGCACATCAATTTCAAGAACTGACTGTTCACTTGCTACCTTGTATATCCCAGCCCACTGACAGGTGCCATTGTAATGAAATAACTAGACAGTCAGTGTTATTCACTTTACCAATTACAATCTTCTAGAATGCTCCCTATGGAAGTGCTGGGATGCATCAACAATGACATACCCTGGGGTCAATGCGTGTTTTGGGTCTATTAGCACATCATACACCTTCGTCCAGTCGAACCAGCCGTGGGTGATCAGCCCCCCGACTTGAATCCCAGCAGCAACCCAGACATACACCAGTCAGCCCCAACATTAAAACCACTGACCGGTAAAGTGAATAAAATTGAATATCTCGTTACAGTGCTACCCGTCAAAGTGGGGTATATTAGGTAAATAGTGATGAATACATAAGGGGCCCTGTGGGGTGTTGCCAGCATGCAGTAGTTACAGGGTTCTTGCAGGTTTAAACAAGTCAAATTTAAGAGTTTTTAGGACTATTATGACTGAAATTTTAGACCGATTTCGTGTCCACACTAGAAAAAATAGAAAGGACATAAAAGAAAATCCAAGAGTTACTTACTAAGACTTACTAACAAAATAAATGTATTCACATGTACCAAACTGTGTATTCACACTGGTGGGCAGTAGCGGCCTAATGGTTAGAACCTTGCCCTTGTGAATAGAAGGCCACAGGTTTAAGTCTTGAGCCAGGTACCACCACTGAGCAAAGTACTACCTCTTTCACCTCTTGCTTTAAAACTGCTTTTGATGTGTTCAGGTGAGCTGTTTTTAATTGAAGCACTTCAGTTAGAATGAGCATCTAAAAGTAGGCCATCATGCTACAACTACTCAGACACTCCGTTACCCCACAGGAAGAGACACACATCTAACAATATGACATCACACAGTGTGAGCGTGTGCTATTTTGGGTTAGATTTGCTACCAGAATGGATCAGATTCATTTCTTTACCCCTCTCTGATATCCAGTCAAGTATTTTCTGCTGATATCGGTCCGATACTGATACCCCGTGCTGGATCTGTGAGATCTCTACATACTGGTCATAAGGATTTACAGTGTTTACTGTATTTTGGGGACATTTGTGGTGGTTTGTTTCTATTTGTTTACTTACTCACTGTCTTTTTTTTACACAACAGTACCAACAGGTGTGTGTGTGTGTGTGCGTGTGTGTGTGCGTGTGTGTGTGCGCGTGTGTGTCTGCCTGTCTGTCTGTGTACATGTATTTAATGCTTTGTGAGGACCAAATGTCCTCATGATAGAGTCTGTCAATGTGAGGACATTTTACTGGTCCTCACATGAAACCATACTGTTTTGTCCACACATTCAACTTTTTAATGAAAACCTCATAGAGGAGAAAGATGATCTTTTGTTTACTGAGGTTAAGGTTCGGTTTTGGTGTTGGTGTGGAATTACTGGTCAATGAAATGTACTCACAAAGACAGCAATACCAACCTGTGTGTGTGTCTGTATGAGAATCAAACTAAAACATGACAAAAGATAAATCCCCGGCACAGCACATGCCCACTTGCTGAGGTTGGAGGCGGACTGGGTGAGTGAAGGGTTAAGTGAAAGCAAGCAGAGGGATTGTTGGAGAGAGAGGGAGAAAGAGAGAGGGCTGAATGGAAAATGAAAGAGGGGAAGAAAGAGGCTGAAATATAGGATCCAGACAGGATGATTAAACTGCAGTGGGGGAGCTTGATGAGACAGTGGCGTGCCGAGTGGGCCAGGGTCAAGCCCGTGGGCTGTATGTGTTTGTGTGTGTGTGTGTGTGTGTGTGTGTGTGTGTGTGTGTGTGTGTGTCTGTAGGATCTCCCCAGCACTGGCGCCAGAAGAGAATGCCACTAGCACAGCAGACACCCTGAACATACATGCACGCACACACAAACACAGACACACACACACACACACACACACAACCTCTCTTGTTCTCACACACACAAACAGGCCGATGACAGCAGCAGAACACATCCCCCGTGACCTACAGCGTAATTATCAGCTCTACAATAGAGTCGCTCAACATCACACCATTACTGTCACACACCTCCCACTCTCGGGTCTCTCTCTCTCTCTATCACACACACGCACACACACACCTCTTCACATCTAAACACAGCACAAGAGCACAGTACACAGTCACACTGAGCAGGCTCCCTTCCCTTTCTGAACAGAAAGACACCAACAGCGCCACCTGGAGGACCTTTGAAGTAGTTGCAGATGAGGATGAAGCAACTGAGTAAAGCCATAAACAGCAGTTTTTCACACTTTCACATTTTTTCACATAGGGCAGTATTCATAATGCACAACCCCTTAATAGGCCTTTCATGACAACCGAGATGCACCTATATAAACTTTTATAAAGGCTTATTGCAGCAAGTGTCAGTTGTTCTAAAGGGTGGTTTAGTCAGTTTGATCCCAGGATGGGGGAGACCTTTACAAATGCTTATATAGGTGTACGTCAGTTGTCATGAAAAGTTTATTAAGTAGCCTTATGATGGCTGTCCTACAGTAAAGTGCTATTCATTAGTTTATTGGAGGGAGAGAGAGAGAGAGAGAGAGAGAGAGAGAGAGAGAGAGAGAGAGAGAGAGAGCTGTTTATTTGTTCAGAAGTTGTTGAATTTGTTGTACGTTACTCTCTCTTTTGGTCATATTGTCTTTATTATGACAGGACTTAAATGTGTTAAGAATCAGTGGGGTTTTTATTGTTGTTGTTGTCTGCGGGTTTAACTTTTTAATGAAAGAACTCAAAAAGAGCAACCAAAAAATAATTACAAGCAACCAAAGCAACAGCAATAAGAAAAAAACAGAAGCAACCAAAGAAACATAATTAGAAGCAATCAAAGTAACAACAAGAAAAACAATAACTAGATCTAACCAAAACAACTTAAAAACATAATGGTTTAATTCAAGCCTGATTCATTTTTCTGTATTGTTTTTTTTTTTTAAGCCTATATCAACCTGAAGCAGCTTTACAGAAATACAGTCCTGGTTCTTAAAAAACAAGCTGAGGACCATGGGGGCTGAATGGCAACTCCCTGAACTCTCAAAAATAAAGGTGCCAAAAAAAGGGTTCTTGGGAGCAATGCCATAGAACAGGGGTCCCCTCTACACACTCACTAAACTTGGCAATTAACAGGTGAATTGAACCAGGTGTGTTTGAGCAGGGCAGTTACCACAAATCTGCTGAACACTGGCCCTCCATGACCTGAGTTGGGCGCCCCTGCTCTAGAAGAACCATTTAGGGTTTCAGCTGACACATTATTAAGCCACTGAGTGGTTTCAGCTGAGGTTTTTGTAGAGCTAACCAAAAGCAAATTGATTCTGTGGAGCAACGCCCCAGAAAAATCACTTTGTGGCTCCTTTATTTTTACCAGAATCACAAGAAGAGAAACAGCGAGAAAGCCATTATCCTCTGGTCAACATAGCTGGAGTTGCAGGTGGGATTTGCTGAAAGCTAAGCAAGCATCACTACCAATCAGCTGGACTGCGAATTGTGTTAGACACAGATTTTCAGATTAAAGAGCAGTAGAAATCATTAGGATTAATGAACAAACTCCGAATGCACTAACTCCAGCTGAGCTGCCAAATTTACCAGAGCCCGAAGCATCAGCTAGCGATCACTTGAGCTATTATCAAACCTCCCAGGGCTGAGAATGTGAGGTCTGATTAGTCATTAGTTGCGCACTGTAATGGCATCTTCCATCCAAGCCCACTCTAAAGAACAGCCCTGTGTTGTTGTTTTTTTTTTTCCATTGGACGATTGGTTTTTTACGACATCCTGTGATTAAACTTTAGCATAGCAGCTAATGGGTAAAATGTCAAGGAAAAACAGGGGGTTTTGATTAAAAATGGCATCTGCTTATGTTTGTGTGTGTGTGTGTGTGCATGTGCGTGTGTGTATGTTTGTGAGATGTGTTGTCTTAGGTTGGCTTTCTGACTAAGTTATAATGATCAAGGTTCAAATTGGGAAATGCGGATTACCAAGTCAGCAGGAAAAGAACCCCCACTCCATCTACCACACACACACACACACACACACACACACACACACACACACACACACATCCTTCGTTTAATCATTGTTTGGGGTCCAAGGCACCCCCATGCTGTAACTGTAAACTAAAATTTTTATTACATTTTTTTCTTTCTTTTGTCCTAATTAAAGCAAGCACTCTTTTATAAAGGGTTATTTGAGCAAAGCCATAGAAGAAGCTTTATTTGTAGATAAGATGTAAAACCTTCTTCCAAGAGCTATTACATTATTGTTACATTATGAGATGTTAGAAACAAACCTTTCTAAAATGCAACGCATCTGCACATAATATAAATATTTTATACCATTTAACGTTTTTCTTTAGTCAAAGCCTAGAGCCCTTTAGGAACCATTGTTTATAACATTAATATTTTATTTCCATTCAAACAAAGACAGCTTTTCCTACAGAAACTCTGAATATGAAACCTACTGTATTTTACCAGTGATCAGTGTCCTAGCTGGAAATGCAGTTCAGTTCAGAGTAAGCTGCTTTTTCTGATTCAAAATTTCATGAAGAATGACTCCCACCTCAGCCCATGTCCAGACAAGCTAGTAATAATGGGGCAATTATCCACTTTGGAAGAGTTTTGCAGATGCAAGCCTGAAATATACTCCTCTTGACAGAATTCAGCTTATAGAGATATTTTCCATGCTGTTACTGCAAGTAAACTTGTTTAGCACAACAGCAGTTAACCCAAGTTCTCAATGAAATCACCAGGAAGTAATTGATCTGCCTTTTCAGTTGCCTGTATTTAGCCCTGAAAACATGTCACCATCCTTAATATCACTCAAGAAGTTCTTTAAATGCTTAATCCAGGAAATAATATCTCTTAATTTTTTTAAAGACATGGCAGAGGACTTCCCCCATAGATCTATCAATAAGGCGTTGGGAGTATTAAGTCATCATCTTTTTGTTCCTTTAATGATTCTGTGTCAGAGCAGGACCTGGAGAAACGTATGTATGCCTTTAAATCTTGCCGGGTTGACTATTGGAATGCGCTTCTTATTGGCTTCCCAAAAAGACCAGCAGACAACTACAGCTTATTTAAAATGCAGCTGGTAGAATTCTAACAACAAAAAAAAAAAACAAGAAAAGAGAAAATTACTCAAGTCCTCAGGTCCTTACACTTCCAATCAGATACAGAACAGAGTTCAACATCCTACTCATCCTACATTGTTTATAGGTCCCTCAGTAGTTTGGCCCCTAGATATTTATCTGTAATGGTTGATGAATATCAGCCTGGAAGGTCTCTAAGATAATTAGGAACTGGTCAGCTAGTGGTGCCCAAAGCTGTAACTAAACAGGGTGAAATGCCATTCAGTCATTATGCTGTCCACTGCTGGAGCCAGGTTCCCATAAAGATCAGATCTGCCCCAACTGCTGCCAGTTTTTAAAAAAACTTTAAAACGGCCTTATTTTTCATAGCCTTTAAACAGAGGCTCCATTTGATAATTTTATCATGCACTTTTATAATGTCTTAATGTATTTTCAGTCTTACTTCTATTTTTAATCTGATTGTATTCCTAATTGAATTGCTTAGTTTTCTTTTTATGCTTACTTTGTTCTGTTTAAAGCAGATTATAATAAGTCTGCAGAAATAAAATTGACTATATATATATAAGATGTGCAACCAGTGCCAATCAACAACCCAGTCACCCTCCTCCTGCCTCCCAGCTCTAGCTTCATTAATAAATGTTGCCACTACTGAATCCAGTCACCATTTTTCCTTTGTTCACATTTTGTTCTAAATATTATAAGAATTTATTCAAATTATAGACTGTGTTGTTTAAAAAGTAAAATGTATGTTTTATAAATTTATATGCCTAAGAAGGAACAAAATAAAAACTGAGACCTTATAATGCTTTCAGTCTTATATTGTTAAATGTATTATGAGTGTATCGGACCGTGACCCCGGAATCATCTATCAAACGAAACTGTGACCACAGGTAAAGCGCTGTAACTAAAATAATTAAAGTAAATACCCTTTCTGTTTGTAGTGTATGGAGCCAGTGCTAATGCTTATGGAAAGAAATTGATTTGTGTTTAGTCTCTCATTTAGACTACAGCAAAGCCTGGATTACTTTACATGCCAATTGGCAGGTTACAGCTTGTTCAAAACAAGGCTGCTAGAGTAATAACTTGTACAATTTGAAGGGAGAACATTATGGTTCCTCTCACATCATTGCACCTGCTGCCTGTTTTTGAATTGATTTTGAAGTCCTACTTACAACACTACAAATAGTTTGGCATTACATTAGAGAACATTTGACATGTTTTCCAGATTGGATCTTAAGGTCATCATATGCTTGCTGGGAATACCTAAAGCAAAAAAAGTGGTGAAGCAGCTTTGTGTTTTAATCCACTAAAGATTTGCAGTTCTTTGCCGTTTCATGCCCATCAAGACACCTTGTGCTGACAAAATTAGCTCAAAACATATTCACAGGGCCATACCTGAGAGTGTCGGAGCCCTAGTCGAGCTTTCCAGAAATACGTCTCCCCGAAAACACCCACCCGCTCCCCTCCTCAGTCCCACCAAACAGACACATCAGAACACCTTCGGAAAAATTTTCAACAGTGTAGCCCCTTTTCTCACCACACAGGGAAAAGGTGTTCCAGGTGAACCTGGGCCCTCAGGTATGGTTTCCACCCAATTAGCCTAACAGGATCTTAAAACGACTCATTTACTCGAGTAATACTGAACTAAACCTGAACAAGAACTAGTAAATCTCAAGAAATGGAAGACGGGTTCCAGTGTCTCTTCTTTTCTTAAAGATGTGAATATATTGTAGAAGCTGCAGCCACAAATCACAATGTAAACAACTGCTACATTCAAGTCAATAAAGAGAACAGCAAACTCAAGTCCAGTTCACATGTAGAAGTACGTTCCCTTACCAGAAAACTCCCATTATGCCACAAAAGGGAACAGTGGTGCACTTTTAGAACATCAAATAAATCTTTACAAAGCAAAAGAAAAGGCAAAAACAAAAGGCAGCCTCCCTCCTGTCTTGATCCAACTTTAACTCAACCTCTTACAGGTCTCTTCATAATACTCAACACACCAGTAAACACATTACCGTACAGAACTGACTTTACAAAGGCGTCTTATTGGACACAGTATAACTCGTTTCTGTCAGTCTGTATACCTTAATGAACGGAGGCGACCGGTCAATCCGTAATGTTACAAAACAACGGCAAAATAAACAACAACAAAAAAAACGCTGCAGGCCAGTTATGACTCCATGCAGGGCAGAGGGTGGTCTACGATGGGCAAAGTGCTAGTACTCACAGTCCGTGGGCGTACACTCCGCACGTAGAGGGCTTCATTGAAATACCTCCGCTTACACACATGTAATTGAGCCATCAGGGGTCATGGCTCTGCTGTAGTCCACCCAGCGATGGCTAGTCCGTAAAACTTTGAGCAGCTAAGGGGTCACGCAAACTCCCTCGTGGGCTGTCGTGAGGAACCCCGAGCACTCCGGTATCTCGGGGAGCTATGAAGACAGCTCCTCTGACAGCAGAAGCTATGCTTCGCTATGAAAATCTAGATAAACACGTGGAGATCTCTATCAGCTAACATATACAGGTAGACACATCAGTTGTTAAAAGGCCAAAGTTATGATTTAACCCTGGGCTACAGTAGTAAATGACATTCCTGCTAAAATAATGAACCGTAATTTAATGAACCGTAATTCCTATGAACCAGTGTTCTCCAACCCTACTCTATGATTGGTTAGCACTGTCACTCTTAGCTGCGATTGGATTGGGTAGTGGAAGCAGAGCCATGTAGAGAGTTGTGACAAGCAGTGTTGCCAATTTAGCGACTTTGTCGCTATTTGTAATGACTTTTTTTTCCAAAAAAGCGCCTTAGCTGCGCCTTACATTTCTGACCAGCCTTAGCTACTTTCTGTACAACTTTGTGGTCAATATTCCCTGCAGATCAGAGCATACAACAAACCATGTCCGCATTGACCACCAATAGTTCCGGAACGTTCATCGCAGGCCGTTTGTATGCGTTGTTACAGAGAGCTTGAACTGCGATATTTGAGTCATTTGAAAGCCAGTGAAGGTGCTGATTAACAAAATTTCTACAGCACGTCGTCCCGTTTATGTAAATGTCGGCACTGTTAGAAGATTAGTGTAAACAGATGGCGTTTCCTTCACTGTTGACATATGTTTACAGCCAATGTTGTTTTACTGCTTTGGAGCTCTTCTAAAACTTGCATGGAGGGCAAGAGAAATAATATTTAAACATTTATTTATCTATTTAGAGGGAGGGGAAGAGAAGGAATGTTTCAAAATGTATCTGAATAGTCAGATGAATGTTTCTTTTTGATAATATTAGTAACTGAGGGCTTAAGTAGCCATAATGATTTAATGACTAATCTTTATGACTTTCAGACAGGACAAAAGCAATCAGCTCAATATCACTTATTGTCACCAATTCACTAAATAATCTCTAATAAACTCCATATCATGTCAAGCATTCTGTGTCTACTCTGTTGTCCAGGCATATAACGATCGGCCACAACATTAAAAGCACTGAGAGGTGAACAATGAGTACATACACCTCCTTACAGATGTGTTCACAATGACAAATAATCTCTCACTTTCACCTTTTACTTACAATGACACCTGTAAAGGGGGTTGTGTGCTGCTAGACCTTTTGGGCCTTATGAATGAACATAATATTTAGCCTTTAATTAAGCAGTTATATAATATTGCTTTTAAGATAATGTTCTCTGCTCCAATCAGCTCAGAATAAGGCATGCACAGGTTCCCACTCTCACAGAGAGGAGAAAGAAATGTTGGCTTAAGTAAACCAGAGCAATCTTATTGTTATTAGAGAACAAAAACAAGTGAAAATCCTACTCAAACATTACATAAAAACATTTTTTTACAAATAAAGAGCTACACAATTGGAAAGCTCAATGATCAGTTTAATAAAAATGTGGGACAGGGAAAGGCTCACAAAACCCAAGGAGCTGAGACTGGGTGCAGGATACGGGTGAAGTCTCATTGAATCCTCCTGTGGTGCTTGTGTTGAACAGAGGGAGAAAAGATGAAAAAGGGTGAAAATACATGTTTAGTAATGACTTTTAAATACATTTAGTATTCAGAATCAGAATCAGCATCGTGTTTATTGGCCAAGTGTGTGAGTGAACACACACAAGGAATTTGACTCCGGCAGATGGTGTCTCTCAGGTACAGTGTAAATAGTAGTAAGAACACAGTACAACAATGTAAACAACACAATGAATAATATTAATCAACAATATAATATGATAAACAATCAAAGACTTATTTACAGAAATAAAAAAAATAGGAACACAGAGTGCATTGAGTAGAACTCCATAATTAGCCTGGTATGATCAAGTTTTAATCTGTTTTAGCCTGAACTTTAAGAGTCTTAAGTATGCATCTGAACAAATATTAGTGATGTATCTCAGAAACAGTTCTCTTCCTCAGTTGTGTAATATTAGTTTATACTCCAAAATGAATCTCCTCAATTTACCACCAACCCCCAACTCATATATATGTATATTTCACTCAATTTTAGCATTAACCCCACAAAAATTCCTCTCTCTCTCTAATCCCAAAACGTTGGATAAAACTGAATGAAAAGAGAGGAATTTAGGCTACACGTGGCTGTGTGTGATTAATGTTATGTTTAGCTAACTTTATGCAGTAGTCTAGCCTCGCCTGGCCTCATCTGTTACCATTATCTAAATCTGCTTATTTAGCCCAAGAAAATTCACTAACATGCTTTAATGCAACAATTAGTTTAATTCAGACTTGCTGTAAATGTATAATCTTCTTACCTTTCAAAAGTGTATCACAAACACTCTCTTCTGCTGCAGCTCTGCAGCGTTGCTAGAGTTTACTGCTAACTTCCCGAAACTATCAAGAGGCTACAGCACTGGGTAGTAGGTCATATTTACAAACAGCTCACCAATCGGCTTTTGGCGAGCTGCTTCTGTGTCTGAACATTGGCCTGGCGCAGGGGGCAGGCCTTATCTGAATGTAGATGGGGAAACAGAGTGCTTATGAGTTGAACTCCCTGTATTTGCGCTTAAAATCGTTTATTAATTTTCGCTGCCCCCAGGCATTTTGTACCCTAGGCAACTGCCTACATTGCCTACACCATAGGCCACCCCTGCATAGTCATTCACTTTAGCTTTGACATAATTTTTGCCTTCATCATTGTTTTTCCCCATTTATTTCCAAGTAAAAGCTGTCCAATTTAGTTTAGTTTAGCTATAGTAGATTCCACTTGAGTTCATTTAAGTCACTTTCAGTTCAGTTCTGTAACAAGATTCCCAAAAATGCAATCAAAGCATCTCAGCAAACGTTTCAACACACTAAATGTGTAAAATCTCTGCAAAAGAGTGGTTCATGTTACTGCAGCAACAAATCCTTGTTTAAAAAGAAAAATGTTGGATGACCCCTGTCCACTGCCAACAGTGCCTACAGTGGGCAGTTGAGCATTCAAACTGGATCAAACAGCAAAGTAGCTGATGAGTTTCATGATTCATTCATGTGAGCAGCTGGATACATTTGGGGAAGAAATAGAACCACGGCTCTGGACAATGTTCTGCCTTGGGTCCTTGGGTGCTGGCATTCATTTGGATGTTATTTTGACACATAACATCTACCTAATCATTGTTGCAAACCAAGTACGTCCCTTCATGCCATCAGTTTTTTGCATGACAGTGGCCTCTTGCAGCAAGATAATGTGCCCTGCCACGCTACAAAAAATTGTTCAGGAATGGTTTCAGGAACAGGACAAAGAGTTCGAGGTTGACTAGGTTCTGATCAAGCATCTGTGAGAGGTGTTCGGAAAACTAATTAGGTCTATAAAGGCCCACCTCACAAGATTTGCTCCTAATGTCTTGGTGGCACATACCACAGCACACCTTAAGAGATCTTGTGAAGTCCATGTCTCGTTCATCGGTCAGAGCTATTTTGGCAACATGAGACCTAATACAGTTAGGTGATTTAAATGTTAACATTGATAGGTTTAAGGGCTACAGAGCTTTGGTGAGCTTTTGTTGTCACAAATTGGCTTTACAGAATCCGGGTCCAAGCCCCTAATGAGCAAGCCAAAGACAACAGAGGTGAGGAAAACTCCTAAAGCTGGAGGAAGAAACCTTGGGAGGAACCAAGACTCAGAGTGGAAAAGCCATCCTTCTCTGGTCAAAGTCTGTTCTGAGCTTCAACTGAAAACATATTCATTAACTGTCGAGGGCTAGTTTACAATGGGTCAACTGTTGTCATCTGGCACTGTGCAGTTCAGCAGGTGTCAGGGGACTCCCCTCTCTTTTTTCACTTTGTCCTCTCCCTCTGTCTCTCTCACACAGAAACAGACACACATGCAGCAGATACAGACGATATCACCAGGCTAGCTGGCCACACGCTGGATCCTGGCACTGATCATCATGTCGGAGATGTTTTAAAGGCCCTCTGGTAATGTGCACTTAAAACGATTTTGTAAATCACTCTGCACTTCGGCTACCATGTAGAAGTTGCAATTGGGCTGCCTGCGATTTGCTGGGGTCGTAAACTTGTCTTGTGCTGCGTGTCGGTCAATCTGTGCGTCTCGGGATGAGGATTTTATAGACGTTTCTGCTTTTTGCCATGCATAAGTTTTCAGTATCATTTACAACGGCATAAAAGGGGTGTAATCGTTTTATGGATGTAATTGTGGGGGGCCACGCACTGAATAGAAGATTTCAAGTCCAGATTCTTTAGAAAAGACCGCAAGAAAAACTTTTGCATGTCACGGATTAGTCTGCTTGCTCTCTTTTCTCTTTCTCTCGTGACACATTTCCTCATGTGGGCTCTCAACTACAGAAAAAGAGCCCATATTGGAGCTATAAAGGGAACAATGAAAAATGAAATGACTAACAACTGTCAGTGCATAATGACAGCTGGAAGGCATGGCCTTGTACTGGCAGCTTACACTGTTTGTGTGTATGTGTATGTGTGCGTAGATTGCAGGGGGAGGGAGGTGAAGGGGGGCATCGAAGCCAAGACCAAATTGTCTGTCTGTAGCTATTTAAGAGCAACATTTAGCCTTGATTTACTCCTAGAGCAACGGCACGGCTCAGAAACATTTTCCAAGCCCCTGCAGCTTGCAGCAATTTGCGTTATATGAGGAAAAACCGCCGAAACAAATATTTGGGTACGCTCCATAATGAAATGGATATATTTATGTGGATTAAACTGACGCAAAGGGCAGTTTTAACAAAGATTTACCACGCAGAACAGCCTTCTCAGAGTCCAGTACGGTAAATACCAGGCCTCAGGCTTGCATTATGAGCACAAAGTACAAGGAGAGGTAGGCGGGGTTTCTTCTTTCACAAATTGTGATTGGAGCTGAAGAGCTAGGTTTGTCAAATTAGGTTTAATGGTTGGAGGAAAGCTTTGGCCAAAGTGGGGCTGATTTGTTAGCTTGTTGTTGCTGTCACTGTTATGCCATGTTTTGTGTGTGTGGGAGATCTTTTTCTTTGTGAACCTTATGTGGGATTGAACTGCTCTGTGGGCTTTTATTTAAATTAATTGTATTAAAATCTGTTTAATAAATAATAATAACTAATTTAAAATAATACAATAACACTCATTTCCAGCCTCTGCAAATACGTAATATTATAATATGTGTTGTTACTGAGTAAAGTCAACACAAAGAGTTGATACCCTTCATTTTTATGCATTTTGTTTTACTTTTCCCTGAGGTGTCTTTTAATTTTTGTATTGATTTATTTATTCTCTGACTATTTTCCAATCTCTTTTTAACACTTATTTAAGGTAAACTAGCTGTTTTGTTGTCTTTGAGACTGGTAAATGTAAATATACCATTCAAGTAGCGTTCCATATTGACACACTCCTTAAAACCTCACACTGAATGGTCGGGGTTAAACTGCCATAGGCTGACTAAGTAGACATGTGCAAAGACATCTGAAACAATGTTTATAAGCTACATACTCTTATTTAAAAA
The DNA here is from genome assembly GCA_037974385.1 of Arnoldichthys spilopterus. Classification (NCBI taxonomy): domain Eukaryota; kingdom Metazoa; phylum Chordata; class Actinopteri; order Characiformes; family Lepidarchidae; genus Arnoldichthys; species Arnoldichthys spilopterus. The sequence continues at coordinate 29,530,742 of JBBPDA010000081.1, forward strand.
AAAAGTGTTGTTTTCCATTATATGAAACCTTTAAGTCCCATATTAATCTCCATAAATTGCATATTATCCCATATAAACGTATTACTCCTGTCAGTCTTTGTCTGTTTATAGCTGTGACTTATCCGTTGCCCATGGTAACCTTTAAGTATGTGAAAAGTTTGAAAATTCCTGACAAATTTAGATTTCTGTCTTCATGAAAACCAGCCTACAGAGGCATCCATGAGCAATATGAAAAGCTTGGCATAACACACATTCCAAACCAACACTCTCTCCATCATCCAAGCCTCAAGAACCCAAAAGGACAGAGCTGACACGAATTAATTAAAGGGCAGAAAATATTTTAATGGCTTACAAATGGTGTACTCACCCATGGAGCGCCATCCGCATCTGGCCCTTCATGAAATGTTGATGTCAGATCAAAATTTATTGCAATTAGACATGTCGTGCAAATTCTCAGACGTCCAAATTAGAGACGTACAGTAGTGGAGTCTACCCGCGTTCTACGTCACTAATGGAAGCCAAATGGCATGCTGTCTCTGGCATGAAGAGCGGAAGTCCTTGTTGTGAGCATGCATAGGTTTTATGTTATGTTTATGCTAAGAAACCGGAAAGGATCTTTCAAATGATAAATTTGTTGTACTGTAGTTATGATAGTTAAATTGTGTATTGACAATGGTTCCCAAAGTCAGTCCAGGGGAGCCTGCATATTTTTGTGTTTTGCTCTCTTAAACTGTGCGTAGTGTGTGGGCCCCAGGACTGGGATTGGGATACCCTGGTATCTGGGTTAGATTTTTGTGGTATTTTTTTTTTCATCAGCAAAGGCATAGAGAACAGAATTTGCAGACCTTTTAAAATTATTTGTAGGCCTGCTTATAAAATGTATAAAATTAGGAAAATGATATGTAAATTTAAATATTTTATATAAAAATATAAAATATATAAAAAATTAAGTATATGTTTTATTTATTATTTTAAAGTTTAAAGAACCTTCACATTATGGAGAGACAAAAACTGGTTTCTCAGGGAGCTACAGTGGTTTTTCTATGGCATTACTTCAAACCTTTGAAGAGTATGCAGAGGTTTTTTAAACTTTTATAAACTTAAAATCTTTGACATTTCTTTTTCTTCAGAAATGTTAATTTAGAAGCATTTTTAAAAAGAACCATCTATACAAATTACAGTAATACATTAATTGAGAGGGTTTATATACCTAATCTCTTTATGAGTTTGTAAAGATCTTTTATTTTAAGCATACAAGTGCCCTTGACTTTGTGGTGTTTTTTTGTTTTGTCAACATTGATTGTACTCTGCTCTCTTTTTTCTTCCTTTCATCAAATAAGCCCATAATGAAGTGGCTTCTGCATGGCCTCTCGCTGCTATTCTCTGTGATGGACAGGGCCAAGTCTGTGTGGAGACCTACAATTTAGTAAAACAACATAGAGTTCAGGGTTAGCAGGGAGCAGCAGAGCTCTCATGATACCCGGTGATACAGTACTCTCCTTCCCCCACTGCCAGCTCTCGCTCATCTGTCTCCCTGTCACCATCCATTTCTCCTTCTGCCCTGTTTTCCCAGAGCACCCACACACAAAGACCACTGTCAGACAGAGCAGGGGTCACTTTCACTTTCTAATGCCCCATTATCTATTTATCTATCTATCTATCTATCTATCTATCTATCTATCTATCTATCTATCTATCTATCTATCTATCTATCTATCTATCTGTCCGTCCATCCATCCATTCATCCATCCTTATACAAACACATAACCACACACACACACACACACACAAATACGTTCACCTATCTTTGTCCATTGTAGAGGTGTCAGTCGCCTTTGCTGACCATGCAGAAAGTTAAGTGTGTGTCATCAGCACTGGGATGTGTGTGTGTGTGTGTGTGTACGTGCACCGTCATCTCCGCTGCCTCCCCTCGGGACTGAAACATAGCGCTCTTGCTGACAGTTCTATCACTCGCCCTAAATGGGGCGTAATTTGTGAGGGCCAGGCTGTGCAGGGGATGGTGGGTAATTAAAAGGTTGAGTCGGGCCACTGTGGCTTTAGTGATGACAGGCGTCATCTGCCTGCTGTGCGAAGCCACTCTCATCCCAGAGCCTCCTGGGAGCTGATGGGTGAGAACGCTGTACACGCTCTCCCACAACACAGCACTTTTAGGGTTCTGGCTCAAAAGAACTAGGGGGGGTCAGAGAGACACTTGAGTCTCAGCTCTGTGCGTCATTCTCCAGGTGAGAGGGGTTGCACATCTCTCTAATGAAAAACCATGACAAGCAAAGATGAGAAGTAGCTGTTCTTGAGCAAGGGTCTTTTACAATTGGTGAATTATTGGTCTTAAATATATAATATATACGGTGCACTTCTGTTAAAGCTTGTTAAAGTGGCTTAGTTGTATGGATCTAGAAAAAAGTCTCAAATTTAAAGTTGTGTAAAAGGGTTCTTTGTGCGATGCCTTTGAAAAACCATTTTTGGTTCCTCTTAGAATATTTCAGTGAATGGAGAAAAGAATATTGTAAATGAGATGTATGAATAAAAAATTGTTTAATACGTTAAAGAGCCTCCACATAATGTAAAAGGTTCAAGAAAGAACCTTTTCTTTGGTTTAGGATTTAGGATTTGTCATACTCTCAGATCATTTTATCAAACCTGGTTCTTTAAGGAACCAAAGAATGTTCTACACTCGTACAAATAAGGGGACCTTTTCATGGATGTTTCTTAAAACTTTTAGTAACTAAGATGAATGAGTGTTAGTAACCTTTTTAAAGTTTATGAACCTCCACATTATGTAAAGATTGTTGGAATAATCTCTTACAATGGTTCTTCAGGGAGCAAAAATGGTTCTTCTATGGCTTCACTCCAAGAATCTTTTGTAGGTTTTGTGGGTTAAGAGTGTATGTGGTGGTTCTTAAAAAATTACTTTTACAATGCTCTTGTCATTTATTTTGCGAGTTTATTAAAACATATACCTGATCAGACCACTTGTTAACCTTACTAGACATAAAAATATAATAAAATTAAACTATTATAAGATAAGATAAACCTTATTAGTCCCACAAGTTAGAAATTTGCATTGTTACAGCACTACAAAAGGTAAGAGCCAATTAAAAGTGGTAAAGCAGTAGATAATATAAAAAAAAACTATACAACACAATAAGATACAAAAAAATTAACTTTACAAAAAATATAAGTAGACATAAGTGTATGAAGTATTCTATATAAACCTATATATGTGTACAGTATAAGTTGCACCTTTTTTACACAGAGAAAAACAGAAGAATATTGCACAATGGAGAATATTACACAAAAGAATACTGCACCATGAAAAAAAAATTGCACATAAGAGAGATTTTGCAAGTTAAGTGATCATTCCAGTTTTCAGTCTGTGATGTTTGGATTTGTGTTTGTTTGTGTGTGTGAGATCAAACTGCAAGGTGTTGGTTGTACAGTCTGACAGCAGCTGGAAGGAAAGACCTTCTGAATCTCCCCTTCCCACACTGTGGGTGCAGCAGCCTGTCACTGAAGGAGCTGCTCAGTCAGAGTCTCCTGTATGGGGTGGGAGATGTTGTCCAACAGGGATGACAGCTTAGCCGACATTTACTTGTCAGTCACAACCTCCATTGGGTCCAGAGGACATCCATTCGGATCAGCCTGTTCAGTCTCTTTCTCTATTTTACATATAAGATCATATTCAGGTTTTCCTTGATAAAATTGTGGGTATGCTTCATATGGTGAAAGATCTGCCTCTCATGGTCTTGACGTAGTTTAAGTGTATAAAAATGTATAAGTGTATAATTTGCTATAAACAGACATTTGTAGATACTTTACTCTATATTTTAGACCTGTGGTTGAATAGATAGCGTGTGTTTGTGTGTGTTTAAGGTGGTTCTGCCTCACTTTGCTTAAAGTAAACGCTTGGCTGCCACATGCCGATATGCCTTTGCTTTAGGCAAAACATAATTGTGCAGCCCTGGCAGAATTACAGTGTCACAACATACAAAAGCCAATGCCCCACCCAGACACATATTAAGTATGGTAGCACTATCAGACTCACACTTCCAACATTTGTTAAACAGTCTAGTAAAAGTACTGTGCAAAAGTCTTAGGCACTTAAGAAAATGATTTTGAAAGCTGTATCTGGACCGAGGTCTTTCTCTCAAAGAAGAAAACCTCAATATTAAAAATGAAAAATGGAAATATAATTAATAGAGTAAACAGTGATGTTTGTGTCTATCAGTATGTTAGCTGTTCCAGAACTCTCCTTATCAACACCCTGTATTAGTTGTAGCTTCCATTAAATTGCTGGTTTGGGCTCAATTAGTACTTCTTTATATGGAATCATGTGCTGGTGATGGAACTTTACACATCCATGCGGTGGCTGGAGGCATGGATGAGAAATCTGGAGCCAAACCTGTTCTTCTAACCAGCTCACACAACCTCAACTACTGTTTACACACAACAGCTCATGCTCATTCTTTTCACTGCTTTCTTTTTTGTTTTGAATTGATTGCAATTTGAGCTTGTACTTCTGCTGCAGAAAGACACTCACTGCTGAGATAAATGTCTTTAATGTGTTTGCAGTGGTGCCTAAGACGTTTGCACAGTACTGTATGTGTAGAACTAAGGAACACAGGATGCTCTGCAAGATCTGTGAGTCATGATTTAATATATAAATGACACTTCCAACAAGTCTCTGCATAGTCACTCCAACAACCTGGAGGCAAATACAGTCTTTTATACATGAGCCCCAATTTTATTTAGCTGCTACACTGATAAACCCTGTAAAATTCTCTCACTAATTTCTAATCTAAACTGACCCTTAGATGACCTTACATGATCTCTCGGTAGCCTAAAGACAATAATGTTTTGAATCAAAAATAGAGCTAAAAGGATTGAAAGATGCTAAAGCCTGCAGATTCAGTCCATAATGTGGAACTCCATCCAACACTGATCCATACAGGCATGGAAATTAAGGAGCAGAACTGTTCCTGAGCTGCAGAGTAGGCAAAAGTAACATAGCTGTTGGAACAAAAGTTCCATCTTAGTTTTGTCTTTTTTAAGCATAATTTGGAAATACCAGCTTCAGTCTACACTGTCAAAATGGCATTATGAATAAAAATTAAAATAGAATTTGAGAAGATTTTTTGACTTGTAAAGTTTATTTTGAGATTTTGTGCCAAAAGCAAAGATAAGCTTACTTATCTACACTCTAACTCGTAATACTTCATTATAACTTATTTGTAAAACTATAGTCTATTTCAGTAATATACTTACAACGAAATAGTCAAGCACAATAAGCATCATTTAAAAGCATTACATTCTTTAAATTGTACAAGACACAGCCAGTTATCTTTAATTAAAACAATGAACAGCTCATGCTGTTTGACAATCAAGAGTATATACTGTAGAAACAGTTCAAAAACAGCTGCCATGAAACTGGAGTCTGGTCTGTTTAGATGGGGTTGGGGCTCTCTTTTCTTCATTTTTATCCATCAGTTTCATATTAGCAGGATTAGAAGGTTTAGCAGTCCTTATTAAATCAGTAAATCCAATGTTATTTCAAGAATTTAACCTGTAATGTCCTTACAGTTTACTTTAACAACAGAAGACTGTGTATTTGGGATAACCCATACAGTTTACTTTAACAACAGAAGACTGTGTATTTGGGATAACGCATGACCTCCAGAATACTACTAATTTTATTCTGCAATTTTGCATATGTATACTACACTAATTCCCATGTTTTTAATCTGCTTTTGCACACTACTTCATTGCATCTCTTTTGTCTAGCATTTACACTGTGTAAACGTAAAGCTCACATATTAACACTAATACAGCCTCCTACAGATATTGCAAAGGCAACTGGCTATAGCAAGCTGATTTATTCTAAATAAAAAGCAAATTGTGGGTTTTGCATAATTCCATCAATTCTCCTCATAAAAACTCACACAGATTTATACCATGTATTTGCAAATATGTAAATGTGCTCTAGTACCAGCACATCAGGATGGAAGCATTAGAAACAAGTTTTGTTCAAAGATCTATATTCTGGACACGTAAGTCTATGAGAAGTTCTGAGGTCATTAGAGTTTATCAGTTGTTTCACTGATAAGTAGGTAGTCTTGGGATGCAAACTTTTCTGCATAGTCACAAACAAACTTATTTCCAGACAGGAATGTGTGATTTAATAACTCTCTTAAAGTTTAATTTAATTATTAAAAGTTTAAAGAAAAGATTTGCAATGTTTTAACTGAAATTAAATGTTTTTTTGTAAATATAAACAAATGTAGAATCTTTCTTTTTCCTTATATTGTTTAATCGTTTGGGAACTGAAGAGGCTAACTGTTGCAGTTCTGCAAGTGGAATTTTTGCCCATTCTTGCTTGACACAAAACTTCAGCTACTCAACAGTCCATGGTGGCCGTTTGATTCTCTCTTCTTAAAGCTTAAAACATGTCTGGACTGCTGGCAGGCCAGTGAAGCACATGCACTCTATGTCTACAAAGCCACACTGTTGTAGTATATGAGGTATGAGGCCTGGCATTGTTAACAATCTGGATGGTCCATTTCATCTATAGTACAGAGAGCTCAGAATAAAGGTGGAATCATTTGACAACAGCACACATTTCCACTGTCTTTCAGCCCATCTGATGAGCTCAGGTCCAGAGAACTGTTGTGATTCTTTCTCTTTGTATACTGGTCACATTTCTTTGTCTCAGTTTTTTGTAATCTTGTGTTGCCATGACCCATCTTTGCTTGTAGAGACTGAGCCTTTGATGGATGTTCCTTTTATATCCAATCATGATTTCCTCACCTGTTACTAGCTCACCTGTTTATTGTGGAATGGTTTTAAACAGTGTAACTTGAACATTCTATAAACCTTTCACTCTTACTTCTTATTTTGAGTGTTCTGCAGATGCCAGTCCTCATTGTCCTCAAAGCTAATTGCAGCCATTTTTGAACATTGTATCTAACATGCTTTAATACTGACAATTCCATCCAGTTTTCTAATATTTGCTTTATCTAATGTGGGTTTTTTTCCAGCCAATATGTTAAACACTTATGGGCGCCAATGTTGTGTATGCCTGCTCTTACATGCTTCTTCACAATCTAGCCAGACAGACGGCATCTCAAAAATTATCCTACAAATAATTATCTATAGATAGATAGATAGATAGATAGATAGATAGATAGATAGATAGATAGATAGATAGATAGATAGATAGATAGATAGAAAAAAGGTAGAACACACAACAAGTCAGATTGTGCCATGGAAATGAAATGTTTTATAAACTTTTTAATTACATGAAAATGTAATCCCATTACTTTAATGTTCATCTTCTGCATTACCCCCAGCACTGCATGCTAGTTAGCTAACGTAGCCACAACTCCCTTGAGCAAAATTTTTTTTTGGTCTTGATAATGATTTTTTTTCTTAGAAATGCTCTCTTTTTCTTCTTGTGTATTTCCTTTAGGAAACAAGTCGAATTTAACTCTCCTCTCAAAACTCTTGGGATATCAAGAATATGATGTAAGTTCTTCACTCTCAACACTGCAGTATGTTGAAAAGATTCACCTAGTAGCCGCAAATCTACCAAAAGAAAGATGGCGTTTTATCAAAGGGAGCAGTGGAGTCACATTCCTTTGTAAATCAGTGTTCTTACCAATCACCCACATTAGGAGCTTAGTAAAATCCCCAACTCCAATTAAGTGCTTTATGGATCACTTAATAGTTTTGTACACTTTTCCACTTCTGCTCAAGTGTCACTCTGTGTGATTGCCTACTTCACCTATATGGACATGTGGACCTTGCATGCATTGTTAATTTAGTTTATAGTGATTGAAAGCTCAGCTGGTGGATACAGCTGAGCTGGTACTATATTGCTAACTGATTCTCTGGTGGCTTTCGTCCCTCTTAGCAATGCAAGAATTTGAAAGTTTTGTAATACATTGCTTTTGAATTGTTGTTCGGTCAGCATTTAAAGCATAAGGATCTTCCAAAGTGTTATTTAAGAATGCTTTGGGTCAGTGTTTTTGGTTTCAGGCCTTTAAGCTGTCAAGCTACAGCCCACAAAAAACAGTGGGAAAAAGTTCAAGTCCGCTGTCCTCTTGGGACCTAATACACTCTCATTACATCAAAAACAGCAGCACACCCTTTCAGCCTGTCGTCCTTCTGTCAGTCCATCAATCCTAAGATACCTGTCACATTCCAAGAAAAATGACGAGAGAGAGAGGTAGAGTGAGAGAGAGAGAGAGAGAGAGATAGAGAGAGAGAGAGAAAGAGAGCCTGAGATGAACGCCTGTCTAATTGATAAAGTCATAATATGAACCGTTTCTCTGCAAGTCTCTAATTGAAACCAGGGCAGGGAAGAGAGGAGCTGTCTGGTGGGGAGGGGGACCAAGCGTCTGAGGCGGTCTTTGATCTTCAGACTTGTCTGCCATGCTGTTTTCCTTCAAGCTCCCCTGCCCTGTTGGAGTAGACCGCGGACTCTACTCTTGGGGATAGGGGCCACTAATGGATCACTTAAAGAGGCCCTTTCCTTTACGACCAGGGCTAAGCAGATTCAGCTGCCCTGAAACCAGTAGCCATCCAGTTGTGTTTCTCATGAGGAGCTTGGGCAGATAACTACCATGAAAAATTACAGTAACGTTTTGATGAACCAGACAGACCTGGAGGGGGACAAAAACAGGGTTCTTCTGTAATAAGCGCTAGAACACAGAAATTGTTGACATCGGTGAAATCTCAAAGAACCAGTTCAGAAACTTTTGAGGGCAAAAAAAACGGGATATGAATTTTTCTGAACATTTTAAATCACTGGGTGGGGACAAAATTGACATGAATGGAAACATTTTGCCGCAAAATTGCCGTTACCTGGTCATGTTGGCGCATGGCTGGAAATGGTGATTAAGTGAGATTGACGACTGTGTGTGACTGACAAAACAAGCCATTAGGTCATAATGATGTCGGTAATTATTGAATTATACCGCACCTGGTTCTCATAATGAAATTTAGTTCTCAATGCCTATCTAATGCAGTCATGTTGTTTTGGAACACATCTAATAATACAATTAATGCAATTTAATGGTTGATCAGTGGTTTTCTCACAATTGTTTTTACTTGTCTTGTTGCATGATTAGGTTCAGATCAGAATAGTGGAGAAAATCAGTACAAGAAACAAACAAATGATTCACAATTCATAGGGCAACAGCACCTGTATCAGCCTTGTCTAGTCATATGCCTTAGGGACCACATTTGCAACATAAACTCAATCCAAAGTAGAGAAAAAAAACATGTAGGTCTAGTCATTTAGTAGTAAACATGAACGCTGCGCATCTGACTCAAAGAACCCAGTCGTAAATGTATGCAATGTGTTTCAAATTGCCCATTGGTTATGGATAGCTTTACGAGTGCGCCTCATTAGTGGGCCAGTGGCTTAGTCTCTGTTGATTTACCTCCAGGGAATGAGAGGTCAATTAGCTCAGTTCCTGGATTTGTAGAGGTTCATGCTGGTCTGAGACCAGTTTCAAGGCCTAAATTACAGCTGTTGACTCTGGAGTATGAGCAGCCACACTGGTTCTCAATCAGAATGGAGCAGAAATCCAAGATCAAGAAATAGTGCATTTTTTGTTGTTATCTACTGCAGCTGTGATATGCTCTATAGTATCCAAAAAAGATAGCATTTTAGTGGAGTGTGATTTCCTTTTTGACATAGACTAACAGAAACTACATAAAACCTCTTATTTTCAAAATTGTATCATTAAGAGGAAGGACAATTTAAATAACCAATATCCTACATTTTTCTGCACCCCCACCCCCAAACATATGACATTTGTGTGGCTTTCACATTTTGAAGTTGGTCTATAAATTTAACCTCTTAAACTGCAGGTTTATTATTAAGGTTAACTATTAATTAACTTATATGAATTGCTCAGTGTAGGTCTACAACCACCAACCAGTTCACATCTTTCTTTTTAAATACATTTTGTTTTTATTTTTTGTGTGTTAGACTACGTCTCAAATGTGTATTTTCGGTGAGTAAGGTTTTCCCTATTAGCTGGATGTTGTTCATTTAAAAAAATGAAAGACTTTTTTGGTTGCTGTGACAGTGGGCAAGCAGAGCTCAGTGATAAAGAGTAGGTGGGTGGCCACGTCTGAAACGAAAGGAAGAAGAGTTCAATGCTGTCGTCCAAGTATTACAGGCTGCCTCGGATTTGAACTACAATTTGGCTTCTGGCCTGGCTTCACTTGGCTTAAACGGTGGGTTTTGGGTATCAAAGGCACATTTGTGCTGTTGTCAGACCTTATTTGTAAATGCTGTTATGTTTATCTTCTGTGATAGAGCATGTAAACAAGGACAAAATTGCCTCTTTACCCACCTTGGATTTATAACATTCTCTTGTCTTTTTTTTCAACAATGACTGTTAATTTATTTTTTGATAAGAACTGGGTGTTTCAATTTCATGTTCTATTTTAAAAATAGGTGGTCAACATAAGGACTACAATGCTAAACTTTGTCATTTTTACAGTTCCAGAACATATCATAATCCTTACAGCATACACATTTGTTTTTTGTTTTTTCCACAAAAAATAGGACACTTTATCTTAATGTTTGATTTGATTTTAGTAATTCATTTTTTTTAATCATGTTTTTAATTTTTAAATACATTTTCAGTTTTTGACATTTTGATACTTATTGACAGCCTGGCTTATTGACTCTGACCAGACTGATGGGAATTCTTAAAATCAGTTCAGTTCAACCACTTGAAGAGAACTGAATTCACAGTTTAAAAGCCCTTAAAAGCAACAAGGATTAAAAAATCTAAAAGTATCACCATGCAGTCAGCTTTTTCAAACCTGGTCTAAATGTTACTGGACCATCTTATGCTGGAAAGACAATGAGTTTTAGAGGACTGTGGCTTGGGTGGCTTTCCGAAACCTCTAACAATGTGATTATGGGTCTGCATAACCCGCTAACAATAGCATAGCCTAAAACCCACAGACAATAGCGTGGTCGGAGCAGCTCTGCTCGCATTGTTCTGTGTGTTTTCATGGATTTCATGCCTAAATTCATGAACTAAGTGGAGTTATTTTTTGCTGAACACAGACTGGTCGCATTTACAGAAAAAAATGCTTTAGAGATATTGGGGAAAACCCAATGGAAAAAAAAAAACATAGAAAGACATGAGTTCTGCCAAATAACAATTACCAGACACTCTGTCATCATTACAAGGGTGAGAGATTCCTCGACACTTGGAATATTTTTTTAAACATGTTCAACCTGTTTTTAAAAGATGTTTTGATTCAGTAGCGTTCGTCTTTGCTTAATCTTCTTGTCTGGAAAAAAGCAATATTGGTTTTAGGAGATGTGTAAGGGAAAAAAGTGGGGAGGGTTACATAACAAAGCAACAACAAATAATAAACCTCTGTCAACTGTAATTGCAAAATTATATTGACATGCCTGAGAAATGGAAAATATAAAACTATGTGCTATGACAAAGGAAGTGCTTTTTGGGGCCACAGTGAATCAGGGGTCCTGCCATCTAAATAAATGATCTAAGTGGTTTTTTTTCCCCATGCAATTCATCTGAGCGTGAAACCTCAGTGTCATTAATCTGACAGACATTTGACATCTATTACTTTCTTATCAAAGAATTTAACAGCAAAATATGAACTACGTTTTTTTTCCTTTAAGTCTTCGTTTTAGCTTCATATGCAGGATTGTTTTATTTTTCTTCACAGTAAGTCATCTTGACTTAAAAGTGTTCCCAGTGTGTTACGAGTCATGACATTTAAAAAGAAAGAAAGAAAATAGGAAGAAAAAAAAAACAGAAAAGATGAAGGCTTAAAGATGAAGCTTGTTAAGGGATTTTGCTTGACTGAAAATGAGGAGTCTAAGGGATAAAAACTGTTTAGTTAACTTATACCGAATGCACAGAGCCAGGAAAGAGATTGCCTTTATAAGCCCCGAGCGGAACAGATCCAGACAAACTGGTGTGTGCTGTAATTCTCTCTCATCCTCTTGCACAGCATTACATTAAAGTTTGTTTGTCAGCTAAGGGACCTGAATGAGGATGGGAGGGGGGGGCTTGAGAGGAGCATGGGTCCAAACGGCCCCAGGGAAGAGAGTATGGAGATAAGACATCAAAATGACCTCTCCGTGTTGTCTTTGGAGTTCTAGATTGCCATCGCTCATAAGAGGTTGCTCTTGAGCTGTGTAACGCAATTTATTTGCAGAGTTTAAAACACAGCGCTGCGTTTGTTTGTGGCTAAGGACGTTAGAAGATCTCCTTTGACAAGTTATGAAATGGGTAATTAATGCTGCAATCAGGATTTTTCTTTTAGGGATTCAATGTAGTCTTGTGGTGGTGGTATATTATACTTATTGCTGCTCTTGCTGAAAAATTAGAAAAAGTGATTGGTCTTTACACAGTCTCTCATTTTTCACCAACAGTAAATAAAGGTGTCAAAAGGATTTCTTTGAACCAAAGATGTAGAAGAACCACTTTTGGTTACCTAAAGAACTTCAATCGGTTTCAATTGAGTTTTTTTTTTTAAAGAACCATTAGTTTGAAGGTTTCTTCTATAAAATTGCTCCAGAGGTTTTTCAGTTACCTTCAATGTAAATAATAAACAGATGTAAGGGGAAGTGACATTGAATAAACCTAAATGTGGCACTTCTGTTAAAATTCTTTGTGCTTTTTTTAAATTTTGACATGTAAAACAAACCAGTGGCAAACAAAACAGAGCACCTCTGTAGTAATATAAATTTCTGCTCGCGCCCAAATTAATTCTAGTAGTAGGTCTAGCAGTAGTTGCTACTAGATGTTATAGCAGTAATGGCATTCCACAACTTTTTGTTTATTTGAATTAAACACAGATGATGGAAACTTGTAATAAACATTGTTACATATATTTTATACATTATATGTCTTGCTGTAAAGTCTCTTGCCACAAACATGCCACTGTCTGCTGTTAGGCCTCCACTCTTATTCAAAGTGATATTTCTAAGACATCCTGAAGGCTGTATCTGAATAGTTGAATGAAGCTTCCTCTTCTATCTGCTTGATGACTAGCATGTGTATCAGCTGTACTACCAGATCAGTCAAACAAGTTTTATTAAACTATTCTGACACAGTTTTAGAATCTTTTTTGTCCTCATTTGTCCCAACAATAGTAAATCAAAAGTTACTTCCTAATTATGTTGGTAGTTAATGTAACATGGTAGTATATTGCATCTGAAAGGCTGTCCAGTAAGAGAGCTCCTTTATTTATATCTACCTAAATACCACAGAGGAAAAAAATGATTGTTTAACGATTAACCCTAGTTTACCCCTACAGTTTCCAACCCATTCTTAATTTAAGAGCAGTACAGAGGCTTACAGTTTAAGTAGTGGTTAAGTTTAAATACTAATAGGGTTTAACTGAAAAGAAATGAACTAAAATTGCAGACACTTTTTATTTCTCTTATCCTGAGGGTTGCCCTGTGAAAAACATGAAATACAAAATGTGCCTCTTACTTTAGCAGAAGATACATTTTATTTTCCCCCATCTGTTAAATTCATCAAATAAACAGTAAATGTGTATTAAAACATGCAGAACTTGCACACCTTTGAAGAGCACTGAGGCAAATTCTAGAACACTACATTAAGTACTACATTGTGGTCATCCCAGAAGTCTTATCATACGGTTTGTTTCGTCTCACACCTTAGTAACACACCAAACAATGTTGTAAAATGCTGCATGGGTTTCATTAAGTGAGGTTGGACCTATATAACCATCTCTTTACACTAGCAGCCCATTCTTAGTTTACAATGATGGGGCACCTTGGTGGGTTTAAGGACTGTTTTGGGCTGCTTTTAAAGATTACAGTGCCTCATTTACTGCTGGAGAAAAAGCTGAACATTTTTACTGACCTAGGATCAGTGTTCCTATACCAAAAAATTTTTGGAAAGGAAAACAGGTCAGGTTAATCAAATTAGTGTAGTGCAGTACAATTTTTAAGGTCAAGGGGCAATGATTGGGGTCATGGTTTACCTTGGTCTCAGAACAATTATGAGTTGATATACTTGAAGATTAGGATGTGAGTGGTCTTAGATTGGGACAAAACAGTTATTTATAAACTAAATTAATCTAATTAGCCTCTTAAACCCATTACCGGGCCTGCCACCCCTTTAACAAGGTTTGGCGACATTCCCTTTAAGGAGAGGCAGTTTTCTCATTATTTCTTAAAACACACAAACCGACATCATGATGCAATTTGGTTTTATCACCGGTTAAATAGTTATAGTGTGGCTGTGCGATTTCCTGTAGCAAAATGCGTGTGTTGTGCCATTAGCGTGAGTAATTTCACACAGCGGGTTGCCAGTTGTGCGTGTGATCCCTCATCATGAGGAGGGGCGAGGTAGCAACCGCTAACGGAAAATTTGGCGTAGGACTGCTCGGCTGGCTGGCCTTGTTGTGGGTTTGCATTGTTGCCATGTCATTCTTTGGCTATTAATGGAGAAGTTAACATGCATCACAGATAACAGGGAAAATATGTCAACTTGATGTTAATGTTTCAACTAATATGCCCCAAGCACGCACACGTGAAGCGACCTGCTGACTGATAAACAACTGTTTGTATTCACGCACACTCACATGAGCAATCCATGATGGTTCAAACTAAAACTAATCCGCCACATCAAAAAAAAAAAAAAATCAGGACTCATACCGAGACTATGAGCTATTAACATAAAGACTATTCCTCACGCTGGTCAAATGATTCCGATGGGGTTCCTCGGGGTTCAGTATTAGGCACGCAAGAGAAGTCAGCTCTGTTTGCTGAGTGGCATTTCATAGTAATATCCCAGCGCCCAGGGACATCCATTAAGTAAATTCAAAGCTAACCCACCATGTCTCAAGTATGACCTCTTTTGAATCCACCATTCTAAGTCATACGAGCTCCGTCAACACAGAAGATCAAGCAGAAATATGCCCTGTGTTAAGCGGGGCTCCGCATATACTAGACTGCACTGGAGCGATATCAGATAAATGAGATCAAAATTACATTACAGGGCTTTTTTTATGGCGTCGTGAAAGGACGTAGCCCACAGGTATGTTGCTTGGCCTTGTAATATGTTTCAGAATTGTTACCATCTGGGTGGACTGTCGGGAATGCTTCTCTCTTTAAAACCTCAAAGCAAATGATACAAGTAAAGTGCTGTGTTCCTAACCTGGTGTAGTATTACTGCATAAATACACACGCGCGCACATACATACGCAAACGTTCACACACGCCGTCCGTGGGGACAGGACTCTGTGGTATGTCAAAATGAAAATGATACAAGTCTAAGGTTTCTATATCTCCAGGACCATTTTGGAGGTTGTACTGGGCTGCTATTACACAAACAGATGTTGTCACAAAAAGGGGTCAAACAGCAAGGTGTAAGCTTTCTGCTGTTATGCACCTAAGACTAGATTAAGGCAGGTGTCATATCATAAAAGATTCATTTTGAACTTTTTACAATTTGGCTGCACCTGCTGTAAGAATATTTCAGAACTGTGTTTTTTAATCTAGAAGTACCCTAGATATACCACTTCGCTGCATATATCAGTCTTTCCCCTTGTCTGAACACACTTGGCTCCGTTTATCAGGCTGTGATCAATCTGCACTGTTAAAAACAGACGTCCCCCAAACCACTTTCAGATATGTAAAAGATCTTATGAATGTTTAATCGAAAAAGCCGAATAACATTAAAGTTGATGGAAACTTCAAATAAGGTAAAAGTTAATTCCATATAGGAAACTTTATAAGAATGCGGGAATTAATAGATAGATAGATAAATAGATAATAAATAAATATATAATATATATAATATGTTGTAATATGATAATAATTTATTATTGTATACATGCAACATTAATCACACATTAAGGCAGTATCAAAAAGATGAATTTTAAGAAGTGATTTGAAGATGTGTTTGGGGAGATTAGACAGGAAGTCAGGAAGGTGCTATGGAGAAAGCTGTCACCCTATAAATGTAGAATAATGACAGGTGTACAGAATTTACAAGACTTTACCTACTCTGTGAGTGTACAAACTGCATTTGAAGGACCGATTGTAATAACATGATGCATTGTGTCATGTCATATAGACATATGTCTAACAAGAAAAAACATAATTCTGTCACTGGTTCAATTATCTTCAAGCTTTATTCAGAGATTCACATTGTTGCTTCTCTGGGATCTCTCTAAAAACATGTCAACATTGTCTGTTATATGAATTTCTTTAAAGCCCTTATCTCAAGTACTCTGAAGCCGTTCCAAGCCACATAGTGCTGCAGACCACTTTACTCCTAGCTGCATCTCTGACCCGTCACCACTGATGGAGGGGGCCAGCGAAGGGGACCCGATAAGGGCACCGGCGGGTCTGCCAGCAGTCGCCCGCTGTCCAGCCGCCCCGAGAAAGCCCCGCTAGCCCCGCATCCGTTTCGGAGCCAAAGCTGTTGTTAATAAAAGTTTAAAAGGAGGAGGATGAAAAGAGGGCGAAATTGAGCAGCCAAGGCACTATTATTTCTTCTCTGTATGAGAGCTGCCCTCTTGCTGAGCAGCCTGACAGTGTCAACCCTTGGGGGGGTGGAGCAGGACAGAGGATGGAAGTGTGTGTGAGTAGAAAGGGAGTATATGTGTGTGTGTGTGTGTGTGTGTGTGTGTGTGTGTGTGTTTGGATGAGTATGTGGCCACTACCGGCCCTAGGGCGAAGCAAATCATTTGCCTCTCAGAGGCTTCAAAGGGGGAGCAATTACACTTAAGTAACCAAATGAATAGATAGTCCAGCCAGGCAGCATTCCAGGAGGAAAACAGAGGGGGACTTTGAGGGAGACACCACGCCTCACCGGTAACACGCAACAGACGTGGGGCTAAAAATACATTTTGTGGACCAAAACAGCAGCGAGATCATCTTCAGCACACAATAATAAACTAATCTGGAGATGCCTGGGATGAAGATGCACATTTTACACTGGGATAGCATGTGGTCAAAAAACAAAGACACCAAGGGTCTTTTTTGACAAACTGAAAATATGTTCAAATGTTGACATCAACAATTTGTTTGCTGTCTTAAAAACCTAAAAAAAACTAAAAATTGGATTCTCTGAAGGGTTACGAAAGAAGAACAATTTTTGGTCACCTGGACCATTTCAATGGCAAGTTTAAAAAAAACATCTTTTGTAAATGAGTGTGGAGGACAACACAATTTACACAGTTTTCTCTCAAACTCTACAGAACCCTATAGGAACCTTTGTTGTTGACAGTTCCTGCTAACTCTGCTCTGTGCAATTAAATGGAAATTGAATTGTTTGACAGTAAGTTCATTTTCACTGTATTTGTTAAAAAACAAGTTAGTGTCTCTTTGAGTATTAGTTTAGAGAGAGAGAGACAGAGACAGAGAGAGAGAGAGCTTCTTTTCAGTAGAAACTCACCTGCGGAGAGAGCACTATAGAACTCTGTGGGCGAATAGAGAGCGAAGCAGCTGCCAGAGCTGTTAGCCTTAGCACCCAGCTGAGAGGAAGAAAAGAGGATGCAGAGGCCTCTCACGACAAGGCCACTTAGTCCACTTAGTAACAGCAGCCCTGTGCCAAGCCTGTGGAATGAGAATAAGAAGGCCCATCAAGTGTTTTCAGGTTGAAATCACTGAATTTATGTATCTGTCTCTCTCGGTCTCTTTCTCTTGCTGACTCTCTTGCTGCGTTTTCACAATCTTCTTTTTTTCTTTTTTGCTTCTAACGAAAAAAGCAATCAAGGGGGATGTTTGTCTTACACACCATTAATTGCACTTGCACTTTATGCAACTGATGACAAACAACTTTCAAATCCCAGGGGACACAAATTAAAGGTATTTTCCTAGGACAGCCAGAACCCATTTAAGAGTATAAATCACTTCTTTAGGAACAGAACTTTCTAGCTCTTTGTTTATTGACATAGTTTAAAAATGTCAGCTGCTCTTCATATTGAGTCAAATCTTTGAGTCAAATCTTTTTGCGTTCATTAAAACTGAACTGAAAAACTAAAAAAAATTTTCTTGTAAACTCACTGTTCTAGACATATGAGGTTTTGTTCTGCCAGTGACAACATGCTGACTTTACTCTCTTTGACCGAACAAAAACGTCTGGCATTATTAAATGAAGTCAAAACAGCAGTTTATTGTCAGGGTGTTTCTTTCTTTCTTAGTCTCTCTACAATTTTCCCTAGTCATCAGGAACCAACAGACCATCGTTTAACCCCTTAAAACACACTGCAACCATGAGTTTCGTCACTTAGAACTATGCACCATATCTACAATTCTTCAAGAAATGGAAGTAAACATGGTTGTTGCCATTGAATAAACCATTTTGGTTATCTAAGGAACCATTTCATTAATGATTCTATGAATAACAATATTTGTAAATGAGATATGAGTAAAAAAAAAAACATTTGTACCATTTAAGGAACTTCCCCATAGTATAAAGGTTCTTCACCAATTAAAGTCTTTCCTTGAAATCTTAGGTTCTGACCAAGATCCTGTTAGGAACCATTTTTTAAAGAGAATATTTGATGCATAGTAAATAATACTCCTTTTAATTACTGTTTGGACTTTAAGGGGTTTATCCAAGGGGTCCAGGATCAGAAATGCAGCAGTAGATGTACGCAAAGGACATGTGGACAGACGGACAGGAGCATGGACACCAACTGTGGCCCATAGAGAAGAATGCCTCAGCATGACCAGATCATTAGAATGCACATACAAGCAAATAAAAAGGACCATACGCAACAGATGCCAAGCGGGAGAACAGCTTAAAGGACCACGGCCACAGGGCAGTGGATAGTGTGGGAACCGACGGCCTGCGCTTGCTAGTCACCCTTGTATTTACAGACACTGATTAGCTAATGACAGCATAAAAATAGTTTCTCATACAAAAGCAGTCCACTAATTGTTTTGTCTCCTTGACATCTTTTATGATCCAAGTGTGATTCAATGATCAGGTCAGGTCAAAAGAGCACAAATTAGTTACAGTACTAAGAAGCATTAAATGGGAAGAGATGTGTTTAAAGTACATTCTAATAGAATTAAGTGGTCAAAAAAAATTGTGCATTACCCTTTAAACTAGAATAAACTTCAAGCTACTTTTGACGTAATGGTAGTTACTAGATCATTGATTGCCATTGCTTAATACTTTAAGGCATATATAAAGGCATGTCATCCACAGTACAGCTGCAAATGTGATGAAACCTTTGTGAATTGTTGGCTTGGGTGTTATTGTTTGTTTTCCTTTTCACTCCAAAAGAGGCAGGGCAAGTGTTCCAGTCACGATTTGGCTTCGAATCGCAAACCCAAAAAGGTGAGTCACCGGCTGCTAATCTGCAAAATCAATTCCCCCTTAGTTTGTGCTAATTACCCGTCTTTTAATGATTCACTTCTGAGGAGGCTTTGAAATGCAACAAGCCAATTACCTGCAGCTTTTCCTTAATGTAGGCTTAAGAGGGCCTGTGATCTTCCTCTTGCACCTCCCCGCTCTGCTCCCCTATTCTCGCTGCACAGCAAGAAGCCCCACGCCTTCAGGGCATTTCCCAAACGTTTCATTTACAATGTCCCACAGTCCGTTTTCACAGTCGAGAAAAGTGCAATTGTGTTTTCGAGCTCATTTAAGATTAACAAAGCCTCGTTCTCTCTCTCTCATGTCCCCAAATGACGTTTGATGTTGCGAAACTGGGAAATCCTGTTGAAACCAACACTGGTGTTGGACCAGTTGGCAGGCCAGAATCCTAACCACAGCTGTTGTAATCAAAAACCGCAAAATTGGTCTCAGATTACAGTTTTCTTCAAAAACACAAAAATCCTTCTTTGGAAGAGTTACCATTATGATATACTTAAAAATGAACATGCCAAATGAGATTCTCTGAAACAGTGCCATACAACGACCCTTTTGGTTTCACACAACTTTTGAATGTATGGTTCTTTAAAGAAACCTTCTGTAAACCTTTTTTAAAATTTATATAATCTCTAATTCATATTAAGACCTTTTTTTGCTTCACAACCCTACATTCATGCCAAGAACTATTTGGGACTTATTATTTTAAAGACTGCAGAACCACCAGCTTCCACCAGCCAAATCTTAACCTGAACCATTAGATTCTCCAATGCTGTCTAGAAGTTTCAGCTTCTTGAAGCAGACATCTGCCCAGATACCACGGCTCCGGCCTCCTGCCTCACGTCCTGTGTGTGTTTTTAAAAGCCCTTTGCTCTTTCCTGGCATGATACAATTCACTCATTTGTGGTGACCTCAGATCAGTTTCATGGTCTCTCTAATACTGGTTAGTGTTGGGGCTTGGGTAAGGTGGAGCTGACCCTAGATCCATACAAAGAAGCCATTCCACCCTGCGCCGTCCCCTCTATTCACATTGAGAGGGACCAAAGAGTGTTTATTCAAAGTCTCTTTCAACTGGTGGACCCCTGGCAGCCAGCTTTTTCATGGGAGGAATTTCAAATTGTAATCTGGGGGCAACCAAGCACACATATTTGTTCATGGCCCAACCTCCGCGGAACACATAATTATCTAATGGCAAATAGAGGCCTGGATAAGATGGTCGTTGATGACAGTGAATCGTCACACTCGACAGGAGTTATGGAATGCTGATTTTACTCTGAATCGTTTTGGATTATAAGCATGGACTGACTTATATAAAAAGTCACAAACTCTAAAAATGTTCCCCTTTTTTGCTTTATATTTAAGATGTAAACAAAATGAGCCTTCCTAGAGAAACTCTACCCTTCGGAATTTTTTACAGTGGCGATGATAAGAACCAGCTGTCCAAAATGCCTCTTAATTCTACCTCACAGAAAGTAATTACATGAAATGGTTATAAATACACTACCTGATCTCAGACACGTTGTTTTATAGAACTGAGAGATGGCTTATTAAACAATATTTGGCAGAGAGATCCATATAGGCATTACAGAAATTATTTTTCATATTTACCACTATTTTATAACTTTCAAACAGTACATTACAAATCTGCTGTCAATGAAGCACTTTGGATACTAATAAAATAACTATATTTCAGTTGCTGACATGTAAACACCTGGTACTTATCACCACCACTATAACAAAATGTGTGTCTTTGAGTTCTCTCCAATGCACCATTCTTTACCAAACCACTCTGAATGAGCTTTTTTACATCTTAGTGTCTGAATTATACAGAACATTAGTGAGGTTTGCCTTTAAGTTTATGGCAGAATTATAACATTTACAGCATTTTGCATGTCTTCCATTGCAAGAAGGCAAATAAGCCTAATATCTACTTTTTGCATCCACTGGTATGCTAGTTATTAGTTTAAGGAGTCAAAGTGGGGAGAAGCAAATATTGTGTGGTCCAGAACTTCTTCCCTTCCATTCAATGTGTCTGAAACAAATGCCATCCCTGAGCAAGACGTTCAGCACCAGCTCTTGTCTTGTCTTCGCCATCAAACTAAGTATTGGGTCACAAGACCCCTTACAGAACCACACTGTCATGACCACATTAGTGTGCCTTGTCTCAAACGATTCGTGACAGTGTGATTGACCCTTGTAGATAATCTTTTAAGATTATAGCATCGAATCTCATGTGAATCATTCACATCGCCTGACTTGGAGCCAGATAAGACTCATCTTTGTCACAAGTTTTACGGCCACATATCCACGAGTGATGATTTGGCTATCAGTTCCCTTGAAATGAATTACACTGTGAAGGGTTAAAGGGCAGTTTGGGACAATTTGTATGTAAAGACATATGAGATTTAGTTCATTTTTAGCTTACTTAGCTCCGTGTGGAAAAAAAAGAAGCACTTTCGGCGAAGTGTTCCCGAGAGCTGCAATTCGTACAATCGCTTTGTGGCAAGAATTTGCCTGAACAGTTAGAGTGTAATTTAGGGAGCTGTGGAGACCTGTGTGAAAAATAACACATGGCTTGCTTGGCCACTAACAGTCTATGGAGGTGTGTGGACATTCCTCCTTGGTTTCTGTGACCATGGAGTGGCCACAGTGGTCTGCATGCAAACATAAGCACACACACATAGACACAGTCATGTGTCCATATCTGGCTGGTTTGGGTGACTAGATATTGTCTGCAGTGTTTTTCTTCTCTATTACATACACATGCACATACACGTACACACGCACTTTTCCATGAGTGTTTGCATGTGTATTGTGCATGCGTGGGCTGTCTGGCTGCATCTCATCCTCAGGAATTTATAGAAATGGCTGAAGAGCCTGAAGAAAAGGTTGTTATTTTACAGCTGTGCTTTAAATGGTGCTTAAATTACGAAAGTTGCTCACACAAAAATGTCTTTTGTCTATGTATTCGGGGAAATGTTCAATGTGAATACAGATGACATGATAACCTTAACCACTGCCCTGCAACATTACCTTCATCTTCTTAAAGGCTGTTCCTATTCTGAAATAACAGGCATGCATATCAATGCCATTCCTCTCAGGATCCCTCGTCCATTTCACAATGTTTTGGCAGCTATCTCCCTGCTGAGAAACTGAATGAGGAGAAAGCAAACCAGCTCTGCATGTATGCCTCTCTTTTCAAGGGGGAACCGTGTAGTCAGTCTCCAGCACACAATGTAGAAACAGCAGCACGTCTCCAGGCACATCCTAGCTATAAGGCCTAATACATACATTCATTTGTTGGGTTCTCTTGATCCCTCCCCACACTGAAGAAAAAATGTCTTCTTGTCAAAACCCAATGAGTAATGTATCGATTTATCTCTTATCATAAACTGTATGACTCTTACCTCATCCTAAGCATTATTATTCTGTAATTGCATGGAAAACGATAAAAACTGGCTGAGCTGGTTTAAAGTTATCTAAGCAAGGAATTCATGTCCGGAACCACAGGCATTCCCATATAGTTTAAAGAGGAATTTTCCAAAATTTCTGCTTAACTAATTCGGATGTAAACAAAGTCATTCAGAGCGGTTTGGAAATAAATGTGGTATAATAGAGATACTTACTGAGTCAGAATGGTTCACAGCAGTAGTGTTAGGAACTAGACGTCTGAGGCATTCAATTCCTCCCTTAAAAGCTCCTTGACAGGAAGCTATTACTTGAAATGATTACGCATGCTCTGCTTGATGCTTTAGACTGTTTTGAAACAGTTTTGAGAAGGTTTTAGTCTTCAATATATTTTAAAGGCTTATTATATCAGAGAGGAATATGCAGGGTGTAAGGCAAAAAATGTTTTTGCAGGTTTACCATACCATTTTACCATATACTTTAAATGCATGTTGGTTCCCTGGTAAATAAGTAGAATGGCTATATTTGCATTGTAGATATTGCAGCCCCTGATTCCTTAACATAGTTAACCAGCAATTCCAAAAAAAATGAAATTTCCTTCAAATGGTTTAACTGCAGCCTTATTGTCCAGTTATTAATCATAAGGACTGTTTTTATAATGAAAATTTCCATACCTCCTATGACTTTAATATATAAGCTATGTAGTGTAGGATGAATTGTAACTCCAGACTTGAAACGTGTGAAATTTTGCAATGTAACTAAATTGAGAAAGATGAGTGAGTGAGTGAGTGACTGAGTGAGTGAATGAGTAAGTAAATTAATCAGTGAGTGAATCAGTGAGTGAATCAGTGAGTGAGTGAGTGACCCAACCCATGAGGACATGGATTAGAAATCACATTCATAGCCTAATAAATCCAAACACATAAAGAAAAATCCCATCTCACTTGAACACTGTCACAGCAGGGCCTCCAGAATTCATTAAATCGAGACTGACAAGCGCAATCACCAACATTTGAACTTTAGTTCGGTATTTCTGTGCTAAATTTGCCTTGGCCCCAACTTTTATGAACTGGCTGAGTGGTTCCATCCAAGCCTGAAAATGGATTGGAAGAGACTCCATGTGAAAAGCGCCATTATTGCCTGTGTAAATTGTGCGGCCTGTTGCGGCCTGACCTTCGGGGGTAAATCCTCTTTCAAACTGTGTAACGATATCTGACAAAAAGCAAAAGGCTTTCATGCTGCTTCAGATGAGTGTGTGTTAGCGTGTGCGTGTGTAGGTTAAGGAGGAATGTTATGAAACCAAATACATCAGCAGAGATACCTCTTATATGAGGTACAGTATATAAGTTTACTTAGACTCGAATTATTCTTCCTGGGGCTCGCTGTTACACTGTTACCAGTGTGAATCTATGGCTTGCTGACTTGGGTGTTGCACCCTAAGTCATGCAGGGTTGGTCAGAAGAAGATGGAATTTGGGCAGCGTCTCTGAAGCGAATTTTCCAAACATTGTACACGACAATATGGGGCATGTCAAGATCTTCGCCTTCAGGAAAGACTTCACACCTGCTCAAGGTTCGACTGCGACTGACTTCTACAACGTTTTCTAAGTGAATTACAACGTGACATGGACAGGCAGCCAAGATACTCAGCATAAAAGATCCCTACTCCAATTCAATTAGCCTTATGTGACTGAATAGGCGTTAATGACCCCTAGCTACTTTGCCACATACGAGTTTAATAAATTACCAAGAGAACTGTGCTAATCAATTCTACTTCGACCTTTCATGTTCATTAAAACGTCTTCACATTGTAATTTGACCTGCTCGGTGAGAATCGTTTGCATTATTGAGAGTTTGGATGGGGTTAGAAGGTTTAGCATGGTGGGGGGAACATGGCAGGCAGATCGCTGCTGTGTGAGCCATGCTGGGGGGGCTCAGTAGGCTCGGATTCATACACACCACGACAGATTTGTCACACCAACAGGCATGCTTGTGAGCCGTTTAGCTCTTAGAGAATATTAGGACATCTGAGAAAGCCAGCCAAATCTCTTATAGCAGCCATCTCGCTGTGGCTGAGTCCATTTGAATAAGCGAGCTTTGGTGTATGATTCCGAGATTAGGATTAGGGTGCTATTAAGTATTTGAAAATTTAATAAATCATAAAGAAATTTTAAAACAATCAAAGAAAATACATAAAATTTGTAAAACTGTCTCAAGAACAATATCTCTTATTCATTTGATAATATTTCTTTACTTACAATGGCTTAAATGAGATAGCAAATATACATGTGAGACAAGATTTTGTCAGTTTTGTTCTTTATTAGCAAACATATTGTGATATTTGTCCTTATTTATTATAATTGATTCACATCCAGATACAATTTATTATAAAGGGGAAAATGAGAAAATGATGTGATTTCCTGTTGAATATTTGATCTGTGGAATATTGCACATATTGATTTGGGGAAAATGTCTTTAGGTAGCATGTTGTGAGACACAACTACAATGCACATTTCACAAACTAGAGTTTTGGGGGGAAAAACATGAAAATGAAATTTTAAATGGATTCACACAAATTCATATTTTGATATGCCCGACTTAAGATCCTTCTTAGACACTTAAATCTATCACTTTTAAGATGGAAAGATACCATATATATTCACACACACACACACATTTCTTGTTGTGAAGAGACTTTACCAATGCTTATAATATCTTACCTTTATTTTAAAGCTCGTGGTTGAGTAGTTGGTTAATGTGGGCTGCACCATTCAGGATGAATGGGGTTTTTAGCATCTAAAGAGCACATGCGTGTATATCTAATAGGTGGAGAGAGTTCCCAGAGCAGAAACGGTTCATGTTCTTGATGTAAGCCGCTGCCCTTCCAGCTACTGGACTATGACATTATTTTGAGGACAATTGCTTAAGTGGAGTTAACTGTTGCCTTTTTTCTCCCCGAGGTAGCTTCTCTTTTGATCCTGCCCTGCCTGGCGCCTTCCGAAACGCAACTCGTCTGGCTTATTAAATGCCCAGAGAGAGAGAGAGAGAGAGAGAGAGAGAGAGAGAGAGAGAGAGAGAGAGAGAGAGAGAGAGAGAGATGCCTGTTGCTTCTTAGCTGAAGCTTTTGTAACCTTAAAGGCCCATGACAGGCTTTAAATTGCGGAAATGCAGTGTGAACTACAACCCTATCAAATCAATTCCCTTCTTTATAAAAGTCACTGTCGCTGAATCCATCGCGAATACTTTAAGTTAAAAAGACTTTTTTATTTCCAGGATGAATGTTTTCTTAGCCATATATTTATATATAATTTATTGATTGCTTTTGTTGTTGTTGTTGTTTTGTTGTCTTTGCTTTTTTTTCTCCCCCATGCTCCAGATCGACGACCCTCAGCTGGACTAACTCCACTCTGCAGACAGGCTACAGGTTAAAAGTTTCACCGAAGACTAACTTAATTCCTTTGTGCGATTTCAATGACTATTCAGCAGTTGGATGTGGACACTTCTAAAGCTTCCCCACTGTTTAATTGGGCTAAAATTGGTCCAGAAGAGTCCGGAGCCCTCAGGCCATCCATACATCAACCTCAGCAAGACGCCTGCCATTATTACCGGCTCGTTTTTCTCAGCGTCCTCTCCCTGTTTTTTTGTGGAGGGAGGGGTGCGGCGCTACGAACGAAGCGCACGGGGCGTCCGGTCTGATTGGGCTGTGCGAGGCGAGAGGCGGGGTTTGTCCTTGTTTATATGCGTGCGCCTTTGGGAGAGCAGCTAACGGTCTGTCAAAAAAAACACGAAAAAAAGTTTGTAGAGAAGTAGGTGGAGGAGCAGGAGGGTCTGCGAGGAGGAGACGGGAGGGGAGCTATACCTGAACCTAGCCTACATGCTGAAGCCTCCCGGTCCCATGCCCATAGGAGCGCGACGATGAACTCTCCCGAGGGAGCACCTGTGGCTTTCGAAAGCGCGGCTCCAGGCAAACCGGAGCGGGAGGAGAGCGAGGACAGTAAGCCGAGAGAGATGGCGGTCGAATCGGAAGCGAAAAGCAAGGCGAGCCGCCACCCGTTCAGCGTCGAGTCGCTCATATCCAAGAAGCCGAGCAGCAGCCCCGCGCCTGCACAGTCAGGAGCTTTAACGCAGCCCGGCGCGGCCCAGTGCCCTCACAGGACTTACTTCGCCGGGCAGAAAAGCAAAGTTTCGCTCGCGTTCGCCAACGTGTCGGACTGCCTGAACCACGACGAGAGCGAGGACTCGAGTGACAAGGAACAGAGCACTTGGCTGAAGAGCCCAGCCTTCAACTCCCCGCCGAGTAAGACCACTTCACAAGCCTGTTTATACCACGGTAGATTTACGGCTGGATTAGCGGTGTGGCTACTGACTAACACGCCTATTGCTTAGAAACACGAGGAATAATACTATTATTCAATTACACAATTATCCTTATAATAAACAGAATATTATATATAAACATATAAATAAAAAATAAATTATAAATTAAATTATCCTAGACTTTAGGACATAACCCACTACTATTCCACTGTAGTGACGTGGGACACAAATACTACTATTATTATTATTATTATTATTGACAATGTTATTATGACAATGACATAAAAATAATTGTGAGCATTGTTATTGGTATAGACCTGTTACATCAGTAATTATTAATAATAATAATAATAATAATAATAATGCCAGTTATAACTGCCATATACCAGTAATAACAATATATATAAACAATTATTATGCTTTCATCATAATAACATTGCTGTAATCACTATTACCTAATTACCACAATCACTGTAATTACAGTGCACAATTTTTGCTGTTGAATGAACCTCTGCACTGTTGAATTTAGCACCTGCGTTGTTAAATGGACTCTGTACACATGTTGAGCTCTTTATGTGTAAATGTGCTCATATTGTCAGCGGCCCTATGTGACTGTATGTATTAACTCAGGTGTGAAATTCACCACAGTTGATGTTTAAGCTATTCAGCTCTATGTGGGCCCACACTTCATGCCCTTACTCTCCCTTCTGCGTAACCAACATATTAGTTTACTGACAGTTACCGGATCATTCACAGCAGTTACTGAATAATAACTGAGCAAAAGGCAGTTGTTCCTGTATGAGACTTTGTATGAACACAATCATTATTTCTCATTTAACAAACAAACGCTGATTTGCTGTAGGTTGTGCAAATGTGTGTTCATATCTGAACATGTCTTTTTCCTGATGTCTGTCTGTGCATAAAAACAAAGATTTTTTTTACCTTTTCTCACTAAATTTACCAGATGCCAGTCACTCTTTTGGTCACTAGGGACAACAGATTTTTTAACCCTATCAAAACAACAGAAAATGCAACTTTAGTTTTAAACAAAACTATCATTATATTTGATAGAAATAAATTGTGAATACTGACAAATGTTTGTCAAAGCAAACAATTTCCCCTTATACTAAACTGGGCTAATGTAATATTGCAAATTGCATTTCACATGGTAGCTGTTCATTCAGCGCTCTAATCCAGGTGTTAATCCCATAGGACAGATGTTTAGGAACTCTGCAGCACATCTGTCTTCCATTTATTCTCCTTTATTGTTAAAAACAAAACTGACCCCACTTTAATGTCTTCTTTCTTCAGGGCACCCTAGTCCCACACCGTGCCACCTGCGCAAGCACAAGAGCAACCGGAAGCCCCGCACACCCTTCACCACCGCACAGCTGCTCTCACTCGAGCGCAAGTTCCGCCAGAAGCAGTACCTGTCCATTGCAGAACGTGCGGAGTTCTCCAGCGCGCTCAACCTCACCGAGACGCAGGTCAAGATCTGGTTCCAGAACCGTCGCGCCAAGGCCAAGCGGCTGCATGAGGCTGAGCTGGAGAAGCTCAAGCTGGCTGCCAAGCCTGTGCTGCCTGCTCTTGCCCTGCCTTTTGCTTTTGGCGCACACGCAGCAGCCCCATCCATGTACGGGACACCAGGGCCTGGCCCTCGAGCAGCTTTAGCTGTGCCCGGCCTCTTCAGCTCACCATACGGAATGTATTACTTGTCTTAAAGAGGCTCGGTCACTCTTTAAGCGCGAGGACTTGATGAAAGGTGTTTTTAAAATGATCATAAATAGCCCTCACAACCTTCATGCATTTTATAGTGCTGCACGAAACGGACCAAAATCATAGGGCTGCATATTGTGATCTCTGTCGCAATATGTTATAAACACTTTGGTGAACACGGCTAACACTTTGATAGTGGTTAAAGATTTGCCTGTGTTATTAAAAGCATCATGTTCACCTTAACATGGGTTACAGGGCTGCACAGTGTGGACAATATTGTATCTTTATGTGTTGCTGTTGCAATATGCCTTGAAATATACCTAAAGAAATACAGACACATTGGTGAAGCCTTGATGTGACGAGCTTGCATTACTAAACGTCCCCCTCTTCTCCTTAAGGTGGGTGTGCTAATGTTGCAAAACAACTGGGACAAGACAGTAAACAGTACCTCTGACTAAAGCCACATGCACATTATTGTTGGGTTTATGGAGTTGGCTCTTTATAAGCCATCACCACATTCCCCAGTCTTACAGATTATTGCAATTATTGTAGCCTGACACAGGTAGACCCCAAGTGCTGAAAGACCACCTGCAGTGTTGACACATGCAGTGTTCACTGAGGTCAACTGGACGCTGTAAAGTGGAATATACCACAGTGGGGTTTTGCTGTGTAAATGTATAAGAATGTTGTGGATGTCGCACAAGTAGTGGAACGAATGCAGCCTACTTTAGTGTGTGTGTGTGTGTGTGTGTGTGTGTGTGTGTGTGTGTGTGCGAGGTGGGTATGTTCATGCTCTTGTGGAGCAGCTTGAGCTGGATTTATTCAAGAACATTGGGATGTATTAAAACTCTGAGGGTGTCCGTCATGTGACGAGGAGTACTTACTGGCCTTATGTAAAAAAAAGTGCCTTCAGAGACCAAATATTTATTAGTCAATAAAGATTATTCTTTTTAACATTTAACACACTCTGCATCTTCTTTTTTATGACCTCCTATGTTACACTCAAAGGTGGGTAAGGACAAATGACGTCTACTGGGTTTCAAGCATTTGAGTTTATACGTTCTTAAATGATAAGACACGACCTGATTTGATAGGAGCTGTACTCAAAGAGGAATCTAGCGTTTAAGTCACGTTCCTCGCATTAAAATACATTTTTTAGGCACAGACGCCATTACCTCCACACTGTTGTCTTTGCCACCAAACAGGGAGGTGTGGTGGAAATGACATTTCCGCATGGTCCCTTGACAGATATCCTTGATTCTGATGTTGGCTTCATTCAAAAAACACATAATAAAGTTACAAACTCGATCTTTTTACAAAAGTTAGCATGTTTAGAAGTGACACGGAATAAAAATATCTGCTCAGGCAATATCTACCTTGAATTTCCTTAATGTCAGATTTGGCCTCCGTTGCCACTGTCCTTTTCCAAAACTACATTAATAATGTCCCATACAGACTGTTCACCAGAAAAAAGACGCGGATACTGAGGGACGCTTATATTTTGGTTAAAAAATAATGTTGAGAACTGTCCCATTAAATATTAAAATGCTTGGATTTATTTGCGCATGGCTTTACTCAGGTTTTTAGATTAATTACATTTTTAAACTCTATGTAATTCTAAGTTTTTCTAAATAATATGAAAATAATACGACATGAAAGTGCTTGTAGTGTGAGAACCATATATAACCATATATAACCTATATATATACATACTTTTATTTAAGACCCAACCTACCACCCTCTAGATGAAATTAAATAGATTAATAGATGAATAATTAAAAACTCCTGGTTATGTGTTAGACAATAGTTATAATAATGTATTTTGCTTGTTTATTTATTATAATTGTTTCGAATAAACTTAATTAATTTGAAAAACATTTATTTTTTTTTAAAAACGAGGCATAATGAAAACATGTCCTTGAGTCTGCACCACACAGCTTCATCTCGAGTGTTGACCTCGTTTTTGTTCAGTGAAAGCTGCTTTAAAGTTGGCTTATCTTTCAGTCTTCATCGATCCTGTGATTAAATTTCGTTTAGCCTATTAAATCATTATTAAACCATTAACATCAGTTAAGCTGCCCCATTATTCACCCTTCGCTTTATTGAGCAATGCGAGAAGGCGCTTCCAGGACCCCGAGACGCTTAACGCCGAAGCCTCATCACAGCAGCGCCGTGGAGGACGCGCTTCCCACTGACCGCACACGCTGTCCGTCACTGTGCACTGCAAACACACACCGCGACCGCGAACACCGCAAAGAGTCAGGCCAAAACTAGAAATCGGAATTTGGTTTGTCATGTCAGTTAACGTTTACAACAGGCACACGCTTATTTTTTTCAAATAATATGCAGGGTTGCGCCGGTGTTGTGACATTTTGGCATACGTTGTCAGAATAATAGACCGGTAGTGCAAATTCATAGCTATATCTATTGGTTTAAGCTACTTTATCAAAAAAAGTTACATTTACGCTCTCATTATAAAATTGATGGCGTATTTCTGTTCTAAGCATATGCATTAGCCATTCTGACAGGTTGGCATCCCCTCAGCTGTTAGCAGATTAGCATCGCTTCATAACGTTCTGTGGTAACGTGTTGCTCTGGACAGATAAATAAAAAAGAGGAGAAAAAAAATTAAACTGAGGGCGAAAAGGATAGAACAAAAACTTTTAAATGTTAAAAAGATATTGACATTTTCCCAGTTAGAGACCTCTAACTTTTATTATTATTATTTTTTAAAGTTTGCTAGTCGTGAATGCCAGCATCACTGCGCACACTTTTTGTCACTGCTTTGCCATAATATTCCCAATATTCCCTGTCACGAACTAAATAAAAAATGTATATTCTTTTTCTAAATACAAAAGTAAAAGAAAAGAAGTGAATAGCTTCCATATTCACAGATAAACATTATGAGGCGCACTGGAAATGTGTTAACTTTGCAAAAATGCTCTTCGACGTGTCAAGTGAAAGGAAAAATAAAATAATGTACAGAATATTTAACAAATGAAATCCATAATTGTTAGTAACAACATGTTGAATTTAACCCTTCCTCTGGGTTTGCTTAGCGTTTGCCCGTACACGCCAGGGAATGTAAAGTTTACATTGTAAAGCAGAACAGGGTTTCAGTGAGATCCCCTAGGCCAAACCACAAAGCGATTACATGTAGTTCTGCTGCTTTCAGTTTCTTTTGTACTAATTTAATATTAATTTTATCTAATGTTATTATTATATATTTAAAAACATTTATAACTACATAATAATATTTTACTTGAGTGCAGTTTAAACTCAATAAGCCCATGATGGTTCCTCTTGCTGCTTTGCTTCATGCTGTTTCCATATAGGCCATGATCCCTTTCATCACCAGTGTTTAAAGCAGTTCCACATGCTCAAATCTTCATTCTAGCAAACATCCATGATCAGTGCTGCTTAGGTTAGGAACAGCATTATGTTACACTAGTTTTGTAGGACACAAACATAGTGTACTCTAAGAATAGGGTAATGGTTCTTTAGGGAAATCTATTTTTAATTTTAAGAAAATGTAAAGATTGTTCTCTGATATTGGTCCAAATAACCATTTCTGGCTATTTTATCTTAAGGCATGTCCAAAGCTGCCTGCTTTAGGTATACTTTATGTCGAACACTATTTATCTGTTAATGTATATTACTGATCATGTTTAAGCTTTATCAGGAGGTGCCCTGCTCCAGTCCTGGAGATCTACAACCCTGCAGAGTTTACCTCCAAAGTTAATCTAACACACCTGATGCAGGTAATAAAGGACCTCAGGGGAGTCAGGAATATCAGGATCTAAACTCTCCAGGGTGGTAGGACTGGATTTGGTAACCCCTGCATTAGACAGTAAGCATCATGTATACTGCTTACTGAACTTAAGAAGACTAAAGCTTTTTTTTTTAACAGACGCAGAAATAAAATATTTATTTCTGCATAATTCCACAGAATTATTCACAGTGGTGGCAAGTGATACCAGATGTCTGAAGCTTTTAACACTTCTAAAATCTTCCTCACAGAAAGTTATTACATGACATGGATATGAATGTGCGGCCTGGTGCCTGAGACATGGTTGTATGATGAGCTCTTAAGCCAAACATATATTTTTTTAAATCTGTTGATGACTGTGAGGTATTTGAAGACCCCTGTAAGGAAAACAGTATTTGAAGAAAACTTATTTTTACAGATTTATCTCTATTCTATGATCATTAACATTTTGTTGGCTCAATGGTCATTTTGAATGGCCAATAAAATGTTAATATTTGCATTGCAAACATTGTGACCCCTGGTTCCTATCACATCCATTGCAAAGAAACCTGAGTCAGCAAGTTTCCCTCCAACTAACCCCTTCACTTCACTTCTCTCTGAGTGAAGTTGTTTACATCTCAACAACTGAAAAGTCCTGCTTGCTTCACTTGTCCTGTTCTTTTATAGTGATCTAAGGCCAGCTACTTAAATCCGATATTTAACCTTTTCAAAAAAACAGCAGCAGATAATAACCTGGTAAGAAAATGCCAGGTCCTCCTCTGTAACATTTTGTAAAGCAAAGACTGACCCTTGCTGTAATAATGAGCAATTACAGCACGAGCCCATTCAAGTTGTATGTCTCCCCCTAGTGGGCTATAGACGTTATGCCTGTTACCTACACACTGCATCTTTACACAGTAACAGTGGACTCGTCATGACGTTTTTGGTCACTGCCTATGCAAAAGACATCTATGCTGTTAGTCGATAGGCAAGAGTGTGGTCTTTGTTTCTTTGTTACCTATGAGAGAATATATATTTTTAACTTTTTGTATTATTTTTATATATTTGTTTATATTTAATATTTTCAAAAAATGATAAACGCAAATGCTAGCATCTCTGTTTAAACTTTGGTCACTTCTTTACTTAGATATTCCCCGTCATAATCTAAATATACAAATATATAAAATATATGTGCATTATTCTTTGTTTCTGACTAAATAAAAAAGGTAAAAGAGGGGAAGTTGCTTCCTTATTTACAGATAAGAAGAAATGTGATGTATTTGTAATGTGTTCACTTGAAAAAACGAGCGCAAGAATGCACTTTTGTATGCAGTGTAAAAGGAAAACATTGTTCAAATATCTGACAAAAATGTTGTAGTATGTTGTAATTAACCCTTTCTTGAGCTTTTATTTTGTTGTTTGGCTGTACAATAGAGGGGATGTAAAGTTTACATTGTAAAGTAAAACAGTTTCAGTGAGATTTTCAGACCAAACCACAATGTAATAATGTTTCTTTTGTACTTATTTAATAATCATACATTACCTTATATTATAATATATAATGACTATTATTATTACTTGAGGTACAATTTAAACTCAGAAACTGAATTGATCTCGGAGGAAATTGCTGAATATAGGTCATGATCCCTTTCATCACCCATGTTTAAAACCCCCCACACATTTTTATCTTTTTATTCTACCAAACATTCATGATCAGTGCTGCTAAGGATAGTAGCTTAACAGCATTATGTTACACTGTATAAAGGTTTACATTACTTTTATTTATTTGTTTATAGCAGGGCTGTCAAACTACAGTCCTGGAGGGCTTGTGTCCAGCAGTTTGGTGATTTCCCTGCTGAAACACATATGACTCAACTTACCTGCTAATTGCCAGGTTTAGTTAGTGTGTTTGAGGAGGGGAAGTACTAAATAGTGCTGGACCCTCCAGGACCAGGAGTTTGACACCCCTGGTTTAGTCAAGTCAGTCACACCAATTGCCCTGTAAAATGGTTTGGTAAATGAAATGTGGTAAAAAGCAATTCAGTTTGTTCAAATATTACTTTAAATAAAATATTTGTTCAAAGCATTCATTTCAGTGGAAGAGATCAAGTTAAACTGTTACCTAATGAGCTGTTTAGGTGAAATGGACAAATCATTTTTACAGAGTGGATTTTTTGCATTTTTTATGTCCTAACATTTACTGTTAATAACTGATGTTAAAATGTTTAACCTTGACTCCCTCAGATGATGCAAGATATACTGTATTCCACCCCATCACATTCCCTCCACAGATACACAGGGCTGTAATTACGTAATAAAGGCTGTAATTATTGAAAGTAAAGAAAACAATATAATTACATAAACATATCCACTCAGCACTGATCTTGAAGAAAGGTATGTTTTTGGCAAGTTGCTAACATCATATCAGGATGGCTCTTGCAGTGAAAGCAGCAGAGCTGCAGCTGTGCAAATCTGTAGTCATAGCTGAGCTTTTTTTTAGTCATCATTAGCCAACTGCTATAGTATAACACACAGGGCTGAATAATCAACAAATTTTGTTTTTAAGAAATTCTTCTGGCTGTTTCCGTTTATTACATGAATATAACTTCAGACTCCTATTTTGCAAAAAGAGACCAGTTCAAACCTGTGGGAGGTGTTCTGTATCGAACATAAGGTAGCGAATGGCATTGGCAATGTCTTTTCAACAATTAAAAGGGGACAGTAGCAAGCAAATATCCTAAATTGTTAAAAGTTAATTTATTTCCAGATTTGACTTGTTGACTGCACTAAAAAAATGTGCCGTAAATTAATTTAAATGTGTACAATGGTCCCACTTTATTGTTCCCAATAACTGCATTTCATTTACTCTTTTCTGGCCATAATGATGTTGGTGCGATATACTGCAGTCATGTGAGACTAATGCACACATTTCAATCAGGTTATTCAAGGCACGTCTTTCAGTGTGTGGCTATGGACTGTATAATTTGGAAGAATGCTATCACTGGGTGAAGTACTCTTTCAAATGAGTTGCCCTGCTGTCACGAATCAAGGGGAGCTGGAAATCAGTGCGGTTAACAAAGAGTCTTTATTTGTTCAACCAGCAAACAGATGTAGAAGGGGTGATCTGGAGGCGTAGTCACACGGAAAGCAAGAGTCGATCAGGAACAACCTATTTTAATTGCTAGGCTAAATTCGGCTCGTGCAAACATTCAAATACTTTATCTGTGAATAATCTCTCCAACAAACGCTCAGAGTACCGCACAAGACGAGTATCCTTCGCATCTTTCCCGTGTTCCGGCCCTGCCTATATCCCCCGGTGATTAGGGGACTAACCAGCCTCACCTGGAAGGGCTGGGCCAGTCAGTACTCGGGAGAAGGAGACCGGCGCCGACCGCTGGGTGGCGTTAATCCCCCTCCTACCTGAGGGGGTCTTACCTGTTCCCTTACACCTGCTGTGTCTTTAAATGGACTCCAGCTAGTAGCCTGTGGACGCATCTGGAAAATAAATTTTTTAATTACTACTGGCTAGCAATTAAACAGTTTTATTGAATAAAGAAAACCACCACTGAGGCCAACAGAAAACAAACACAGGAACATACAACTAGGCTATAACTAACTGACATGTCATCAAGAACATAGCAGCAAACAGTATCACAACAGGGCAGCAACAGCATGTGGCAACAGTAGGCCAGACAAGGACTAGACCAAACACAAGAGCATATACACTAAGACAACACAGAATTCCTGGACATGGGAGGAGACATGGGGGAGGTACAGCTGGAGATGATCATTAATGTGCAGGGCTAAAGTAGGGCACAGCATTAGGAGAGCAGTTAAGCAACAACAAAAGACTAAAATACCAGGTGCTATAAAATTATAATGATGAGGAGGAGGAGTAAAGTAAAGTGAAAGTGAAATTTCTCATTGTGAACACACGTAAGCACCACAATGAAATGTGACCTCTGCATTTAACCCATCACACGTGCACATGTGGAGCAGCGGGCAGCTACCAACAGAGCCCAGGGAGCAGTGTAGTGGGATGGTACCTTGCTCAAGAATACCTCAGTAGTGCCGGGGATTTCAACCTGTGACCTTCAGTTCATCAGGGCAATGTCCTAATCATTAGACCACCTACAAGTTATAAAAGTACAGTGAATGCAAAAAAGAGAAGCTATTAGATTGGATTATAGTTTATAAAAGATTTGTGTATATGTGGATTTACCCCAAGGTCATAGCAAGACCATAAATTCCAGTACAGAAAAAAGTTTGCAGAGAAGAATGATTCCTGAAAATGGAAATGCTCTTCTTTAACCTTGGATATGCTTGAAGATTTTCAGTCGTAGTTATTAGTTTGGCAGCAGATGGTATTGACATCTTTCTCTTTTTTTTCCAATTCTTGAAGATGCTCAATGCCAAACACTGCATGGTAAGTACTTCCTCTGAGAATTATATTTTGTATAATTAGTGTGTTCCCTGGTGGTCTATTTGTTAAGATTTTGAACTTTCAACAGTTCGATTCCTGGTCAGGGAATACTGCTGTTATTTTCTGGGGCAGTGGTGGCCTAGTGGTTAGGACATTGCCCTGAAGGTCACAGGTCTGAACTGAAGATCACAGGTTCAAGTCATGGCCTGGGCACCACTGAGGTACCCTTGAGCAAGGTCCCATCCTGCTACACTGCTCCTTGGGCGCTGTTGATAGCTACCTGCTGCTCCATGCGCACGTGTACTGGGATAAAATTAGAGGTCACAGATCCCAAGAGCCCACAGTGAAGTATGCAGGTGGGACTATATCAAAAAATGGGGCTGCTACTCTGTAAATTGTCATGGATTAACATAGCAGAAGATGTGAGAGGAGAATTCAATCTCATTGGCCAAGAAAGAGGAGAAGATGGACATTTCAGCAACCCCAAACATTTTCTCCAAAAATGATTTCTTTTAAAATGTATGGGATTTTAAAATCGAGTAGAGGGGGGAATTGTAGGACATTTGCTAAGAAAAATGCTTAAACCATAAAACTTAATGGTTTCAATTTCAATTAATTTATTTACAATAATTTGTAGTTAGCTATGTTATATGGTTTGGAGATGGTGGCACTGATGGAAAGACAGATGGCAGAGGTGGCAGTGGAGTTAAAGGTGCTAAGATTTGTGTTGGGAGTGACAAGGATGGACATGATTAGGAATGAGTGTATTAGAGGAATCAGAGGAACAGAGGAAAGCCAAAGAGGTGGTTTATGGATGCAATGAGAGAGGACATGCAGATGCTTGGTTTTGAGATGCAAAGGACAGGAAAACATGGAAACAGACGATCCACTGTGGTGACCCCATAATGGGAGCAGCCGAAAGAAGAAGAAGACGACTAATTTGTGGTTTAAATGGCCCATTTCACTGAAAATCCACTTTCACAATCTTCATTGTCTTTTAAGTAAGAGTTTAATGTGGTACATTACCAGAGATTACACATATTATTTTATGGCATGAAACATATGATTCAAAACATGCCATTCTGAATGATCTTGCACCCCAGTATCTGAGTGAACTCTTGGGTCTCTTATGATCCACCACGCCTACTTAGATCAAAAGTTACAGGTCTTTTGCTGGTTCCCCACATCGCAAAGGTCACAGCAGGGGCCAGAGCGTTCTCTTATAAAGGCCCACAGTTATGGAATAATCTTCCAAATTATGTTCGGGACTGAGCCTCAATATCCAGCCTGAAAACATATTTGTTTAGTCTGTTAGTTCTAGATAGGGGGTAGATCTGGAGAGTCTCAGGCATAGAGTATTCTGGTAAACTGGGATGTTTGGATGCTGTCGCTCCCCACCCGACGTGTTCACTCAGGTTTGTTGACAGTAAAGTGGTTGTGCTGCCTTATGCCCCAGGGTGCCCTCATGTCTGTGCTTCTTTCTAGGTCTCCCCTTTAGTTATGCTGTCATAGCGAGTCTTGTCAGAGCTCCTGCCTGCACTCAGACCACAATGTACATAATTTTGGCTGAGGAGCACATATTGAACAGCCCTATCCACCAAATAACTGAGCTAAAGTCATCACGACACTTGTAGACAAGGAACTGCTGCTGCCCATTTTTTTTTACTGAAAACTATTATATATATATATATATATATTTTTTTTTTTTTCTCCTTTTCTTTTCTATTGTTTTGTTATTGCTATCCTGTGTCGACCAGAGGAGAATGGGTTCCCCCTCCAGAGGTTTCTTCCTACAGCTAGAGAGTCTTTCCTTTGGCTTGTCTTTGGGGGCTCGGACCCAGTTTCTTTAAAACTGCTTTGTGACAACGTCAGTTGAAAAGAGCACTATATAAATAAACTTGACTTGACTTGATATTCACATGAGGACAAAGTTGCAAAAACAACATGTTTTAAAATGTCACAAAAGCCAACAATACAGTTTTGTGTAAAAAAATAGGTACAAACATGTTACCATCAATAAGATATAAATAAATACAGATAAAGGTGATATAGTTGAACAAAGCAACAAGGAAAAGTGGCAGTATCTAGGAAATTCCCAATCACATGGTGCCACTAACACTGGGAGGGTGAGGGCAAGCATGTGCTTTCTCCGAGCCACATGAAGCCATACCACATCTTTTCAAACTACAGCTAAAGGAACTTCACTGGACAGTGTGACACACATAAAGCAACTGGTGAACTTGCTAAAGTGATTAGGTTCATTATCCTGTTGAAAGGTTCCCCTTTGGTTTAATTTCAACTTTTGAACACATGACCTCACATTATCTTCAAGCACTTTTTGATATAACAGAGAATTCATAGCTGAATTAATGACTGCAAGCTGCCCAGCCCCCCAGCAAATCAATCCCAAACCATAACATTTCCACTACCATGCTTCACAGCTGGTATGTGGCCCTTGAAGACAACCAAAATAGACAACTGCTGATCGTAGACCACTGTATCTTTGTTTGGAACATATGTGTATTTTGTATGTTATGCTGAGTTCTGTAGACTTTAGAGATGTAACCGAATGCAACGGGCCACATTATTCAGAATGAACAGATGCTTTCTAATGCATTCTACACCGACCTCTAAACAAGTAAATTAGTGATACCTGCAGGAACTCGCATTTCAATTGGCTTTTATAGTGGTTAGTTGTCAGTCACTTGCTTTCAGATTCAAATTGTTGTAAATTATTAAAGAAAACAGACATTGTTTTTCTCACACTACTCCCTCTTCAACGACGCCATTCATTTTACATAGTTGGCAGGTACTAGTAGTTACAAACAGCAGGGGTGATTTAAAAATGCACTTCGAGGCTTGGGTCTCAGGAAGATATCTTGGCAGTTGGAAGCATATTTTAAGCTGCATGTTGTATTTTAGCATCTGATAGAGTTTTAAGAGCTGCAAAAGTGAAGGGTACTTTCACACACGTCTTGTGGGCAGAAAGACTCCTGTAAATTAGTGAAAGTGAATTATCTTGTCATTGTGAACATGCTGAATCACACAAAGTGCACAACAATCAAATTTGACCTCTCCATTTAACCCATCACACATGGAGCAGTGGACAGCTATAAGAAGCACCAGGGAGCAGTGTAGTGGTACAGTAGCTTGACCAAGGGTACCTCAGAGGTAACCGGGTTGGGACTTGAACCCACAACCTTTTATTCACAAGGGCAAGGTCTTAAGCACTAGGCCGCCAATGGCCACTTGTATCTGTAAAGGAGAGAAATGCAAAAGAGGGATGCTGTTACATACTGAAATCGTATGTCTGTCTGAAGTGCAACAATATGGAACATTTCGGAGTTTGGCCACAGGGACACTGGCCCCAGAAAGAATGTGATTACCTCCACACACGTCACCATCTGAGTGAAAGTGACTATTTGTCATTGTCAACACACCCCATCACACAAAGTGCACCACAACGAACTGTGACCTCTACATTTAACCCATCACACATAGAGACGTGGGCTATCAACAGTACCAGGGGAGCAATGCAGCAAGGTGGTACCTCAAGGATACTTCAGGGGTACCTGGGCCAGGACTTGAACCTTGTCCCTAACCACTAGGCTACAACAGTCTCTATATTTATGTATTTATATATAGGTAAAAAGTAAATTTTTAACAAATAAAAGTTTTCTTTATAAGGAGAAAGGTTTCCAGACTGCTGTTTGGGTTGGATAACGTTGAGTTAGCAAGTGTTTAAGTTGGTTTCGTTTTTACAGGTATTTCTTCAGTAGCTTTCGATGTTGGGTGCAAAAATGTCCATTTATGTGAACTGTCATAATTTGACCATCAGCTAGTCTGGAACTAACAGAGAATCTGATTTCTGTGGGTTATTTGAAAGCAAAGCGACCGTGCATAAATTACATTGCAAATGATGATGTTCAGGGTTGAAGCCCTACATGACTTATGGAATATAGGCCTTGTAGCATATAAAACAAATGATGGGCCACATTTCAGTATGGCTTTAAGAAGTATCCTGTGTACAGGACTTATGGGACTGGAAAGCAAGGGAACTAAGATCAGGATGGACATAAACCTTTTTATTTGTCAACAATGTACTTTTTACCTTTATATACACAATGCAGATATTTATAACTTTAATCCTGCATATTTCTAGCACCACAATCTTGGCCACTGTCTTTCACTGAAATGAAATTTCTTTGTACTTCTTTTTCTAGCTGATTTAAAAGTTAGCAGACTATCTGTCCAAACCATATTCAAATGCATCATATCAGAATTTTATGAGCTGTTCAATTTCCTCCTAAAGTTAGTGACAGTTCCATCAGTCTGACTGGCTCAATTTGATCAATTGTGTAAATATGAAAAATGTCGATATATACACTGCAAAAACACTTCCTATAGTTTTACATTTATTCATTTGGCTGACGCTTTTATCCAAAGTGACTTCCAAGCTGTTGAGCAGTGTAGCGGGACGGTACCTTGCTCAAGGGTACCTCAGTAGTGCCTGGGCCGGGAATTGAACCTGTAACCTTTAGGTCCCAAGGGCAATGTCTTAACCACTAGGCCACCACTGCCCCTCAGTTTTAAAGCAACATATAAACCGATCTGCATTGACATTAATCTGCAGACAGGTAAGGTGAATGACGTGTCAGAGGGTGGGCTATGG
Organism: Arnoldichthys spilopterus; assembly: GCA_037974385.1. NCBI lineage: Eukaryota > Metazoa > Chordata > Actinopteri > Characiformes > Lepidarchidae > Arnoldichthys > Arnoldichthys spilopterus. The sequence continues at coordinate 29,572,419 of JBBPDA010000081.1, forward strand.
CAGCAAGTGAACAGTCAGTTCTTTAAGCTGATATGCTGGAAACAAGAAAAATAGACAAGCAAAGATCTGAGCCACTTTGACAAGGGCCCTTCTGTGATGGCAGAGCGTCTCCAAAACAGCAGGTCTTGTGGTAGTTAGTACCGCCCAAAAGGGATCCAAGGAAGGCGTATTGGTGATAGGGCCATGGGTACCTAAGACTCACTGATGCATGTAGAGAGTGAAGGTTAGCCTGTCTGATCCAAGCCCACAGAAAAGCTACTGTGGTTTGAAAAGTGAATGTTGACAGTGCAACACAGTCAGAGCCGTTTCAGCAGCATAAGGGAGGTCTACATAACACTAGACAGGTGGTGTTAATGCTATGGCTAGTTGGTGTAATATCCAGATCCACTATCTATCTTAAAGTCTATACTGGAGGCACTAGGTCAAATTCATCTGGAAACAGCAATTACCTTTGTTTTACCACTTTCACTCGAATGCAAGTGAAAAATTACAGAAAACAGAAAAATGAAAACACAGTGTAATGAAGGGCAAACAGAGAGGCAGCTGTTTTCAGGCTTACCTACACTTTATTCAATGCAAATTACAGTACCGGGTAACTACTTCTCTGAACCATTTTACACAGAAGAACAGAATAGTATTTACAGCGAGAAACTGTTAGCATAACCATCACAGGAGGGGAAACAAACCGATCTGTTTGGATTAAGTTTATATATA
>JBBPDA010000081.1:29595718-29622891 GCA_037974385.1 Arnoldichthys spilopterus
TGTGTGTGTGTGTGTGTGTGTGTGTGTGTGTGTGTGTGTGTGTGTGTGTGTGTGTGTGTGTGTGTGTGTGTGTCCTGGACCTTTATACTAGGGGTAAATTGTGCATCAACAATCTTCATGTTAAAAATGAAACCAAAACCAATTGTACAAAAAACTAAAAGTGACTTATTTGTCATTGTGAACACACTTAGTAACACACAAAGTGCTGAGTTACCGTTGCTCAAAGTTACCTCAGTGGAACCGGGCTTGGGACTTGAAACTGAAAATATGAGGTTACACCACTTTGTGAGGCTGCATTTTAAACTTTTCTTTCCTTGTTTTGAAGGAGCACCATTAAAGCGACTTTCTTCAGTTATCGCGATATTAAAGTGGGGCAGGTCATTGAGGTAAGAGAACACATACTCACATACATTCCCTACTGCTTGATGTGAAATGGCCACATGTAGAGAGCTATAAAATTCTATATCCTGTGTGTTTTCAGGGCACGGTGCAGAGCCTGGAGAAATATGGCATGTATGTGAAGATATCAGATCATATTAAAGGCCTAGTTCCCAGAATTCATCTAGCTGACATCACCCTCAGTAACCCAGAAAAGAAATTCAAAGAAGGCATGAAGGTTAAATGCAGGGTGAGTCACAGTTACACTTACTTAAAATATAATTATGAAAAAGGTTAAATAGACAAAGTTTTTGGACAATTTTTTTTATTCATACCAACAATTTTTCCCTAAACATATGCAGTGAAAAATGTTTCTACTGCTGCTTTAACCAACCCAGTCAATGAAAAAGGGAAACCAATGTAACATAATAATCAATGTAACTAATGTATGTAATATGTGAAAGTGAAACTTTGTCATTGTGAACACACTCAAGCACCACAACGAAATGTGACCTCTGCATTTAACCCATCACACGTGTACATGTGGAGCAGCGGGCAGCTACCAACAGCGCCTGGGGAGCAGTGTAGTGGGACAGGACTTTGCTCAAGGGTACCTCAGTAGTGCCCGGGCCGGGACTCGAACCTCGGACTTTCAGGTCCCAAAGGCAGCGTCCTAACCACTAGGCCACCACAAAATATAATTACACATGAAAATACTGAATGATGCATCAGCAACTCAACTTTGAGTTGCAGTGTTGTGAACTCATGCAGATTGGGGGGTATTCTGTATGCCTAGCGAGCTCCAAAATGTCTTTTATGAGAAGCGGACATTGTATTTTGTTACCTCAGTTAATTGGGGTTTGTGTTCATTTGCTGATTGTCGGATAAGGGTTTGCAAACTTTCCCAGTACAGAAATATTAGATGTGGCACAGGTAAAATCCACTTTAACTAATAGTGGATGATCCTTCAAATTCACTTCACAATGCATTTAGCATATGCAATTTCATCTCCGCTTGTGCAAAGGAAATGTTTCAGTTAATCTAAAAGAAAGCCCACCTGTTTGTGGAGCTACTTTTAGCAGATTGATTGGTTCGCGTAAAAATATCCTTCTTGCAGTAAAGGATCGACAGTTTTCACAAACGTGTTGAACTACAAAGATTTTAATATTGATTTCTGATTTCATTCAAGTTGAAAATCTGTTATTTTTTTTTGTTTAAACAAATAATTGCAGCGTGTATAAGATTAATTATTGAAAATTTTTTTGGGGAGGGGACAGTAAACTTAACAAGCGGTCTGTAAAACTCTTATCTACTGGTCTAGGGCTCCAGTCGGGGAAAAAATAACCAATAATCTCATGTTTCCCCTCCCCCTCCTACCACATGTAATCACCTAGATAAATCCTAGTTTCAGAAGTGCTTCATTTCCTGTTTATGTCAACTAAGATCAGCATTTTGTTTGAGGGTGAGGTTACAGTTGGATATTCTGTTTAGGGTTAATGTTGAGTTTAACCAGATCTGTGCATCTTCAGGTATTATCGGTGGATCCTCTGAATAAAAAGATTATTCTGAGTAAGAAGAAGACTCTTGTGGAGTCACCGCTGCCTCCTATCCTCTCTTATTCGGATGCCCAAGTGGGCCTCATCTCCCATGGTTTCATTGTCTGCATCAAGGACTTTGGCTGCATTGTACGTTTCTACAATGAGATCAAGGGGCTGGTACCAACGCAGGAGTTGTCTGGGGATGGAATAGTCAATCCACAGAGCCTCTTTTACGTTGGGCAGGTCAGTAAAACCACTGTTACCCCTAAATAATGCTTATGTGTCGTCATGACTACCCTGTAACAACTTTTTTACCTGATTATTGTGTAAAATTTCAAAATGTAAATTATTTTCTGTAAAAAATGGAAGTTCTAAACTTGAGTAACCTGAGCTATGCTGTACTAATTTCCATTCAACAAAAACTGCAGTGTTGAAAATTAGTCAAAAATGCTGCCCCAATATCTCTGAGATCAGATTGTAACATTGCTGTAAATTTCCCAACAGACTTTAGTAATAATCTTCTGGACGTTCCTCAAATTTGGTCATTTTGTACAGAACCTGTGATGCTTTTGCTTTTGTGCTAATAAGCATTTTGTTGTTGAATAGGTGGTAAAGGTCAAAGTGCTGAGGTGTGATCCTGAAAACAAGAAGCTGGCCCTTTCATTTAGAGCAGTGACCCAGGGAGATGTAGAGCAGGTCCAGAGAGCCAAGTTTGCCTTTGAAGTTGGAAAGGTAAGGATTACAGAAATTGCTTTACACATGTGAAGTGTAAATGTTTGTTGTGGACGTCATTACTAGCCTCTACCTGCTTGCCATTTTAACAAATGAACCAAAGCTTATGTACTGGAGTGCAAAGGAGTTCTTGATACACTCCCCTGCTAATTATTTTTATGACAAATCAACATATTAACAGCCTTACAGTCTTTTACAGTATTTTGTCCAAGATGTTACTAATGCTGTAATTCAGTTCAGTCATTCATGATCTTCCTTCTGTTTTTTTTTTTCAGAAAGTAGAGTCTATAGTACTGAAGAAAGACCTGACCGGCATTCAGGTGGCCATTCTGCCAGAGGGAGTGCCAGCTCTCATTCCTGTGGTGCATCTGTCTGACCATGTGACCAATTGGCCATTGCTGTTGGAGGGGCTACAGGAGGGAGACACCATCTCCAATGCCATGTGTCTCAGCAAAAATAAGCAGAACATTGTATCCTCTCACACTCAGTGTCATTTATTGTCTATTAAATGTGTGTAGATGTTAACAAGGCTTAGGATCCAAGCTATTACTCTCTTAGTAGTGTTTCTAGTATTCGACCATGCATTTCAGTGGGAATTTCGGGGAAAAAAAATTGTTATAGTATAATATTAAATAAAAATAAATAAGTGCTTGTCACTGTGAACACACCACAGCACACAGTGCATTATAATGACATTTGACCTTTGCGTTTAACCCATCCGTGTAGAAGCAGTAGGCAGCTCATGTGGGCAGCACCCAGGAAGCAGTGCTTGTGGACGGTACCTTGCTCATGGGTACCTCAGTGGTATCTGTACAGGTCTGGGATTTGAACTGGCGACCTTCAAGTCACAGCGCAACTCCTTAACATTATACCACCACTCACAATTATTCAGATGATGCTGGATCATAAAAACACTGGCTAAACCAGATTTCAAAGCTGAAAGAAATAAACAGAGTTAAGCCTTCCTGGTATAACGTCTCTTCTGTGAAGGAAAGTTAAAGTGACTGTCATTATGAACACACCCAATTACAGAAAGTGCACCACAATGTAAAGTGACCACTGCATTTAACCCATCCACACGTGGAGCAGCGGGGCAGCTATCAGCAGCGTCTGGGGAGCAGTATAGCGGGAAGGTACCTTGCTCAAGGGTACGTCAGTGGCAAGTCCCTAACCACTAGGCTAGCTAACACTTTCTGTGAATAGGACGTTATGTCTTATTGGATCTAGCTATTGGGCACAGGCGATAACAGAAATTATAAATAAATAAATAAAAATTTTAAATAACAAATATTCATATATTTCTGATCAAAATGATGCAGGAAAGACTTAGCAAATATAACTGTCCACTTTTTGATAGTAGATTCAGTATGTCTTGTGATCGCTCAGTCAGCAAATCATGACCGTTTGCAAATTGTTGCTCAACCTACTAATGAGACTTGAGCTACTTAGGCAGAGGAGTATGGCGTATGCTGCACATGCTGGGTTGGGCTGTGGATTGCAAAACATTACAATATGACTGTGTCGTGATGTGTATCTATTGTTTTGCAAGGAGAAGTCTGTCTGTTCTTTTGCGGTGGCACAAGAGCTCAATGCTCTCTTTCTCTTTCTGTCTACTCCTCTAGCCTCTGTTGGCCTCGTTCCTTAACCAAATTTCTCAAAGATTCTCAGTAAGAAGCCCATGCTGGCTAAGGCTCTGGAGGCGAGTGACATGGTTACATCCTTCTCGGAACTGAGGGTGGGAATCACTATGGTGGGCTGGGTGAAACGCATCATGCCCTTTGGCGTTTTTGTTGACTTCCCTTATGGCCTCTTCGGCTTGGCCCCAAAAGCTGTGAGTATTCTTTTTAATTTCTTTGCAAAGCTGCGAACACGAGATGAAAACGACATGATTGGTTTACAGATGTGTGCTTGAATGATGACAAATATTTACAGATGAAATAATTGTAAGTTGTCATTGTCATTTTATTATTTAATAACTGAATATTACGTATATGGATATATTGACCAGAGTAACACTTTACATAACTAAATAACTGCCAGCGTTTAACGCATACTCATGTGGAGCAGCGGGCACCATCAACAGCATCAAGGGAACGGTGTAGCAGGTCGGTACCTTGCTCAGGGGTACCTCGGGGGTACTTGGGCCAGGACTTGAACCTGCTACTCTCCGATCACACGGGCAAGGCCCTAACCGCTAGGTCACCACTGCCCGATAGCCGAAACTTGCTTGACCCAACGTTCGAATACAGACCGCTTGGGTGGGAGTCAGCCCCACAACCACAGCACCATGATGGATATAACATCTCCGCTTTTCATGTCACTATGGAGGACTTTTGGCTCACTGTTCTTTGCAGATTCGCTTTAATTCTGTCCAATTGGAAGGCTTTTGACCCTATAAATATTGAAAATATTCGATGCATCACGGCTAACGCTACATTTAATGTAGTAAATGCTTAATACCAACTCACATGGATTTTTTATAAGCCACCATGTGTTTTGCTTCTTTTACTTTCCCAATGGCTCTCTCCCCCCATAAGCATAGGCTGCCACTCAAACTGTGTACTGAAAGACTAAGGATCGTATGTAAAAATGACACACAACCATTTGAAATGCATTCATTGAAGTCGTAATGTGAAGTAGAAAAGTATGTGGTTATAGATGCAGCTGAAGAAAAAACAATGCTGTATGTATTCTTACATTATATCAATGTATTACTCTCACGTTTGGGAAATAGCTCAACAATGAAATTGCAGTACTGCTGACTTTGCCATAACCTATGGTGACTCATGCAAAACCTTGTTTTCCTTTTTGAAACGTGCAACATACTGTAAATAAAGCTAAATTTGGCAATTTGAGTCGGTGAAAAACACATTTTAAGAGTCAGGTGGTGCAGGTTGGCCCTTGTAACAATGTGGTTGTTAAAAAGCCTTTATTTTTCACTATTATATACTAATTTGTGTATCTCTGGCCTCCCCTGTAGGCTATGACTGATCAGTTTCTCACAAACACTGAAGGAGTGTTCCAGATAGGCCAGACTGTGCTTGCCAAGGTGACTAACCTGGATGAAGAGAAACACAGGTTTTTGGTCACTCTGAAAGTGTCGGAGGTGATCTCCGCAGAGGCCCAGGGCAGGCTGATCCACGGTCAACAAGAGAGAAGGGCCTTTCATGACATGATGACCTCTAGAGGTAGGAGATGCTTATCATGATAAAGTCATGATTCAGATTATTGCAGTGTATATCATATTTATGTGACTGTGGTAAAACTCAAAACACTCTGAAAGACCCATTGACAGTTATCAAATGGTCATAGTGAACAGAAGCCTTGTAGAGCCTGCATTTGGTAGGCCTGTAATAGGTCCTACCTCTACATTAGCTGGACCGTCAATACAGAAAAATGATTAATTATTGGTGCAAAGCAGCTGGTTTGTGGTAAAAGATCTAGTTTAAAGTATAATAAAGAGTAAAGTATTGTCAAAAATGATCTGTAAGTCAAACGTTTTGTCAGTCCTGATACAGTATATAGTAAGCAGTTGTATTTTATGTTTTTTTCTCCCAAAATCTCGTGGACAGAAACCTGACTAATGCTAATCTGATGTCTCTCTCTATCTCTCTCTTTGTCCCTCCCTTATTTTTCTCTCCAGATGATTCTGATTTTCTGCCACAGCTCTCTACCGTGTCATTAGGGGAAAAACTGAAAATGATTGTGGGAGATACAACAGAGGATGGCTCAGTCAGCCTGTTTTCAGACCAGCTCATCAAAGTCAACATGTCAGCCTCCAAGTACCACATTACGGGTCCGCATTTACTCAGATCAGTCCCATTCAAACATAAGCCTTTCTACGTCACAATTTTTGGTCCTCAGTCCTCAGCCAACTCTGATAGATAGATAGATAGTTTTAGTAGAACCCGAGTCAAATTTTTTCTAGTCTCTCTTTATCTGATAATCAGGTTTTCTGTGAGCTGAATCATTTGTGCTGGTGCAGGAAAGACATGAAATGAGACAGGACTAAATTCCATAGGTCTTTTAGCTGGCCCTTTAGTGTGCATTCACTTTGTGACATCATATTTTGTTGCCTACAACTTTTCTCTAACATGGTCAGGTGTAAATGTTTGACTCTTGTAGGTGTAAACACCACCCCAGGCAATAAGGTCACTGCTGTGGTGCTACATGTTGATCTTTTGACCCCTCGGGTGCATGTATCTCTTTTGCCTACGCTTCATGCAAAGAAGAAAACGGTGAGTAAAAATCATATGTATATAACATTAACACTGCTGACCGGTAAAGTGAATAACATTGACTATCTACTTATTTCATTAAAATGGCATCTGTCAGGGGCGTGGGGACAGTTAGTTGTTGAAGTTAATGTGCTGAAAGCAGGAAATATGTATGAGAGTAAGGATCTGAGCAAAATGTTAAGACTGAATCTGAAAGATGTCAAAACACACAGAGCACCACAGTCAGAGCTGTTTTGGCTGTATGAGAGAAACCTACACAATATTAGGCAGGTGGTGTTAATTTTGTGGCTGATCAGTGTACAGTCCCTGGTGATTTTTTTATTCATAGCTGGGCTATTATTTGGGCACTGGTATCATATAAATTAGGGCTTTTTCTGACTAAGAAATTTCTAAATAATTTAAAAAAGAAATAAAAATCAAAAAGTCAGCCAAGTCAATTTGGACAAGACCACCTTAATCTTAGTATTTGCTGTGACTTTTTCTTTAAATATAATGGTTGTTTTTGTCTTTTATTTGTCTAGTTGGAGAAGGATTCCCAGCATACTGCCACAGTTCAATATGTGGACAAAGACTTTGCTGTTATCTCAGTAGGCGACACTGGTCACTTGACCATCATTTCCACAACCACCCATCTAAACGAAACTTTCCGTTTTGACTCTGAGAAACTGACTGTGGGCAGCCACCTAACTGTGACCATCAAAGACCCAAGCGTTGAAGACCTGGGAGGAAGGGCTCTTGTAACTTGGCGACTCCTGACGACTAAGCGTGAATGTGCGCCATCTGAGAGTAGAGGCACAAAACATGACTACAGTGTCGGGGACCTTGTGACAGCCAAAGTCAAAACAATCAGACCCACACATGTGCTTTTGAACTTGAAAGGAGGAATTATTGGGAGCGTCCATGTCTCTGAAATTCAGGAGTCGCCAAAAGTAGGCAGCTTCCCAACATCGTCTCTAAAAGTTGGCACAGAAGTGAAGGGAAGGGTCATCAGCGGTCGACAAGTCCGTGGGCACAGGTATATCTGACTTAGTTTGTTTGTTTGTTTGTTTATTCAGTGGGAGAGTACTTGGGAGATCTCTCGCCACATGGAAGACCCAGGTCTGATTCTCGGCCAGTTCAACAGTTTGAGGCTTTGGGCGTATTAGCTCAGTTGGTTACACTGTGGTGCTAATAAGCCAATGGTTGCAGGTTTGATCCCATATAGGCCATAACCTTTGTCCTTGTTAGTATAGGGGTTCAATTCCCTGATGGACAGGTGGCTTAATTTAGGCAGTGATTGCCTAGTGTTTAGGGAGTTGACCATGTAATTGGAGGGTCGCAGGTTAAAGCCCTGGCCTAGGTACCACTGAGGTACCCTCTAGCAAGTTACTTTAATATCTAGGTGTTACTAAATAAGCAGGGTTCTATTTACTCTAAACGTCGTTAATCAGCAAAATATTTAGCAACACAACCTAAATCTAGAGAAACACTACATAAAGGCAATAAAAGTATTCATTTTTATACACATTGTAGTTTAACACTGTGTATCATGCATAATTATGCTATGAAGTTTTTGTACAGGTATAGCCCTCACTCTGCAGGCCTCAGATGTAGCCTCACATTTATTTCCTAGTATTGAAACACGGTTTGGTCAAAGTCATAAATTGACAGTTTTCCAATGGTTTGTTTAGACTAAAAACAATCATAATTGGGATATTTGATGATTTTTCATAGTGCATCCCTAGATATCCCTGGATATTTTGCTATAACCACATTTGTAGACTTCAGTAGTAGAGAATTTGAGTTCAAGTTGCTGATCATCTTTCTTTGTTTTGCGCCACAGCTTCCTTGCCATCAGTCATCCCAACTTTTTCACTCTTCCTGAGCTCACTCTGCTCCCCAGGTAAACACTGTCTACTCTTATCCACTCTTACCTGTTGTAAAATGTTATTGGCTCAGGAACTAATCAGATAATTACTTACCTACACTAACATATTTCTAAAGTGCATATTAAAATTATTTGTCTAATTTTTTCAGTAAACTGCAGATGGACATGGACGTCAACTTGATGGAGAGTAAATATGATCTGGAGAATTACAAACCTGGAGATGTGCTCACATGCTTTGTATCTAAAGTAAGGATTCCCTGTGTGATTATGTGTGAGTGTGTATAAAGCTTTAGGAGATTAAAGAGAAAGTGTTGTGCCAACACGCTTTGCAAATAACGCTGTCGCTTTCTTATAGTACATACCCCAGACAAAATGTCTGGAGCTTACAGTGTCGCCGAAAATCACTGGAACAGTAGAGCTGCTGGCCATGATCAGCAAACCTCGGGTGAGTTAACGTTCTTTCTCCATCCTTTTTCTGCAAGATCGGTGCTGAAGTTGTGCCCATCACGGTTAAAGTTTGTGCAGACCATTCTGATCTGAATGAAGGATCATGTACATTTGCAAGACTTCAGTATATATTAATACTCTTTCAAACTTAAAGCTGAATCAGCATCAAAAGCTCATTCAGATGATCTTCGTTAGGATGCTGTGTTGGTCCTGTCTGACTAGAACACCTGTATGCAGAGAAAGGTGCTCCGCAAGATTGTGTTGAACATGCACCACTGTGTCCCATTAACGAAGATCTGAAAATAATTCACAAAAGTTGGACTCTAAACTGTTATTTGCTAAACTCGAATTTGTTGTGGCTGATTTTTTTATGTGCATAATATAAATATAAATCTTAAATGTTCCAGGATGCTAATCGACCCCAAAAGCTGTTCAAAAGTGGCCAGTGTGTTACTGCGAAAGTGGTCCAGAGCAGTTCCAAAAAGCCAGAGCGGCTCTTCCTTTCTCTCGCAGGTAAGATTTAAAGCATTTGAAAAGAACAATCTGTTTTTAAGAGTGTGATTAATGCACATTTTTAAACCCCAAAACCCTTTTTAGTATATTATGTAATAATAAAGCTTACAGATCTGGTTAAAAAAATGATTACATTTCAAAACAAATAATGTTCTATATGTTCTTGTGTAAGTTGCTGATCTTATTAAACAGTGTCACTGAGCTATGAACAGTAAAACCTCAAGAACACAGAACACCTGCGCTTCCTCATATCAAGCTTTGCACATTTCTTTACACCCCCCCAACAAGAAAACCTGAACATCATGTCACAAAAATCACAATTAAAATATTAACTGAAGTTCATTTTTGAGTTTTTCATGTCTTAAAATGTTCTCTGTCTCTTTAAGCTCTTTCCACAATCAAAAAAACAGGATTTTTTTCAGGACACTGGTAATGTTTGGGCTTTGCTTTGTTTCACATGTGGCTCCTAAAGACAATTTTACTAAGATGCACACTCAGACATGCATTGAAAATTCTGGAGAAGTGAGGTTTTCAGCCTGAACAGTCAACAACTTTGTTTCTAAATCCTATACAAAAAACGTTTTAAAATTATTTTTATTTATTTAATTTTTCCTATTAATTTCAGAAAATTGGCCCAAAATAACAAAGTAAAGACTTTCTGCGTTGATAACCATGCTGCATTGCTTTTGCACACAAGCAACAATGTCTTTTCTCTCAGCAGCCGTGGTTCTCAACAGAGGCACCACCAAATAATGTCTGTAGTTAATATTTTCTTTGTTCTAGTTTCTAGTTTTTTGTATTGTGTGTTGGCCATAATCCATAAGTGGTACCAGTTTATTTGTGGTAGGTGTTAAATATTTAAATGTTCTGCATCACAGTTCAAATCCACTTTAAGTTGTTCAGAATGTCTTGGAACAGCAACATGCCTCCTTTGTGAGAAGGCCAGCAGTACCTGTGGGGGTCTGTTGTGGGTGTGGGAAGGGGGACAGTGGCACTTACCTTAGTAGATGGTAGTGTTGGTAGTGGTGTAGTTGATGGGGGAGTGATGGGGGAGTGCTTGCTAGCGGGTGTAATTGGAGTCCATGAAATTGTGCAAAAAATGATCAAAGGAGATTACCTTCACTTGTAGCATCTGATTCAGCTAATAAAGCAGTAACACCACTAGAAATTGCATAAAGGAGTTAAGAAGGCAGCTTTTTTTTTTTTTTTTGCTGTGCCAGGAAACGCACATATCAGTACAACTCTCTGCTGAGTCATTATACACTCACACACTCGCACATTATGATCATTAAGTGACTTCTTGAGGTCTTCCCATGGGTCACTTTTATGCTTCCTGTCTGCTCCATCACCACAGGGATACACAAGCTTGAACCGGGAGTCATTACCATGGGAACCATTTGGAAAATCAACCCCCAGTTGGGATTGGTGCTGAAGCTGCCGTTTGGGAGCTCTGGCTTGGCTTTCATAACAGATCTGTCAGACGTGTACTCAGAAAACCCACTGGAACAATACAAAGAAGGCCAGGTAGTCAGGTAGGTGAGGGGGGGGGGGGGGGGGGGGGGGGGGGGGGGGGGGACACCCCCCCCCCCCCCCCCCCCCCCAAACCCCTGCTTCCCTTGATTCTTTAATAATGGCAACCAAATCTGAGCCAGGTTCTGATAAACAAATGTTTTTGTTCTACCTCCTTGTCTCTTCAGATGCTGTGTTATCGAGGAAGAAGGAGGAAAATTCCATGTGTCCTTACGTCTGTCCAGGTACATTAAAGCATATAGGAGCTAGTTTTCTAGACCCCTTGGATTCTTTGGGGAGAGTCTCTATTTACATTCTACACAATCAGGCTTAATCCGTGACAGGAAAACTGCTCACGTATGCAAACGCAGCCACTGAGATTTTCCTAATTTCTGCATGTTTAACCAATTCTGTTAAACTCACTGACCCTTCGGTTCTGTATTAAAGAATAAACTTTAATTTCTAAGCACTTTTCATAGGTGACTCACAAAATGAAGTGCATCATAAACTGAAATGTGCAATTTGTGAATTTAATAAAGGGTTATTAAAAGGCCTGAGTTAGAAAATGTGCTTTTAGATGAGTAAAGTCATGTCGGGTCCCATAATCCCTAGAGAAAATCCAGAACAGCTAAAATTGCTTTAGTATTTTATGCTGGGTGTGACTAGAATACCAGTGGCTGATGATTTGCCTGATAAATACTTATCATTTATACTTCAGAAATCTGTGCACAGTATTTTTTACAAGCAAGTTTCAAGTTCTTTATTTGGTTTCAAACTTTGCAGGATCCATACTGGGAAGACCTTGCCAGTTAAAGATCCAGATGTTGGCTCCATCTCAGACCTCCAGGAGGGACAGCTCATCCGAGGTTATGTCAAGAATGTGGGAGACAATGGCATATTTGTGAGGTATTGAACCGTTTTGTGTGTAAGAAACAGATCTTTTTTTGTCCAAATGTTTGTAGACACCTGTTCTTCTGAAATCATGGCTGTAAAAGAGAAAGCTTTATACTAGATGTTGGAACATTGCTGTGAGGTTTGATTGCTTTCAGCTTTAAGAGCATTCGTGATGTCACAACACCACTCTAACGTACCTTAGATATTAGATGGAGCTCCAACACAGGTCAGCTGATCAATAGATAACTGCTGGGGGACTTTATACCCCTCTAGCCAAAGCCTGGCATTGGGCATTTTGAGCTATGGCTCATGTATAATTGTTTTAGAACCCCATTTTTTTGGCAGTGCTTTGCCAGAGAGATTTTACAAAGTTGGTGTGTGCAACCAAGCCAATGGGTGAAGCTTAAAAAAACAAAATGATTGGCAGAAATAATTTAAGTGTTTGTCTGTGTAGACCAGTAAATAAAAACACTGTTCATTTGTTCAAGGTTATCAAGATCAGTAATAGGAAGAGTCCTGTTCCGCCAAGCCACCAACTACTACGCCAGTGATTCCAAAATGTTCACCAAACACATCTCCCAGAATGCACTGCTGATGGCCAAAGTTCTCCAGTAAGACTTTACACAACCAGTAATGCCTATTGTAGTCTTAGTGCTGACGGTATAACACACTTCATTTAAAATCCAGAAGAGAACATACACTGCTCTTTAAAAGTTGAGAATCAATGGGCCTCATTGATTAAGAAGACATTTTTTCTTAAAACACAGTTTTTATCAGGATTCTGACATTTCCCAAAGTTTTCTTATTCGTATTTGTTCTTTGGGTAAAAAAAAAGAATCTACACACACTCAAGAGCTCACTTGTGCATGTTTTAGGGCTGACATGTTTGCACAACATCATTGGTTCTGAATCTAACTTTTAAGGACATTTCTCAAGATGAAAGTATTGATGAATGAAGATAATTGTTCTCAATAATATAGAAAAACAACTTTGTTGCAGATGCATTTAGTCTATGATTATTTCTGTGCCCAACATCTTAATGCTGTTTCTTACAAACTATAATTTTTAGGATTCTTATAATTTGTGCACTAAAATAAACTGACAGGAAATTATTATAAATATTTAATAGAATATATTATTTAACATCTAAACATCTTGTGACAATTTTTTTTTTGAAAAAACGTATACAGAAAAATCATTAAATATATAAACTACATTTGGTGACTAGTTCAAGTGTGACATATAAGCTATTACTGAATAACAACAGCAATGAATGTGAATATGATGGCACTCCAGACTTCTGAACAGTACTATAGAATTGCAGTTTTAATATGTGACCTACCCCAAAGTCCTTCTATTTGTCATAAAAAAAATTAAACATAGCTTAATTGTAAGAACACTAAGAAATGTGCTCAGAGTAGAACTAACGTGGTTAAACTAAAACACAATATTATAAATATTGTAATAAAACACACTGGCATATATTTGGAATTCTGTAGTAGTCATTTTTTTCCATAGAGTGGGGTTATGTTTGACTCTGGTGTGCTATTTGTGTGCATTTTATGTTCAGTATTGACGCGGAGAATAGCCATGTGGACCTCTCCCTGCTCCCAGAGGACACTGGGAAACCTGATGTTCTCCCAGCATCCCTTGGGCTCCCACTGCGTCTAAGAGGAAAAGAGAAAAAGGAGTTTGACAAGAAATGTGCACAGAGGAAGCGCAAGAACTCTGAGAGCATACAGGTAGATTGGTGTTCCTGAGCATATATGTGTAAACCTAAATGTATACATAAGTGTATGTATTTATTTATATAAACTATAAAAATGTACTTTTTTCTATTGATTATCATTTATTGTTTATTCTAACATATCTCCTCCACCTCATGAACACCTTTAGTTTGTTTTTGGTTGAATTACAGAGGATGAAGTTTGGGCAAAAGATTGCTTCATATCACTGCCCTGCATTTTTTTATTAATTTTTTTTTCACTGCTTCTAATACAGTTTGTCCAACTAATCAACTCATTAACAAGCCCTTACAGAGTTGTACTGGGTGTGTTCTAGCAGTGGAGACCACGAAAAATTTGCAGGGCAGTGTGCCTCCAGGACAATGCTCTAGAGTAACCTTTTCTTGTTGGAATTTTCAAATTATAGTTTTTGTGTGGTCACAAAACTGACATATTAACACATCTCATTATTTAGCCTACAACACTTTAGCCCCGCCTTTTCACGTGGAAGTTCCAAGAAGTTCTGTGATTGGTTAAAAGATTATTTGGATATCGCAGGTTTGTGATCTCAGTATTGCAGAGACCAATACTGTGAAAACGATGTACAGATATATTGTGCAGCCCTATTCACAATGGAGAGAATGACTACAGGAGCAACTTGTCAAGCTGAGGTTGATAAACTAAAAGCAGAAGTTACCAAAGTAGCTTCCCTGATACCTTCCCACAGTTTTTTGCCAAAAGAATGAAAAATCTGTAGTTCACTTTGTGCTGAAAAAATGATACCTGCTTTTTTATTTACACTTTGTTTTGACCTGATTCTATCTTGACTCTATTTATTAGGCTAAATTAATGGCTATGCTAGCAGTCAGGATTGGTTGACACCACAGGACTTCCCAGTGGTTATTTGAGGCATTTATATAATGTTGGTTTAGAGGCGATGAACGAAAACATGGATTTTGTATAATTTATGAATTTTGTCAGAATCATGAAGCTGAGCATCATGTTGTGCTTCACAATTGGGCAGTGGTGGTGTAACGTGTTAAGGAGTTGCCCCTTTGACCTGAAGGTCGCTGATTCAAATCCAAGACCGGTACAAATACCAGTGAGCAATGAACTCTTCCCAGGCACTGCCCACGTCAGCTGCTCACTGCTCCTACACAGATAGGTTAAATGCAGAGCTCCCATTTCATTCTGGTGCACTTTGTGCTGTGATGTGTGTTCACAATGACAAATAATCACTCACAATACAACAAAGACAATATATTAGACTCTAGTTTTAAGCAGGAAAGTCCCAGTACATTTTAAAATGCAGTGTACCTCATGGACCTGGGTTATACCTCACCCACCCTCGCTTACTCATCCACTCATGTTTCGCAGGCTGAACATGCGTCACAAGTTGGCACCCTAACTAAACCAATATTACAATTGGTGCTTTGCGTCATTGACGCTGTGTTCTTGTCTCTGTAGGAGGAAGCGGTGGAAAAGAAGAAACTGAAGAAAGATGGAAAAGATCCTGCAGAGAAAACACTGAAGAAGAAGTTGAAGAAATCGCAGACTGAAGACCTCGACAGTGGAGTTGATGTGTATTTTAGAGAAGAGGAGACCCAGAAAGCAAAGAAAAAAGTGAGCTATGAAAATATCAGACTTTCTGAGGCTTACATTCAGGTTGTTTTTCAGATTTCTATGTAATTTATATATATTTTTTTGGTTCTGTAATAGAATTCCAGTGTTACTTAATGGTTGTGTGTGTATGTGTAGGACAAAAGCAAGGAAAAAGAGCCGAACAGGCTTCAAGTAGCTTCTGCTTTCTCCTGGGACACGGAGTTGAACTCTCTCAAACCCGCCTCCACTGCTGAAAATGTATATGAATCCAGCGACGAGGAGCCAGGCGATCAGAGCAAGGTGACTAATAAAGAAAAATGCATGACTGTGCATCAGCACCATGAAAATGTATTTGTTCAAATATATCAAATCTGTGATTTTGAATAATGAAAACCATTTTGCTTGCAGAAACATGTCTATAGAGATAAAGTTCAGTGCTTTTAGTAGCAGTAGAAATTTAGTACTAAATTTTCCTTTTTTTTTTTTTATTTTAACATATTTTTAATTTAAATAAATTTGTACTTACCCTAACTAATTTAGTAACATTTTTTTTGTGTCTAGACATCATAAGGGCATTGTAATGAAGTGGTAATAATATAAAAGATTGTTAACGTTTTGTTTGTAGTACAGTATTTCTGTCACAACTGTAAAAGATTTGTAAAAGGAAAAAAAATTGTAAAAGAAACAAAAAAAAGATAATTCCAAATTGTAACCATTTGAAACTAAATAAAAATTCTGATCTTTCTCTTCTCTTTCACGGTCATCCTTAAGCCGGCGAAGAAGTCTCGGCGAGAGATGGAGCAGGAGCGCAAGGAAGCAGAGCGCAGTTTGAGTCGTTTGGAGGCAGATCTCATGGACCCGTCCGCTCGGCCGGAGAGTGCTGCGGCGTTCGAGCGTCTGCTCCTCTCCTCACCTGACAGCTCGCTGCTCTGGCTGCAATACATGGCCTTCCACTTGCAGGCCACACAGATCGAGCAGGCCCGTGCAGTGGCAGAGAGAGCCCTCAAAACCATCTCCTTTAGGTGGGTGTGGTGCATTGTGCGTGTCTGTAGTAGAGTGGTCTAATCCTACACTCAGGTTTAAGTAATGACTCCAGTAAAATCAGAAGTGCCTTTCCAAATAAGCAGAAGTGCATCAGAAAGATTACACAGTACTGAGCTCTTATAGAGCTGCAGTGGAAGTTCTAGTGTATTCAGCATCTATAAGCATTGGGACTAGGTGCTGTTCTTCTCTTTTAATGCACATTATCTTAAATAATAAACCTCTAAATCTACAGATGTTACTAGTCAAAACAGTGTAAATGCGGTGACCAACATAACCTAGGAATTCATTGTTTAATGAATAATCTTGTTAAGGTAAAGTGGATCCCTTTGCTCAGTAAAAGCTTTCTACACTGACTGGTACAGTGAATAACCTTGACTATTTAGTTATTTAATTACAATGACACCTGTCGGGGAGGTGGAATATATTAGGCAGCAAGTAAACATTCAGTTCTTGAAACTGACGTACTGGAAGCAGTAAAATGAGCGAGAGTAAGGATCTGAGCCACTAAGACAAAGTCCTATTATAATGGCTAAACAACGGAGTCCGAGACATTCCAGGGGTACAGTAGTTAGTACCTACCAAAAGGAAGAACAACTGGTGAATCTGCAACAGGGTCATGTGCACCCAAGATTCATGTGGGAAGTGAAGGCTATTCATTGTGGGTGAACATAGCATTAGGAGGCTTACCCAAGGACTCATATTCCTGTAGTTTGATGCTGCATCATTTCAGCACTTACTCCCCATTGCCAGAATATCTTGTTGGAAAAAAACTGAATTTAAAAAGTAAACTATTAGATTTTTTTTACATTACATTGACAACTGTTAAAAGTATTTAAACCATGGGTTAGTTCAAGGGGTTGAGAGAAAATGTGTGTTGGTAAATTGGTAAGTGTAGATGCATACGACTTGCCACAATGAGATCTTCTGTACTAGTGAGATGACATTTTACACCGTGCAAAAACCCCAACAACAAGTGTCCCCACTGCCTTCACTGTAATGGTTGTTAAACTAATGAAATATGTATAACCTCCTGTGTCTGTGTAGGGAGGAGCAGGAGAAGCTGAATGTGTGGGTGGCTCTGCTAAACCTGGAGAATATGTACGGAACGGAGGAAAGCCTGCAGAAGGTGTTTGAGCGAGCCATTCAGTACTGCGAACCAATGCCGGTCTACCAGCAGCTGGCAGACATCTATGCCCAGTCCAACAAGATCAAGGTGAGACTGACTCTTTACCCTGCAAGCCTGAGTCTTTACCCTGGTGGTAGCCCGGGACCTTTAGATTTGTCTTGTGAAGCTTACCAGCCAGATAGCTAACATAAAGGTCATTGCATACCAACTCACAGACCTCCTAGTTCATGTCACATGAATTTTCTCGAGAATAAAAATCACATGAAAGCTTTGATTCATTTGATGGAACCATGTAAAGTCCTGTAGCTCTACTGTAAATACTTTATTTGCTTGAATTTTTTGCAAGGAGTATTCATTTTTGTGAACTGTTTACCTTATAAGCCTTGCATGTATGCCAGCATATGGATTTTGAAACGTTTTAGAACGAAACCTTTACTAAAACTCAGGCCCCAGAGCAACATAGTGTAATAGCTTCTTAAGGTTGCTTTTAAATACTGTGAACAACTGGTTCCCATCACAACCACTATGTAAAATTCTGACTCAGCATGTTTCTATACCACTAAATGGCTCTGAATCACTTTTCTTTACGTTGTTTTAATTATGGAGATTTTTTTCTTAATTATATGTCCCTTTACAGGACTTGAATCTAAAATGACTGTATCGGTGAGGTTTACAAAGAATTGACAGAAAAAGTTAATTAAAAGAAAAGTTTAAAAATGTAACTTTATACTTTTAAGAAAATCCATGATGACATGGGAGGGCTAGGTGAGTTAGTATGCAATGACCCATACGTTTTTAGTTGTCCAGTCAACATGTGCTGAAGAGAATGGAAAATGTAGTACTTTCAGTTTTATTTTGTGGTCCAGTCGTTTTGTAATAAATCTGGGTTGATTTCAAGTCCCCCAGCAGAAAGACCACTAGAAAGAGACTGAGTATCTTGAACAGATTTTGCCATGTTAACTCTACCCAAATTTAAACCCATGTGAATCTGCTCTGAAGATACATATTCTGTTCTGCTCCAGGTGAGCTAAAGAGCTGCGTTCCGACCCACAGATGCTAACATTGATTTTAATGATGTAAAAGCAGTGGGAGACGGCTAGCACTGTGCTGACTGGTGCCCACAGCCAGTGGGCGGCAGATCATTTATATGAATCTGAAACTTTCAGATCTGTGTAGATTTGCTATAAATGTACACAGCTAGACATGATCCTAAATCAAAATTTTTGATTATAGATTCATTTACATGGCGCTCATGCTGCAAGAATTTGGTGTATATGACTGATTACATGTAAACCAAATGTATGTTTGTGTGTGCAGGAAGCAGAGGACCTGTATAAGAACATGGTAAAGCGCTTTAGGCAGGAGAAAGCAGTGTGGCAAAGTTATGGCTCCTTCTTGTTGCGCCAGGGACAAAGTGATGCTGCTAATGCTCTCCTCCAGAGGGCACTCCAGAGCCTTTCTAACAAAGACCGTGAGCTCCTCTTACAAATTCCACTGTTGTGCACTGTTACTTCTTACTCCAGCAATACTTCGTCTAAACAATGTACTGCCTCCGTTTAATTCCTCATTTCTCCCCAATGCAGATGTGGACTTGATCACTAAATTTGCACGGTTGGAGTTTCAGCATAGCAACACGGAAAGAGCCAAGGCTATGTTTGATAAGGTCCTCACCACCTACCCCAAACGCACAGACCTGTGGTCGGTCTTTATAGACTTGATGATCAAGCACGGCTCACAGAAGGATGTCAGGTGTGTTGAATGTTGGCTGTTGACACCTGCAAAGTTTTCCAAGGAAAATTCCAACTATTTTTTTAATTGTCTATTAATATTTCCATACAATGGTGGTGATGGGAAATGTGTACAACACAAATATGGTCATTTTATTTTTTTTCCCTGTTATATTAGTTTCTGAAATGTTTGCCCAATGCTCACAATGGGAAAAACATTCTAATCTAAATCTAGCTGTCTAGGAGAACCGTTTACCTTATAAGCCTTGCATGTATGCCAGCATGTGGATTTTGAAACACGTTTTAGAACGAAACCTTAACTAAAACAGTGTCTCGGGCTCCAGGCAACATAGTGTAATATAACTTTTTAAGGTTGCTTTTAAATACTGTGAACAGCTGGTTCCCATCACCACCACTGTGTAAAATTCTGACTCAGCATGTTTCTTTAACACTAAATGGCTCTGAATCACTTTCTTTATGTTGTTTTAATTATGGAGATTTTTTTTCTTAATTATATGTCCCTTTACAGGACTTGAATCTAAAATGACCATATTGACTGAAGTCATGGTTTAGCCAAAACATCCTATTTCTGCAGATGAAGTCTAGATATGTTTTGAGCCTTTGGCTCATAGCTCCACTTTGACCTTATGTTGCAAACAACAAATGGGCGTTTATAGTTATATATGAACACATCACACACATGCTTCAGATGTTTTAGGTATCAGTTAGACTTGCTTATGTGGTTTCTGACAACACTGTAAAACATGGTGTTTTCTAGATTATGTAATTTTAAGCTGTTTGACACGTGTGTGTGTGTGATGATTTAGGTGTCCAGTTTCCACAAGTTTCCATTACTGTTTCCTTGTAGCTTTGAACTAAAGAAGCAAACTTTGGACACTAAAGGTGGCTTGTCTGATCAACCAGATCTGGGGTAAAGGGAAAACTGCAAAAAGAACAAGGATGTACATTTTTAACCCTGTTTACTACCTGGTTACTCATTAAAAAAGAAAAGTTAGTGACAAAAGAGATGTTGTGGGCTCATCTCCCTAGAGTGAGTCGGTATTTTGTATTTCTGATTGGGCCCTTGAGCAAGGCACTTACCACCACCACTGATCCAAGTGGGGGACATAGACTGGGCCTGGTTAGGCAGAAATTTTCCATTGTAAGCGTATCAGTAATGTATAACGACTTGAAGTTGAGATTTCTTCTGAACTATTGAAATGCAAGTTATGGTTTAATGAAAACTGACGTGGGTGTGATATGATCCTACAATACTTGCTGTGCTCTTGTAGGAACCTGTTCGACCAGGTGATTCACCTGAGTGTATCAGTAAAGAAGATCAAGTTCTTCTTCAAGCGATACCTGGACTACGAGAAGAAGCATGGCACACCGGAGAGCATCCAGGCGGTCAAGCAAAAAGCCCTGGAGTACGTGGAGGCCAAAGGAACCGAGGCCACTAGCTAGAACTGGCAGCTATTTTAAACATCAGTCTGAATGAATAATCATGCAAACCCTAATTCAAAAGGATGTTCACATGTTGCTTTTCCTGTTTCTGTGGTGAACTGCATACATTTTCCTTATCTGGATGTTTCCATTTTTGAACAAACCGAATCGCTCAGATGAAATGACTTTGGCTCCTTCGTCTTTTAACACACACATGACCAAACAACGTAAGAAGCCTGACCGTTTGTTTCTTTTTAGCCAATGGAACAGAAATGTATTCAGCTTTGTAGTAAAAAAAAAAAACTATGCATATGCTTGTACTGATGTCATTAATACAAGGTTTTGTAATAAAATGAATTTAGGGATGTTCTTTGAGAAGGTTACCTTGTTTTAGAGTCAACTCAATAATTTTTGCCACTACATTAACCACAAAACATGACATTTTTATTCAAAAAACATCAAACCATACAAAATAACGAGAAAAAAAGTAGGGAACGGTCAGTTGAGACCCTGATACATATTCAATAATGGGGAAGTACATTGTAACTGCTGGTTACTAATTCATACCTTTAATATTTTCTTCTTACAAGCACTAGACAAGGCCCGAGTAAAGACTTGTAGTACCAGTCGAACAGACAATACACTTTACCTACAATCTATAGCCTTGAAAAAATCGGTACATAGCAGACTCACTCTTCTGCAGTAAGACCATTCTGCCTGTAGTCCTTGTGAGCAGTAGTGCATTTCATACAATTGCTCCAGTTCAATGCCGTTCCTTATTAGCTGGTTGCTTAGAGTCATCCCTTGAGGTGTTTACCTCCCTCTTGACCTCTGACCTTACCTACAACACGCAGCTTGTGCCATGCTGAAGAACTCTGGCCTATTCACTCCCGAGTAAATCAGGTGGCTATTTTTGGCTTTTGCCAATCAGGTGTTAAGTTCTTGAATGGAGGCATTTGTGTGTGGCACTCCTTGCTCCCCCCCCCCCTTTATGGTGATCTAGCAGGCTGCCCACTAAGTTTCCAAAGGTTGGTGCATAATGGAGAGCTATACTTAAATCCTATCGCCTCCGGTGGTGGTGGGTCAGATTTTGTGCGCTCCAATGATGGCAGAACTGGAGATAATAAACATTAAATGATTAAAAAGAGGTTTCTTGGAGCCTTTACATTTTTCAGGGTCACACCTCCTCAGGGTCTTGTGGCCCCTCAGCCCCGCGTGGAGTGTTATCGTTGTGTAGTCGCATGATTGGCTTGTTGCACATGGGGCAGACACTGCGGATCTCCAGCCATTTCAACAGGCACCTGCAAATAACAGAGGTAATCATTGTGAAATGTTGAAAAATTGATTAAAAGTTTCAGTTAAGTTCAAATATACATAAATATGACTCAAAAGTAAACAATAAACACTACTAAAGAATATGGGTAAGTAAATTAAAGCTAAGGTGTTCGCATGGTCTTATTCATACAATGCTGATTAGCAACTTCAGTCATTTTTTTGTGGGAACATTACATTTTCAAGCTATTCTTGGATCAGTTGTAAGTACGTCTCACTGGTATGGAGGGCTATGTGAAGCTGGCACTCCTCTTAAAGCATTCTTGATATTTTATCTTCGCTTAGGCAAATGCTTGGCTCCTACCCAATCCAGCCCAAGCCCCTTACTCATTCCCTCTAGCCTGTAACACTTGGCAAATCCATGATTATAGGAGTAAACAGTCTTGGAGTTCACATTTAGTAGGCTCCTGCAAACTTCTGCTTCAGTGTTCTTTGATTTACTTAAACTTACTTCTTATGGAAGGTGTGTGAGCATGGACACACACCCAGCTCGTCCCGGGCTTTAAATTCCTCTAGACACACTGCACAGGGCTGCTGCAAAGAACCAATGACACACATGCTTAGTTCCGAAGACCCAGGGCAATGTTTTTCCAATGTTACTGAAGTTTTAAGCACAATTAGACCGCTAGACCAACTTAACATTCAAGATGTCTAGTCATGCTGGTCATTTTTTTTGCATGTGATAGGCTGATAAATGCTTGTGTGGTTTTAAATTAGATTTTAATTTATTTTTAATAACTCTCGTATGTGTGTGTGTGCGTGTGGGTTTGTGTGTGTGTGTGTGTGTGTATGTATGTATGTGTGTGTGTGTGTGTGTGTGTGTTTTTGACCACACATATTCTAAACTGTGTGGATGGAACACAATCTGAAAGTCATTTGCACATTTTTAAATGGGGGAAAATGCAGCACGTCAATTCTGAAAGCAATCACATCAGCTTTACATATGAAAGCACAAATGAACCACATCAGAGACTGAACACGTACTCCCAGAAGGCTCAGCTTCTTCCCCGCCCCTTTCAGCACCACCTGTTAGAAGAAAACCAGAAATGTTTTTGAGCAGGCTGCTACATGTGGGCAGGACACATTGTCACTTCATCTTTTAATTTTCTCCAGGAAATCCTCAACAAGCTGAGGACACTACTCAGTAATAAATGTCACTTGTGTAAATGTATAGCTTTTCACAAATCCTTCATTCCCCAAGTTCATGTTAGGCCCATGAATTCAAAATAGTAGATAACATATTTACATGTTTGCCACATGCTCAGTGTCAGGCCGTTATGCTACACATACGCACTCAATGTGCCACATGTGAAGGTCAACTGTCTACTAAGAGTTAAGATTGGGTTTCACAGTTAAGGCCTACAGAGCTTCTGCTATATTTACAACTGCTACCTTTAACCAACAGATCCTACATGCTAGTAAGCTTGATCACATTCTGCTGCAGTACTAAATACTATATCACATCTATAAAATAGCTTAATTCTGTCATATATGTACATATTTACTTTTAGGGAAGTTTTTTTTACCTTTTTTACTAATTGAACTTACTTTAAATGAGTAAGGTGCTCAATTTTCTTTGGTCTCTTAGACATGTAAAAAAAACCTGGAAGTGTAATTTCAGCTTAAAAAATTATTCACATCAAATCGTAACACAGTACCTCATTGTAGCTGTACTGCTGTCTAGTGTCTTGCTGTTTCAACCTGCAAGAGTTAAAAAAAACATGCCATGATGACACAGTTCCTGTATATGTGTCAATACCATAGGAAGTTCAACTGCAGCAACTGTTCTAAAGAGAGAACTTGCTTTAGAATGATGTTGAACCAAGGCCATAGACATGCAGTCATCACTGGGGGGACATAGGTGTTGTTAAATGGTGTGAAGAATACTTTTTGTTGAGGGAAGGCTAAAGACCGAATCTTTGGTTGTATAATGTATATTATTTTTGGTTGATGGGGGGTTTAAAGTCTGTAACTTCTTTATTTTTGTATGGGTAGGTCGCACACACCTTTTTTTGGTTTTTTATCAATACAATCTGGTGATCCAGATGGCCCGAAAGACCTTTTTTGGTCCATAAAAAATGTATTTTAATATCCTTTTTACATTACATAGAGGACATGGGTTTGTGTTGTGAAATAACAGTGTGACTTGTTATCGTTATGCTGAAATCTGCCAGAAAGGCAACTGTGCATACATTTGTGCCAAAGAGGCTAACACGAGTTGAGGTGTGAGCACAGTAAGACAAATGTATTGTCTCTGACAATGTTGAAAAGTTTTCACAGAATCTTGTTGAGTTTCCTGTGTCTTCGTGAACGTATTTGAATAGGCAACAACAAAAGATGTGTGCGTTAGACCTCTCAACTCAACAGGTGCCAGCAAAAGGGAGTGTAGGTGGATGGTTATACCTGAACAGGTAGCAGCAGAAGATGACGCTGAGCATAAAGACGAACAGGCCAATGCCCAGTACGATGACATACACATTGAGCGGCAGGTGATACAGTTCCTCCGACGTCATATCGCAGTCTGAACGCTGCAGCCCTAAACCACAGAGGCAACCTGCACACACACACACACACACACACACACATAAACAACAGTGTATGCACACAGTGATCTACAGTGGTCAATCACAAAACATAATAGAAGATAGAAGGCAAATATTTTTCAGGTAAGGCCAATAGCTTTTGGACACTGTCCCAGGGGGAGCCTGGGTAATTAGCTATGCACAAAGCAAACATGGACGACTGTGGAGCCACCTCCAACAAACCGCCATCTGGCCCTTCGGAGATGGGGGCAGGCAGCTGGTGTGTGTGTGTGTGTCATCATAAGGATCTCCATTCATAGATAAGGACTTTTGAACATGCTGACAGTCACTGTCATTCACACGCAGATACTTCCTGAAGTCTGTAGCTGATGTTTCCGATAAAGTGCCCGTACATGTACGTGAGTGTTCATAGGAATATGCCCTCAAAAATGCTTTAGTGTAACTACTGTAGGGGGATGGGCACTTACACAGGGATTACTGTAAACTTCACTCATTCTGGGGGTGGGGGATGAAGTAAGTAGCTTTTGACAGGAAAGATCTAAATCTAGGGTATTTCACACACACACACAAAAAAAATATTGTAGGGTTTTTTTTTAAATGGGGTACAGATTAATGCAACCCTTACAAAAAAGATTTCTCACCAAAAATAGTAGTTTAGGCTGTTAAAAGACAAGTCTGCAGTCGCCCCTTACAAGACACATGCAGTTATTTTGATAGGAACTGTGATTAAACTGCATTTTCAGTGAAGTATTGTAGTAATGCAGTTTATGAAACATACAGAGCTTTGTGTTTAGTGCAATGCTTTTAATGCAGGTGTTTAACCTTCAAGGAAACTGCAGTGTTGTCATGGAAAACTGCACTACTTCTGTAAGAGCTCACCAGGCCTTTGTACTTGCTAAGAGACTTGTGGAAAGAAAAAAAAAACACATTTTACAAAAACACCAGCAAGACTTTGAAGGCTAGTAAACGAAAGCAAACCAGAAACGGGCTAAAAACCCGAAGTAAACGTCTGGACATGTCACTGGGGCCGTAGGTGGCCTCGGCGCTCTGAGGTACGGGAAGTTAGTTGTGCGGAGCTGCTCACCGTTACACCATTGGAATGGTTGCATGTAACTCGAGTCCGGCAGAAAGGGTCGCTCCGGTTCTGGCTCTGCCTCGTTCGGTCCCGGTTTTCGTGGGGCGAAATGAAGCCTAAAGGGAGTCCCAAAAACGAGCAGAACCCTACACCTTTTCCTCACGGCGAACCTCCCCGTTAAGTCCACTTTATCGGCTTCACTGTCCCTATCGATGGGTTCCGTTTTGTTTTTTTCTCCTACAAAAAAAATTGCGGAAGCGAGAGAGAAATAACTCGCTCTCGGTGGTGATAGCTTAATTTGGTTTAGTCTTTACTTCATTCATGTCCTCCTCCCCCTTTTTTCTCTCTCTCCTTTTTTTTTTATCGTCGTCGATATCGCGACAAAAGAGTTAGCTCGTTGTTGACATTCGGTGGCCTTGTCACGGAGACAAAGAGCTCGAGCTCACACTAACGTTAGCCGCGTCCTTGTTAGCATTTCTAGGATGTTGGAAGGAGCCCAGGCTACAGATAAACACAAAGCGAGGAGAAAACCCACACCACGTTCAATGTCATCAAGATGGATGGATGGATGGATGGATGGACTAGTGTCTTGGCGATAGCCTACTTGGACCCTATGGTCTAGTGACCTACAGAGAGGTGTCCGACACTGCCAAAGTCCAGGCTGACAGTGCTACTGAGACAGCTCTCCATCTACAAGGAGCTCGTTCAGGGGTTAAAAACAGGCTTTGTCCACCTCCACAAGCCCCTTTACAAAGATGTCATCCTCCTTTTCTTCCAGTCTTCCGCTCTCTCTTTCTCTGAAAATGGCTGAAACGAGGGGGGGTATTCCTTCTTCTCGGGAGTAAACACAGGCCCGTCTCCGGAAAAAAACCCTCAAGCTATAGCTTCAGGCTGGTATTTCTATTCTTTGTGTGTGCGTGTGTGTGTCTGCATGTATGTGGGGGAGTGTTTTTTTTTCTCTCCGCCTCAAACCATCTGGTCTCTCCGTCCTTCTTTCAGAAGAATAAAGGCCCTCAGTGGTTGACGATAATATTCAGTGCATCCAGATTTCCTTGTTCTTGCGAAAGGGTCCTGGGTGGAGTGTGTATGTGTGTCAGGCCCCAGAGTATTAGGTCCTCTGTTCTTTGCTCCTCTCCTCCTCAGCCCTAGCTTCAGTTTGTAAACAGATATGTGCTCATGTGATCCGGGGTTTGCCTCGCAACTCCGCTCACCCACTCCCCCTCTCTTACTCCCTCCCTCCTTCCTCCTTTGCTTCCGTCCTGCTTGCTATTCCCCTCCTCCAATCTCTCTCTCTCTCTCTCTCTCTCTCTCTCTCTCTCTCTCTCTCTCTCTCTCTCTCTCTCTCTCTGTCTCTATCTCTTTCGCTCAGTAGCAAAAAAAAGACTAGCCGCATGTGCTCTGCAGCAAGAAAAACAAAAACAACACTGATGGATGAAAACAA
>JBBPDA010000081.1:29622991-29636660 GCA_037974385.1 Arnoldichthys spilopterus
TCTCTCTCTCTCTCTCTCTCTCTCTCTCTCTCTCTCTCTCTCTCTCTCTCTCTCTCTCTCTCTCTCTCTCTCCCCTATTCTCCTCTCATCTTTAGGGGTGACTGCAGTCAGAGGATGCCCTCTCTCTCTGTCTCTATCTCTCTCTCTCAGTAGCAAAAAAAAGACTAGCCGCATGTGCTCTGCAGCAAGAAAAACAAAAACAACACTGATGGATGAAAACAAAGCAGGAAAGGTGAGAGAGAGAGAAAGAGAGAGAGAGAGATAGAGAGAGAGAGATGGCAGAGAAAACACTAAAACATCGCATTTAAGATGACAGCTCAGAGACCATACAGCAAAACCTCAGATGCTGTGTGTGTGTGTGTTTGACCTACTAACTCTGACATGAGCCTATATACTGCTTCGCCTTGCTCTCGTGGATGAATACAAACATGTCTCAGTGAGCACAGAGAGATGGCTTAAACAAAGCAAAGCCCCTTTACTAGTGGGGGGTTCTGCTCGCTTTAGACCTAACAGCTGCTGATAGTGTCAGTGTACATCCCCCTGCAAGGCATTTTATCTCTGCCAAGATATAGGGACTTTATGATTTCAGCGGAAGGCTGTCAGCCTGGGTTAGGGTAGTGCTCATGTAATCTACCAATTAGTCCAAACAGAAAGAACAGCATTAACGGAACATTAACGAACATCACATACAGCCGTTCATAGACCCCAGAATATATTTCAGGACAGCAATTAGCGGGGACTTGATATATAGGCTTTATTAAAAATGTATTATCACTCTCTGAACAAAACCTAGTATCTCCAGGTAACTTTGCAGCAGAAGGAAAACAGGTTCTAGATGTTCAGTGTTCACTGTTCATTATGAGAATTTTGCATGAATAAAGTGAACAGTGAAATTGATTTACTTGTCATTGTGAACACATTCAATCACACACACACACAGCACCACAATAAAATGTGACGATTACATTTAATCCATCACACATAGAGCAGTGGGCAGCTATAAGAAGCACCCGGTGAGCAGTGTAGTAGGCCGGTACCTTGCTCAAGGGTACCTCAGTGGTACCCAGGTCATGACTTCTTTTGTTCAAGCAAGGTCCTAACAACTAGGCCACCACTCAGAGAACAAGGACTGTAGTGAATTAAGTGTAATTAAGTAGTATATGAGTATGTTCTCTTTGAGAGACTCAATTTGTTTGTTGATATGATTAAAATTAACCATCTCAATAGATTGGCAATGTGTAATTGGCAGTTTGCTTGGTAGTGTATGCCAAGTGAATTCCATTGGTGTCCAAAAATGTCTCCAATTTTTATATTTTCATTTTTCTGCATTATTTTTACACAACGATCCTTCACGTCAAGACAAAGTCTATGATGAATGGATAAATAATAATACTTTAAATTGGTGTTTTCTTTGCTCAAACATGTCTGAGTCACCAGGAAGTGGAACTACCAAACTGTGCTGAACACCGGCCTCCAGGAATGAAGTTTGGGGTCTGTGTTTTAATGTAAGTTAATGCAGTTATTTCATTCCAAGTACTTTTGGATTTTTTGAAATCTTTTTTTTTTTTTTGCCCAATCATGGAATTTTGGCTCAATGTGAAGGGCCACTAATGCAAAAAAAATTAAATTTAAAAAAATCTCCAGTAACTCATTGCTAAAATAGAATAGAATAGAACTTTATCCCCTATTGGGGAAATTGACTTGCCACAGCAGCTTGCCATTGCTATTGAAAAAGTGAATTCAAGATATCATAACAGCCCTATTTCAGTGTGTGGCAAAAAGTGAGTCTCTTAAAGGGAACATACTCATATACTACTTACATTTAATTGACTATGGGCCCTTTTTAAAATTAGCAGTCTATGTATCTATATAATGTGTGTATGCTTTGTATGTGAACACAACGTTGTGAGAATTTGATAATAATTTAACCATAAAACAATTGATGGATCAAAAATTTGAAAAACATTACATACATGGTATTTGTTTTTATAATATAACAGATGAGCAGTCTTTTGGCTGTTGAGTGATAATCATACAGATTACTGGACTGTGACACAGTATATGATCAAGTTATATGCAACTATGCCCTCTGCTGGTACCAATGGAATTGCATCCTTTGTTCTTGCACACATTCTCTTGCAAGATTAGTTTTGTTGTTTTTTTAAATGACTAATTTAAGGCACCTGCTGACAGACATGAAGATAAACTTTAATATTACAATATCACAATATTTCACAATGAATTTACAATGCTTGCTGCAGTGCTGAACTCCAACAACCAACCAGAGTACAAGAGAAATCTCTTCCGTCTGCTAAACCTCTATATATTTAGATATCCTAGATATCAGACTGGAGTCTAAACGTGCCTCTCAGAGAATGAACAAAAGCCGACATATGCAAATAGTGACCTTGTTTCTTCATCAATATGTAAAGCAGCGTGACTATGCAATTGCTTCTCTGTCCTAATTTGCAAGAGATGGTGAGAGTCAGTGACATGGGTTTATTCGAGAGATTGCATTTATGCTCGCTTTAGGAACAGGCTCGCAGGGAGACGAGGCCTACATATTTCAGAGCGCGACAGAGAGAAATTCCTTTTATCTTTGTCCTAGACATTGTAATGTTTTGTAGATATTTGTCTAGGGATGGTTCAGCTGCTATTGACAATGACATGTTTGAGGAGATAAAAGTGTTCTGTAGACATATAGGACAACACCCTATAATGCACATTGATCATAAAACTAGGAAAAAAATGTCTACGGTAAATAATGTTCTAGTCATAGGATATACAAATAAACAAGTCTAAATCTGATAGCAGTAAACCACAACATGTCAGAGAGCCTTGCCCTTTGTTAGTTTTTATTTCACTCTTTAGCCATGAACTGGTTTACCAGCTTTTTGAAATCAGTTACATAGGACTTCCAAATGCATCAGATAACATATACCACTTCATATAATAGCTTTCATTGATGTAGCTTGTAGAAGCATTACATGCTTTGAACATGTGGTTCCTGACACTGCTAAGTTTCTCTAGAATGGAGTACATTCATGTCAGACCACTCTGAATGACTTTCTTTACATCATAACCACTATTCCAAAAAAATTAAAATACATAGCCACTGGAGAAGTAGAACCAGCAGTTTTTGAACATTAAGATCTTCAGACCTTGCTGTAGTATACAGCCCACTCTTTCTTCCGAATAGTGTTAGATGGGTAACCATCTTGATTCACAAACGCTTGCTGGCTCATGCGAACGTTCCCGTTTGAAAAGCTATTCGAAAAGTCATTTTTATGTCTACACTCAAAGCCCTTTTGATCAGCTTTAAAACTAACATTGTCATATCCAACTTTGAGGTCATTTTGCACTGTAGTGCCATTAACACTATAGGTGTTCAGGAGACATTTCTCTTGGTTTTTAGCATTCTTGTTAGCATCATCAGTGTTTTCATCCTTTCTCAGACTTAGTGCCGGTTTACACGTGTGCCAGTTCCATAGAACTTTATTCATATCCTCTTGGGCCCGAATTCCTAGCAGCTTATCTTCATCACTTTTGTGCTTTTCATCATCATCATCACTGTCCTCCACATGCGGGTGACCATGGAAGCAACGCATCTCCCCACTGATGCTCTCAAAGTATTGCTGGATGCAGACTTTGGCAAAACTCTTGGCATGTTCAGCGCAAATCTCATCAAACATCTTCCGTTCAATATCGACATAGTGTGACCAGTATTTTGTTTTGAGGAAGGCAGCTTGGGTGAAGCAGGGACGAATGGCACGAATCATGAAAGCAATAAGTGTAATAAGCAATAGGAAAAGCCAGCCGAATGCCTGTAAATTTCAAGAGATAGGGATAATGTCAACAATTAAAACAACACAAGAGTAATGTAATCAAACTCTGACACTACTAATGAATGAAACTGGTATGAGATGGTTAGCATTATGTAATTATGCTATCAGGCTAGCATAAAGACCCCATTTAATAAATTATTTTTGGGGAAAGTATTCCTTTAAGTTCACATGTACTTCCATACCTGTGACACACACCGTATGTACCTGGTGGCTGCTTCCCTAGATATAATATGTTGGCCATCAAATATATGTTTGCAAGGTATTTTGGCAAGCATTATTATGAGTTCCTCCTCTGATAACCCATGTCCAGTTGCATTGCCAAACTGAGACAAATCCAGGTCCACACTATAAGCACAAAGGAAACTTTTCCCATCCATTAGTGTGACCGAAATCCAAACGGCAGGGGCAATCAACGATCGCTGGGATATTGAGATGAACATATATCGCAAAATTGTAGGATCTTTTCCTCTCTGCCCAATTGGTCGCCTCCATTCTTCAGCTAACATGGATACGTTATTGTTCAAGACAAATCCAAGCAGGAAGAACCAAATAGCTGGGATTACCAATATGCCAATTCCATAGGCATAATTGTATTCAGGCATACAAGGGCAGTTGAACTCAAAAGATGCATAGAGTTGAGCACTAGCTAGGGCCATGATACCACAAATGCCATTCATGAAAGACTCTTGGTTGGACTGAAGAAACTGGAACATCATACGAAACTTATCCATTTTGGTCTGGTGGATGGCTTTTTCTTACAACCTGTCTGAGAAGAACAATACATTAGGACAAGTTTTACTTATTAGATATAATTAATGTAGCACATAATTATTTGATCTGATGTTAAGAAAGGTTAGTTGCATTAACTTAGGGTCAAGCACTAATTCCAAATTCCATTTAACCATTAGCAACGGACGGACACCTCAAAATGACCTTAGTTTAGAAACTAATTGTTCTAAAAAGACAGCAGATTTGATCCACTTACAAAGTTTTCAGAAGGCTTCTAGAAGGCTTGTATTATTCCAAAGAGAAATCACTGAGTAATGTGTTGTACTAGCACAACCAGCCTTCATAACACTGGTTGAAGTTTTGTCGCAACCACATTATGTTGTTTAGCTCCACCCTCTACATACACACACCTGCTTCTTTGTACTGGAATCACTGCATAGTCTACAAGACTCAACAATAGTATAAATGATAATGTGAAAAAGCATCCAATACATCTCACTTTTCTTAATAACGTAATAACATTTTAGCGTAGTAATACATTGCTTTTGTCACTTTATAGCTTATAAAAGAGGTACTTCATATTTACATACCTGACATAGTGCTAAGGCACTGTCCAGGTATTGCCTCACCCTATTCAAATTATTACTGACTGAGGACCATGTCATTTAGAAAACATCAGTGAGCCAAAGAGTATTTGCGTTACCTAAATAAAATAAAAATAACTAAGTGCATCCCATGGAAAAAGCAAACATTTCACATTCATCTCTTTTTTTTGGAGTAATTTTTTTTATAAGTTAAATACTAAAACAGATCTGTTACATGGAAAAAGTAAGTACATCATTGCTTTTATCATACATACTTCATAAAATTAGAATCAGGTGTTCAAGATTAAGTGCCACTGATTAGGTGGAACTTCAAATTCTTATTTAAATCTAAAATTTAGATTCTGGTGTTCTCTTTGCTATTGAAATGTATTGTGTCAATCATGCCAACATCTAAAGAAGTCCCTAAGGCCTTTACAACAATGGAAAGGGAAATTAGATTAAATTGTAAATCTACACCAAAGCAATTACTCTACAAGTAGCATAGATTTTGAATGATTAACAATTTTTTCCAGGACAGGCTGCCTCACTGAATTCAGCTGTATAGCAAACTGTTTGATGCTAAAAAAAACATCTCTATAATTCCAAGACTTTCATCATAGGATCGACAGATAATTCTTGTAACTGTTTGTTTGTTGTGAAAGTTCATAATTCTACTGTCAGAAAGGAACTAGGCAAATGTGTCCTGCCTGAGAGGCATGTCCTAAAAAAACCAAACTTTGCTCTTTCCTAACATTAGAGCAAAAACTACAGAAAAAAAAACAAATATACACATAGAACAGGTCTTTTGGAATAATGTAGGTAGAGTTATTTGTCTACAGTGGAAGAAGAACCCCATGCCGACTGTGAAGCATGGTTGTGGAAATGTTATGTTTTGTAGCTGCTTTGCTGCTTCAGGAACTGCCCAGCTTACAGTAATTGATTCAGCTATGATGGACCTTTAAAGAGAATAATGAATTAAGCACACTAATAAATCCACGGAATGGTTTAAAAAGAAGAAAATTATTTTTTAACCTGTTCAAATCTTGTGTGGGGTTTGGAAAGTTTAGTACTTGCAAGGAAACACCTACTCAACCAAAGGAATTTTGCATGTAAGACTGGCCAAAAATTTCAACAAGCCAGAGTCAGAGACTAATATGCAAAACTTCTACAAGAAGTTATTTCTGTTGATAATTTTGTTGAATATGGGATTGAAAAAGCACTGTATTAAAGAAACGTGAAATGTTTTTCTCTCATAATTAATTAATTTAGTTCAATGGAATTTTAGTGAACGAAGCACATCATAGACAAACTGTAAAATTGTTGAATAAAACAGCTATCACTATGCCACTAAAACTACATCAGCACATTTTGCTAACAGTGAGCAATGTAGGTCTTTGACCTCTAACACGATATTGTGACATTGAGCATTGACTCTCTGGAGGCAGTGCATACTGTCAGGTTGTTTAAAACAGAGGGGAAATAGTCACACACAGGCAGAGCATTCAGGAAGCGTGCTGTCAGAGTCTGTCTAAATCTGACATGCAACATCCTCTATAGGAAGAAACGGTTCACGGCAGAAAGCAGTCGACATTCAGACGCTGATGCTAGGATATTTCTTTAACTTTCACTGTTAACACAAAACTATACAGGTATGTGGTCTGAAAAGTGAATACGCTTCTTGAAATAAAACACCATTTTGCTAAAATGGTTCAAATAGATTTTATGACAAGGGAAGCTACCTATATCTTAAAATCAGGAAGTTGAGCAGTGTGCTATTATCTGCATCACTGTGCTTGACAGCAAGGTTGAAATGTTTGCATTTAAGGTGAATATATTTTGCTGCTTAAGTACATAATTTGCTCTCAGTGAAGCAAAACATATCTGTTTGATGTTTTAAGGAATTAAGCAACATTTTAAAATGTTTCAAATGATTTAAAAAAAGTTTTTGTTGACCTGCAATGCAGCACCACCTATTATCTATACTAATTATTCTGTCCCATGATGCTGCACCCGTTAGGCTACATTCACAAAGTGTGAAGACGGTTTGAAACCAGCTTTTACATTACAATTTTTGATGCTTTAAAATTTAAAAGTGATGATAGCACATATAACAGAAGACCTGTCTGATTTTGCCATAGGATGGAGGACATGTTTCTGCGAGTATGTGTGGCTTTGGTCAGCCTGTTGTCCCTAAAGGACCATAGTGTCATTGAAGAGCTAGACAACATTATGAGTGTGCAAGAGCCAGAGTATTTGCTGCTAAAGGAGGGGGCAAAGCTGGAGCAGGAAGTGCACCCTGTTGCCATGGAGCCACCACAAGTGTCACAAAGTCATCACAGGTTGACAAAGGGGGAGGACGAGGAGTCAGATGTTCAACAAATCCTGCCAAATGGCAAAGTAGAAAAGCCACATGAACACCAAATGCCACCAAGGGAAGGCCAGGATATATTGCTACATAACGCACTGACGGAAGACAATCAGGATGAATTACAGACTGACAAAACAGCTGGCAAAGTGTCACAACAGGACACAAACGTAGATCGGACAGACATGCTGCTCAATGAGAAGCTCCCTCCAGAAGAGACGCAGTCAGAAATTATACATGCCATCCAGAATGAAGCCAAGCAAACCCTGCCAAAGGGAGAGAAATTTGTGAGTCAGGGGGATGAAGCCTCAGTGCACAAGAAGGAAGACCCTCATCCTGTTGATGATCAGGAGGCACTGGTTACCCATGCTTCTCATTTAAATGAGGTGGAGTCTACTGACAAACAAGAATCATCTGAAGAAAGCAAGAAAATTCCTCCAGAGGAACACAAGTCATTTTTTCAACAGATAGTAGCTAGATTCATACCCAGATGGTCCCAAGATGCCCAAGAAGAGCATGTGTCTCCTGATAATGGATCTTTACAGGGGAGTAAAAAGCTACAAATTCAATCTATGCAAAAGCAAAAACAGATGACACAGACAGAAGAGAGAACATCCAAGTTTAACCAGGAAGTCTCTCTGACTTCTGAAGAGATACCACATGCAGGCCAAAAACCCTTCAGCCCAAGCCAAGTGCAGACCAAGGCCTCACAAAGAGAACACTCGGGGTCAGAAAACATCTACACCTGGTTTTTGTGGAAAGTCCTCTCCCTCATATCAGTGATCCGTCTTCTCAGGAAATTCATTGGCAAAAATTCAAAAACTTCAGGAAGGGCAATTTCCATCATGGAAGGCAAGAAACTTTCTGCAACTACCAACATATCAGCCAAAATATCTCTTCTTGACCACAACATTTTAAGCTGCTTTTATGACCAATGTGTTTGTATTCCTCCCAGCACATGTGAGCAGGTATGTGATTTTGTGGAAGGTTTTGTGGATGAGCTTCTTGAAGCTGCGAGGAATACTAGCAGTAAAGGAAATGACCTGCAGATTGGGGAATTTGTTGGTATAGGGAGCTTTTATGAGTGCTGGGCTACAGGTAAGGTAGTGGTGTGTGATTTATATGTTCCAGTCACTGCACCAAGGTCATACAGCTTTGAAATTGAACTTGAAATACCAAGATGTGGCAGAATCAAATTGGTGAAAGCTGAAAACACTTCAAATGGTTGTCCTTGCAGCAAAGGGGTGATGGATGATGAGGATATGTTATGTCTTCTTCATCCCCATAATGAGACCAGTAGCATCAACACAGATGCCATTGGTGGCCCACTATGCCAAGAGAACACACCGTATCTTGCTAAAACACAAGTAATCAGATGGTTCAGGAAAACCCTTAGCAAAGCATGGGTAGAAAACAGTCACAAGTATGAGTTTGAACTTGTATTTCGACATCAAGCTGCTCCTGGGGCTTTAAAGGTGCGACTCAGGTCAGGACAGGTCATTATTTTCAACATAACTCCTGTAGTCCGAATCAAAGACTCAGACATGTATTTAGTCTCATATCTAGCTTCAGACCAAATCACCTTCTCTGAGACCCAATGGCTTATTTCCCTTGCTAGCTATGAGAATGCTCTTCTACAGTACTTCAACAAAAGCCATCCAACTGATTCTTGCCACATTCAGTGTCTCCAGATACTCTCTTTCCTGCACAAACAGCAAATCAGACTATCAGGGAAATGTGGGCTTACAAGTTACCATCTGAAGATTGCATTGCAACACTTGCTTTTAGCAACCAAGCCAGAAGAATGGAAAAATGATCAGTTGTCTGGCAGGTTAAATGATATTCTAATGTTCCTTGAAGAGAAGCTTAAAGCATGCAAGTTCCATCACAGTTTAGTCGGAAACCCTTCTGTTCCAAGCAGCATTAGACTTCCTAAAGATGTTCATTCTGCTAAACCCACTAATATTTTTCTGCCGCTTGTTTCGAATAGAGAGATGTACTTAAAAACTGTCCAACACTTGCAGGAACTGGTGAAAAATACTCCTTTGCTTATACATGAGTATGTTTCAACTAAATGTTCAGACTTATAGAGGAATTTATGGCAAGTTCTGCTTTATATTTTTGTTTTTTAATTTTATCCACATGTATGTAAAAGCACTGAACAGTTCCATGACCACTTCATGACAAAAAGCAGTGCTCATCTTCATCAATCTTGAACCATAATACTGCCACCACAGTGTTTGGCAGCTGGGGTGAGTTATGTAGGGACTCAGTGACGGTCTCCTCCAAATGTAAAGTGTTCCATTCAAGCCAAACTTATCTGTCCACAATTTTTTTTCAAAATCATTCTGTCTCATCCAGGGGGAATTTGGCTAACTTCAAACAGGCACCAAGTTCTTGAGGCCACTCACTGGGAGGACACCAAAGCAATGTTTTTCTATTTGTACAGTATATGTTTGAGGTGCTGAGAAATCACTTTTGACCAAGGCATGGAGGATGCTCATAAATGTATGTGGTAAAGAACAGTTTTGATAGTGAGGTCACTCCTGATTGAACCCCCGGACTCTAATTATCCCCCTATACTACCCCCCAGTCTGCACATTTTAGTAAATACTTGTTCTGCAAGCTCCTTACTGCTCTTATACAATATACAAGATACTGAATGTTAACTGAAGCTGGTATATGAAAGAAGGACCTACAGAGGCTAAATACAGCAGAACTACAGTGAAGGGACCAATATTCATTTCTGATGTTCTTCTGGTGCATATATCATCAAATGTATAATGTTTTTGTGCTTTTGAGTTAGAAATATGAAAAAGTAAGTATTTATTAGCATAAACAAATATGTTAAGTACTCAGAAAATTAAATTAGTAAACTCA
The DNA here is from genome assembly GCA_037974385.1 of Arnoldichthys spilopterus. Classification (NCBI taxonomy): domain Eukaryota; kingdom Metazoa; phylum Chordata; class Actinopteri; order Characiformes; family Lepidarchidae; genus Arnoldichthys; species Arnoldichthys spilopterus. The sequence continues at coordinate 29,633,395 of JBBPDA010000081.1, forward strand.
AGATAGAGATATCTATTGCTATTGCATATCTATTAATTTTTTTGCAGCCTTGTAATTTTTTTTTCAATTCCCCAAGGTTATGAAAGTCCCTATGATGACAATTTCCACAATTAAAAAGAAATTAATTTACCCCATTTTTTTGTTTCTTAGCCGATGAGATTAAGTTCTCCTCTGATACATCGATAAGCCACAAAATGAAAACCACTGAAAAGTGAAGTAAATAACATTTACATCTGTCAAGGGGTGGTATATATTAAGCAGCAGTTTTTAAAGTTGATGTGCTGGAAGCAGGAAACAAAGAAGATATTTCCTGACAAATGGCTTCATTTCCTCTTATGTGCAATTCATAGTGCCTGCAGAGAAGCAGCTCCATATCTTAATGGTCCCATCTCCATACTTTGCTGCGGGTATGCTGTTCTTTGGATCATATCTGCCAACCTGCTTTTTCCAAACACAAGCTGAATTGTTGCAGAAGTGTTTTTTTTAATATTTCAACTAACCACAGTACATTGTTTTCAAAAATGCCCACCTACTTGGGATGAGTTAGAGGAGTCTGATTTTTTTTTACTTTTATACAGTAACATACATGTATCTTTGTAGCCACCTTTATCCATTCCATTAGCACCACTGACCATATTAAATGCACGTTGCAGTTTACACTTAGTGCAGTTCATCTCATTCTCAGCATCATGTGCTAGGCTCCTCCATCAATGGGCAGGACTCCCACAGGACCACCAGTGTGCAGGTATTATTTGGGTGGTGACCCTGCCATAGCAGATGAATTGTGCAAGAGTGATTCACAGCACTATAGATCATTGTCCACTAGCTAAAAAAAGTATTTAGCCAACACAGTCCTGTACAATTTAATAAGGAATCTGAAACATTTGCTTTTTTTTGGGGGGGGGCACAAATTCAAAATGTAATGTATTTGAAATGTACTTTATATTAAATTAACAGGTGCTTGCATACTTACACCCACTTGAAAGTGACTCATTGTGAACACAATCAAGCACCACAGCGAAATGTGACCTCTGCATTTAACCCATCACACGTGGAGCAGGGGGCAGCTACCAACAGTGCCCGGGGAGCAGTGTAGTGGGACGTTACCTTGCTCAAGGGTACCTCAGTAGTGCCTAGGCCGGGACTCAAACCTGCGGCCTTCAGGTTCCAAAGGTAGCGTCCTAACCACTAGGCCACCACTGCCCACAAAACCCCAGCTTGCAGATGCAACTTGGAAAATGATGCTTAAGGCCTCTATAAGTAATATTTTTATTATTCTTTTGCATAGCTACAGTATATATGCATGTGCACAAGGAATTGTTGCTTAAAAGAAGACACTTTTGTTCAGATTGGATCATGTTTAGTTTCTACAATGCAAAATAAAAAAAAAACCACAATAATCAGCATGTGCAGTTTGTTCATTTTCTGACAAAAAACAGCTTAAACGCATTGTGGCACAAATGCTCCTGGTGCAGTTTGATCAAAGTTGTCCTCATTGTAGTCTAGTGCCCAAGGGCTGCTGCTGATTACGGTCACAGGCACTGTATGAAAAGAATGTCACAGACATACAGTAAAAATTTGTTACAGCACAACTAATCCCTTTTAGGTAGTTTTAGAGATCCAAGCTGCATTTCTCCTTTGCATTAAAATCGTATGATCGTAAAATCGGGTTAACATCTAGTAAACCCATATAGAAATGTTATTGATACGGACAATGTCAATTTGACAGACCTAAGGGCTCTGGAGCAGGGCAGGAAGTGTCGCAGCAATCACATACACAATCATCTCCATACAGCTCAGTCCACCTAAAGCATAGCAATGATTAATCAGTTTACAAAGAACATAATGCAGTCAAAAAGCAGGCTCACAGTGACTTGATTCATCTCACCCTTTTGTATCTCTATTGTATGAACATGATTTTGAACTTGGAGTTGGTTTCTCTGGTCCCCAAGACATCTCACAATGAATAAATGCAACCTGGAGAAAACCCACAAATTAAAACCATATGTCAATAGTATTTTTCACCTTGCTGCCTGAAAACTACAAAGCACTGGGGGATTACAAAAGGCATTTACCCCCCCCCCACCAAAAAAAAAAAAAAAAAAAAATTTTTTACTTGCTACATTTACCTTGTTTGGATTTGGCACCATGTCCTTGAACACAAGGGCTCCCAAAGAGAACCTTACAGTACTCTTATCGCTGACATAGAACTTAGTTTGAGCACTCTTCTTACTGTCGACCATGCATCTACACAAAAGGAATACTTAATTTTTAAATGTAAACATTACAAGACTCCCTTAAGCCAGTGCTAGCATTAGCAACTTCCTTACCCATAGTTGTCCAATACAGTATATTTTGGTGTAGATGTGGGAGATGGAGAAGAAGTGATGTAGCAGTTGTTCAGGTACACCCTCTTTCCTTCCTGACTCCTAGGAGCTTTGGCCTCAAAGTAAATGGACTGACCAATAGTATATCCATGCCAATAAGTAAAAGGCATCCACAACTCTGCAGAGAAAATGTTTTAAACATTAACCCCCTTTTATACAGTTGGGCTGGGAACTGCGATACAAAACAACAAAAAGGTTCTAGCTAAATGTTCAAGCCCAGAACCATTGAGTTCTATGGAAAATCCATAATTAGCATTAAACCATTACATTACGTAGTGTTCCCTGCAACTTTAAATATTTTATTCATACATTTAATTGCATAGTCATTTCTTAGGCATATTTAATAAAAACACTGGACTACAAGCCACTTACTACATTTCAAGCAGCCCAGGCAGGGATTCTGACTCTTTACCAAACCTCTGGTCAGCAGTAGAAATGGGGATGCTGCCAGTCTTCCATTCCACTAAAAGGAGTCATGTTTTCACAGCACATGTAGCAAATGTGGAATTTGATTATTAAAAGAATAGTTTGTGACCTAAAACTGACCACTTTAACATCCATGAGTTGAAAATGACCTCTAAACCAGGTGTGGGGGATGCTTAGCTGGTTTAACAGGCAAATAAGGAAACTTTGTTGGATTCTGGCCTGCAGTTTCCCTCCCCTATTCCAAGTCAGGTTGTAGGGTTTAGCATCGCACTGGATGCAGCTAAATTAGCAAAAGGTTTTAGGTGAATAAAGCATTGTCACAGTTAGAGGAAGAACAGGGGGAAGAGAGAAAAAAAATGTAGTGCTTTGGTAGCCAATTTACATTTACATTTAATCATTTGGCTGACGCTTTTATCCAAAGCGATTTCCAGGACAGAGGAAACAATCAAGCAT
>JBBPDA010000081.1:29636760-29655664 GCA_037974385.1 Arnoldichthys spilopterus
TGACCATTGTGAGTTTTTCTTTCATTGACTGAAGGGTACCAACAATTTTGTCCACGTGTGTATATATATATATATATGTATGCAGTGCATTCCAGCAAAAGAAAGTTACTCCATGTTGGTGATGAGGTCACTGTTTGGGCCTGTTTTGCTACATCTTGGCCAAAACATCCTGCCTGATGAAATAATAAATTCTGCATATAAACCTGCAAAATCTAAAGGAAATTGTCAAGACATCTTCCCATGAACTAAATCTCTGAAGTCTGTCATGCAGGAAGACAATAACTCTAAACAAATAAATCAGAGAAAGGTAAAATAAGAATACAAATATTTTTTGCAATGGCCAAGTTAAAGCCTTGGCCTTAACCCCACAGAAATGTTGTGGAAGGACCTGCAGCAGTTCATGTGAGGAAGCCCACCAACAGACTTAAAGCTGTTTTGTATGGAGGAATGGGCTAAAATTCATGCCGATATGGAGGGCTTATCAATAGTTTCCGGAAATGCAGTTAATGCACCGCAAAAGAGTCACACCAGAGACTGACAACAAATATTCACTTATTTAAGGCACTCATAGATGTGTACGATAGAACCATTTTTTAAAAATAAAATATTTCTGTCTCATTTGTTCAACTGGATTATCTACTTTTCGAACTCAATGTTTCAAGTCATATTTATGCAGAAATATAGAAAATTCTACACTAATATTATTTAGGCTAAATATAATACTCAAACAGTTTTTCAAAGGATTTAGCTATATCAAAGATCTTTATTGTGGTAAAATATCCATTTTCCTTCTGCAACATCAGATTGTGACTATGACTTTATGGAAGCAGAGGCTCCAAGCTATCAATTTACAGAGAATCACAGAATCATATAATCCACCAGTTTACCCATTTCATTGTTTTGCCATGATTTGGGAAATAGGACTCTAGCTACAAAAACAAAGGTCTCAGTTCTAAAAATGCTTAAAAAAGCAACTGTCTGTCTTACCAGTTGTCCTTCATGATCTTCCTCCTCCTCTTCCTCTTTCGATTCTTCTATCTCTTCTGTAACTTCAGCTTTGGCCTCTGCTATGAGGTCTCTTAGTGGCTTGTTATCAGTAACACTGCTCACAAATGGGTGCTATACACACAAAAAGAGAACACTTCTTGCCATCAGCAAAGTGAATGTGAGTATACTCACTCAAACTAGCGATTTACCCTATATAGCTTTTCTTGACTTTGAATGGTCATACCCTCAGGAAGTTGAATTTTGATTAAGCAGAGACATCAGATTGGATAATGTACTTATTATACAGTTAACAATAACAGCTGATCTGAGTTACCATTGCTCAACTTTTCTGATTATCCTGTTAATTCTACAGGGCATATACTTTGTCTCACAGTCATTTTATTCATAAAAATACATGCCAAGCAAGCGCACAAAATCATTAGTGTTAACAACGTAAGTACCATCCATCCTTAAACCTACGTTCTTACCTTTTTCGCCACCTGCTGAACGTAGTCAATGGCCGGCCTGAGAATGTGCAACTTCTTCGATATTATGACCTTCATTGGTGGAAAACTCCGATTTTGTATTTTTAAACCCATTTAGCTGTCCTGGACCGTATAGTTCCTATCTGTTAGTCAGAGTTACTGTAGCACGCTGTGCGGAGCGTGATAAAGTGGCGGCGCATGTGTGAGAGAACCTATCGCATGGCTAGGCTCCTTAACGCCTCTGTTAAGAAAAGCTCCTTTGCTGACGTAGGAACCTAAGGATGAACTGAGGCACAATGAGTGCCAGACAAATGAACAGCTAAGTGAACAGATGTCTATTCAGTGTGTCCACCTGGTCCAGCAGGTTGTCAGGAAACTGAATGAGGACGGAGTATAATGCATACACTAATCAGAGGCCAGTCTTTCAGGCAAGTGCTGGAGCTCCACAATAAGGTGTGCCATTTAGCTATTTGCTAAAAAGACAAGTTGTTCTATCCGTGTCACATGGGATGAGCGATATAGACTTAAAATGACATAGCTATGTCTCATGGCATTTTTTGGGTAATGATATAAATGGCAATATGGAACAGTCATTCAACGTTATTTCTTTGGCCGCACAGTCCTGAGGGCCGAGCAAACACAAACCTTGATCTAAAATAGTAAAACTTAATCCTGACCATCAAATACTTAACCAGAGGTCTTTAAATTTGGACCCTGAATCCAGATTCCATTGCTGGATATTAGAGTCATATCTACTAGTGATTACAAAATCCAGGACCTAAATCAGGATTCAAAGCCCAGATGTGAAGACCTCTGTACTAAACTATATCAGTATTTATAGGGATTTTATTCACAAATTAAACTACCAGTGAAAACATCAATGCTTGCAGGAGTTCCAGCCTAACCACTGGAAAATCCAAATGAAAATGTTGTAAAAAACTGAAAACATGCCAATAATGATTTAATAGTGTAAATGTAAGATGGAGAGGCCCGCAGCGTGGTGAGAATCTGAACATATCATCAGCTTCATTGTGATTATCGCAAAATAAATTCTAATTCCTCAGGGGTAAAACAGTGTCCATATACCATGGACAAGAAGATATGGCACAGCCCTGTGGCACTGAAGCATTAAAGGTTATTGGTATAATCACAAGAAAATGTAGGCTCACCTGAAGGAGCTGGACTGCATTCCATCTGTTGTCTACATTCTTATCCAGACAACGCCTTAAAAAATCACTGAACTCCGGAGACCTGGTCAAAAAGTCAGAGATGAATCTGAATATTCTAAGCTGAATTACAGAAGAACAGACCTGTTCTATTGCAGCCCACTAATTTACATAGGACACGGATTTGTAAATGTTAGCACAAATGGGCACAACAATAGCTCTATTTATTGTACTGTATTTTAAGAAGTACATAGCAGGGTTTCAGATATTCATAGAAAATATTTGAGTTCTGGTTTTGTTCACTGCAGGCTGAACTTTCTGTGAACTCATCACAGACTACAGCCGTTTTAGCAACGACACGTGATTGTTAATTTTTCACCATTAAATCATTCAGTGTCTAGAAGCACACAGACATTTCCATTTGATTATACAACCTCAACACAAGGCAAGTTGATGATGTAATTTAGGCTAGAAGTTAGCATGATGCTAATTTGTAAAGTGAAAGCTTCCATTATTTACATTAGTCTTGTTGCTCCAGTGCAAATTTAAACAATCAGACTTTAACCTCAAGATATTTTTTAGCAAACTGGTTACACTTGGGCTTAGGGGAAAATTTGTTTTGATTTATTGTCAAATTACTTAAGATTATTATCATCATATATTTTTTTTCTTTTGTCTATGTTTGCTACCCGGTTCCTCCCGAGGTTTCTTCCTACAGCTTAGGGAGTTTCTCCTTGCCTCTGTTGCCTTTCACTTGCTTACTGGGGGCTCGGACCCAGATTCTGAAAAGTTGCTTTGTGACAACGTCAGTTTTTTTTGGCCAAACTGGCAAATATATATGAAGGCAAGGTAGACAGCAACAAAAAAGTCTACAGTGACTTACCCATTAAAGATGATGATTAATCGTTACCACTTTTAAGAATTGTTTCGTAATAGTATGTTTATTTCCATCCACTATATACACAGATAATTACCATTTGGAAGGCTGCATGAGAGTGGGTGGTTCGGCTTTGGCGATCTTCAGCAACACCCGCATAGGGTTCATCTCGTGGTTGGGTGGCTCAACCTGGGCCAGCTCTATCAGTGTGACGCCCAGAGACCAGATATCTGCCTTGTAGTCATACGGCCTGTCTTTAGATGTTTCACACATAACCACTTCTGGAGCCATCCTGTGTTGGTATGTAGGAGAGCAAGAGAGAGGCAGAGGGAAAGAGAGAGGGTTTTTATGACTTTCAAGTATAGTTTAATGAAAAACTCTGTTTATCTATACTACTAAATTTCTTGTTTGGTGGAGTTCTACTCACCAGTACGGAGTTCCAATAAAGGAATCTCTTCTCTGGATCGTTTTAGTGTTTTTGGCAGATACTCCAAAATCGGCTATAAAGGGGAAACACACATGATGTTTAGCATCTATCAGGTATATTAACCCTACTGAACCAAATTTTTGCCAGCAATCTGTTTTGAGAGATGGTGCTTTTAACTTATTCAGTTATGCCATGAGAGGAACAGCATGGAGTTCAAATCAGTAAAAAAATGTTGTTGTTGTTTCACTAAAGTACTGATAAAATACAACATATGTACAACTTATCCTTTTAAACAGGACTGGAATTGATGAAAATAGTCATATAAAAGCAAGGCTATGGCTATGAATTAGCTTGTAAAAGCTGTACAATAACGTCATGGGTTTGTTTAGACTTCCCTGTACCTTCTGATGGATTCCCAACTTAGACATGCAAATAGGGCTTTCCTCCCATACCCTGCCCCCACCCCATCCCCAACTGTTATGTCATCTACCCTGCTTATTAGCACATCTAGCCACAGCTGACTGTGACTCATGCTTCATATAGTGCTTGCACCAGCACTACAGTGGAAGCCTCTGTGAGGTTAATCGGTGAAAGCAAAATAAAAGAATACACAAACGTAAGCAGAGCTTCTGCTATTCATTACAGCTGGGAAACCACCTCTAAAAAACCAGCAACCTATGCTGTGTGGGAAAGCTCAAGACTACTAATATTTGCACACACACCCAGTTTGACGTCCCCATCCAGTGTGAGCAGAATGTTCCCAGCCTTCAGGTCTCGGTGGATGACCTTGCCTTCATGCAGGTACACCAGGGCCTCCAGTGTCTGCTTACACACCACCCTGATCTGCGGCTCAGTTAGGGGCCTCTCCAGCTCTACACACACACACAAAACTATGTAAAAACGCTGTAAAGTAGATTATACTGCTACATATTGCAATGTGCTTTGTATATATATATATATATATATATAAACATTTACAAAATAATTGACCATCCACTACTGTGGAAGATATATCATATTTAGTGAAATTGTTATGTTGCCAGTCATGCTATGATGGTAATATACAGTCATGTAAAAAAAAAAGTAAATACAATTCATAGAAATTGTTGATTCTTTTCAACATAACTGACCAAACATTTAACCCTCATTTTCTAGAATGACTACAGATAAAGGTGAATGAACTCCAACAAGTAGCACGCAATCTTGACATTTTGTAGTTAAATAACAAAAAGCAGACCAGTCACATGGCAAAAGTAAGTACACCTTTAAATTCAACAACACTTTCAAGTCCATAAAATTAGAAACAGACGATTCAGATGAAGTGTCATTGATTAGAACCTCCTGCTGGTGGAACCGGTCTTATTCAAACCTGACATCTAGAGGAGGGTGTTTTCCGCTACTGAAGTGTGTGGTGTCATCACGCCAAGATCTAAAGAACTCAACGCCTTTAGAAAAAAGGTTGTGGATGCCTGGCAAGGGATTTAAAACTTAGAATGCGAATCAGAATCAGAAAACTTTATTGATCACGGAAACTGCTTACGCTACAGCTGCACAGAGAGACAGACATCCAACAAGTGCACAGAGAGACAGACATACAACATGTATTCCAAGGAAAATCATTAACAAGTGGAACAGTTTCCAATCACTAACAATCTGTCCAGGGTACACCCTCAGATTTTCAGCCTGTAAAACTACATTTGGCATGTAAACACCAATCCTAAACACAATCTTAAGCAAATCCACCAAAAGATGGTTCAAAAAGAAGAAAGGACGAATGTTGAACACCACGACAATGTTGTGTGGGATTTGAAAAGGGCAGCACATGCAAGACAACCTTCAGTCAACTAAAGGAATTTTAGTATTCAAAAAGTAGAGTAGACAAAAATTTTAGCAGGTCACTGTCAGAGACTGGTGGACAATTATGCAAAATAGCTATAAGAAGGGTTTTTTTTTTTTTTTGCTAAAGTGGCAATGCAAGGTTATGAGTTCAAGGTTGTACCTGCTTTGTACCCAAAATAATATTAGATCTATTGATATATTTGTTAAATAAATTGAAAATTCTACTTCCTTCGTCTTTTTTTTAGAAAATTGCTTTCATCTGTAGACACTATATTAAAGAAGGTCAAATTTCCAATGAGTGTGCTAATTTTTTCCACATGACCATACCATGTTAAACTGTGTGTGTGCATATATTTTACTTACCCAGCATCACAGCATCCACAGCACCTCCAGCACAAAACTCAATCAGAATCTACACAAAAAAGAAGCAAAGGCCTCTATTCACTTACTATAATAACACCACACTAACACAAAGTTTATTAATGTTTACATTTAATTACACGTAATGAATCGAATGAAACGGCAACACTGCCCAAGGGTCCCACTTATCTAGTATTAACCTTGGGGGGGGGGGGGAGGTGGGGTCACACCACCAAAGAACAGCACTTTGGTTTAAAGCAGATAAAGCCTCATTCATTCATTAACCTGCAATGCTAACAACTCGTTATGCAGCATTTGACAGTATCACAGTCTTGTACTGGTGCATCTTCCTACAGGATCATGATGCTCAAAAGCTCCATTTAAGGTAGATGGTTAACTTCTCTCAGTGCTACTTAAACAATAAAATATTCTCTTTATAAATGTTTGTTTTTTGCAATTGTTATGCTTGTGTCTGCCACTAAAACTGTAAGCCCCCAGGTAAACATAATTTTACTAACTTCTGCCAGGGTAACGTTAACACTAACCTGCTTAACAGCATTATTTATCCCATTGTGGTCTAAATCTGTCCTGATCAGACAGTCAAGTTCAGTTTTTCTAGTTGTATTCAGGTATAATTGGTTTGGTTTGTACTTATTTTTTAAGACACTAAGGAGCGAGGTGGTGGCCCATGAACAGACATGCTGAGTCTGGAGTGGAGGGGTTTGTTCATTTATTATGGTCCGTGATGTAAGAGGATCGGTCAATATATGACAGTAGGTGTGGACGTGTGCATGCTGGAGGGTTTCGTACAGTGACACGGAGACAGAACTTAGCCCTTTTTCCTAATAGGATTAGAGTTTCCATGCAGACCAGCTGGGCGGCTCAGAATGATGGATAAGGATGGACATCTGGAGAGTTAGAACAGGTACTAGTGGAGCACTGGGCAGTTGGACTGCGATGATAAGTCGGCAAAGTCGATTAGATGTCGGTGATGCTGATTATGGAAAAACAGCAGTCAGTATATTCATTTATTTAACAGTGAACAACAAACTGCAGTATGCTGTAGAAATTGTATATAATGGAGTCAGTTTACTGTCAATGTTACGGTACTGGTATCAGTAACAGAAAATCTTGAATGATACCAATCCCTAGTTACAGCCCTAACGGACAGCCATAGGTGAGCAAAAATGACCTCCACAAAACCATCAACACAATGGTTTACTAGAGGAGAGAAAATGCCTTTGACTGCAACGAGTTTATCACTGGCAGCACAGAAAACATACCTTCTAGTGCTTCTGCTGATAACACTTCTCTGTGGCAGCCTGGCACAATATTATTTTTCCCATAATGGCTAAAAAAAATGAAGCAAAAACAAACCAAAATGGCCAACCAACCGCCCCATGCACGCAACATAACAAAACCCTAGATCAATACCACACACAAAAAACTGGGAAGGAGGCAACAGACGAATGAAAATGTTGTAAACAGCTAAATAAAACACCTGCTGAAACATAACTCTTAACTAAATAGGTTAATTAGCAACAGGTCAGTAATAGACATGGGGAGAAGTTTGACAATCTGCAAAACATGGCATGTGAAAATAATGTCACAATTTAAGAATAATGTTCTTCAGTGTAACATTGGAAAACACCAAGTTGGGATTTTGTATGTTGATGAGAATATTTTTCATGTACAATGCTGTTCCCTGTACCAATGAAGATACAAAAACACTGTATATTATGTAGATATCAGAAATACATCTACTTGGATTAGAAAAATAAAACTTCCATATAACTTTAAATCAATATTTATTTCTGTAAGCTTAAAAATTAGGTAACATGAAAAAAATAGAAGCATTTTAGCATCACCTAAACATTACAGTGTGAAAATTCTAAAAATCTGTAAAATGAAAATATTACTTAAGCACCTTCAATGTTGAATTCTATATACAGGTTTTGGATCAACATATGATACCATGAAGATGATGTCTTTTTCAGGAAAGGCCTTACTAACGGCGACTAACACTGAAGTGAGTGTTACAAAGAGTCCATCACATTTCTTTTAATTGAAAAATACAGGTGGTAGATGCTACAATAAATACTGAAGACAAGTACTACAATAACTACAGATGACAAGTGCTACAATAAGAACTAAGTGGAACACTACTATCTTGGAGACAATCTCTAGGCAGTTATCACGTAGCAATAGTTCATACGCGATCGATAGACTTGCTGAGGTGAGTATTGAGATGCTTCTTGAATGTGGAGAGAGAGAGAGATTCTGCAGATCTAGCGTAGCTGGGCATCTCATTCTACCATTGAGGAATAATGAAGGAGAAGAGTATGATGTGGTGTTTGATCCCATGTGGGGATGGAATCTCTTAGCACAAAAGTTTAGATATCAAAGTTTAGATATATCAACACATACCTATGAGCCCATGACTTAAGGGACAATTTGGGAAACTATAATAGGGATCGCATGTTAAAATGGTATGAAAAACCAGATAACAACAACTAACGATGGACAACACTTTCATTTCCTAACAATGAACATGCCAGCTTTCTAGAATATAGCTTAAAGATTCGCATGTACCTAAACATTCGTCCCAAGTAGTTAGAGTTTTGCTATTGTGTCCATTTCTTTGAGAGATTCTAAAAGATAAGCATCATTTACACAAAGGTAAATACAAAACACAAGTTTATTTATGACTCTAGTGTGGCTTTGTTCTGTCTTTAGCAAATGTAACCAAGGTACAAGAATGTTTAAAGCCCAAGATCATGTCCATTATTAAGCAACTGACTTCTTTCCTCCTGATTTAATGACATATTTCTTTGTTTCAAACAATGATAAATAAGCCTCTTATTCATGAGATCTAAAGTCTTAACAAAAGACAAAGCTTCCCATGCCAAATAAAACATAACACCTAAATACTAGCATGTTAGAATTATTCAGGCCAGCTTATTACTGATATTATTCAGACTGTGCTAAGCCAATAAAGATGGTGGGCATGTCAGCTTTCCTTACTGGTTAACCACATTAGCCTAGTTCCAGTGCAAAAGATACAAACTTCAAACACAGCATTTCTGTGGGTGACTGGCCACTTTTGTTATTAGATAACAGTGTTAATTAGTAAGACAAGTGCTAACATTCAGGTTATTTGGACAAATTAGCATTTTATAACATTTCTTTGACAAATAAGCAAGTGCCCAGAAGCCTGGCTCTAGACAAGCACAATGTGGTGATCTCAGCCCTTCCTGCTGCAGTACAGACACAGCAGCTCCACATAGAACAGTCACATCCATTGAGTGGTGAGCTTTGGCTATTTCACTGTGGGTGAGATGTTTGGTTTAGCACAGCAGCTATGCTAACACAATAGCCCACACAGAAAGTACATACAATCATGGAGCAACAAACTGCTGGGCTTGAGCTTCCTACTCAGCAGAGCAGCCCCAGTGAAGCTATTTGGACCAATATGTCCTGTTAATGTTTGATCCAACCTATGGCCTGCCTGGAGCTATTCACACCCTGGCTCTACGAGTGGAGGTGGTCAAGTCTTTCTACTTTACTTCCATTTCCAAAGTAAGCAGCACTGCTTTTAACAGAAACTCTTGAATCAAAACCAAGAGAATTATGAAATATTCTACGAAGATTTGTGCAAGAAAGAAAAAAAAAAACGTTCCGAGCAACTTCACTACTGCCCAATATCAATGGCCAGTCTTAATCTATAGCCTACTCTGGCCTGATTTTAATAAATTCATCTGGGCCATTCCATTCTTAGCACAAGCCTGCTTTGACTACATCAGGAAGTAGGCTGGGCTTGTGTCTGTCTGTTTCCTGGTGAACTGTGGAGCCTGATAAAAATCTCCTTCAACATGTCACACCCATTTATCAGAAACAAATGAGAAAAAAACAGCCAGCATGGCCAGCCAGGGCAGTAACACAACCAGGTGATTATGGCTGTTGTCTTCTGACACAATAGTGTGTGTAAAACACAGCATGACTGCACATATCTAGACCAAACATCAATCTCACAAGGATTCTCAACCATGATTCAAACAGTTCAAGTGGTTCACAAAATAAATAATTTGACAAACAAGTTTTTTAATAGCGCTAAAGGAAATTTGTAATAGCAAAATTACTAAATAAAGTGAGTTTTATCCCTTGTCAAAAACCGATGCAGAATATTCATCAGATCTAATGTTGAACACTTATTTTATACATTTTTGCAGCAAAAAAAGTTCAGGCTAAACATCTGTTTCTAAAAAAACATCTCAAATCACTACAATCATTTTGGACAACTGTCTTCCTTTAAGGCATATACTTTATATATATACTTATTTGACTGCCTGTCCAAAATCCAGAATTTGCTCAATGTGCTCAATCTCCAGTGAAATATTCAAATGCCTAACATTTCCAAGTTCCACATTTTTAGCTCCTCTTGGCAAAATTTGACACAGCATTTGGGATCTATATTTTAAAGTCTAATTTTAATCCTGTATGTTAAAATTCTCTTAAGACTATAGATGTAAAAACAAACATGAATAAAAGGTTTACTTTGAAACTGTGAAACCTGGCTGATATGTTCCCAAAGCCTCTTCTCCACAGAAGGAAAGCAGGCTGGGAAAACAGTGAAACGGGACAATACCTATTTTCTTTGATGATCAGTTTCCCATTATCTTTACATGTACTGTCTAGCCTAACTAACTCCTAACTAGGGCTAGCCTAGTGATTGCTATATGGTCAACTAAGCCTGTTACTGTAAAACTAAAGAAGCCCATTAAGTAACACATGGTTACCATTTCCTTGACAGAACAAATTCTGAGAACAAAAGACAAGACGTATGGCAAGGTTCTAATGCAAGCATTAGCCAAGGGCTAACTGTTTTGCCTCTTATTTAGGCCATGGGCTCAACCCAGCAAACATGCTAATCACTTTCTGCTGGCATTCACTAAAAAACAAACCCCTTTCTTTACTCATGTTGATGTAATATGAAGTAAAACTAAGATTTTACTGAACTGAGTAATGAGGACTGGCCTTTCATTCAGAACATTTTAGGCTCTCAGAGGTAGCGTGGTGCTAACAAAGCACTAATACAGTTCTCCATTCTGTGTTGCCAACACAAAGTTATCTGATAATGACCAGCCCTCACCCTTATCTCAGTTCACTCACACAACAGTCATACTACACCTGACTGACTGAGCCTACAGCAGGCTTGTTTAAAATATTACATTACAGTTGAAGCTGTTAAAAGTCAGTTGAGTGAAGTGGAATTCATTGAATTAAAAGCTACTAGCAAGGCATAGTAGCAGGCTTTCTGATAAGCCTTTCATTAGCTCCTGTTCCATGAAATGTTAATGGCTGAATAATGCTCCAGTGAACAGTTCTAGATAAGTCCCAAGTACTCGTCAATGGAAGTGATTGAAAGGTACAAAGGACATGCCCACTTCTTCCAGTGATTACATTATGAGAGAGAAACCTGTGTGTATAGACAAATCATTATCACTGCTGATTGTGTGGATCAGGTCCATTTATTATTTTCTTTATTTCTCAAACTGAAAAATCTAAATGCTAACCCAATGTTTCGGGTAGTGACAGCACTAATTATGATGGAAAAAAGTCATATTCTCAAACTTTTGGTGGACTACTACTAGTGCGAAGTTCAGCACTCTCCCTGCTCATCAGTTCTTATCTAAGATCAGCCCTAAGGTTCAAGATTAACCATATTTATTTGTCACATACATATTTATACTAGTACAATATGTAGTGAAATTGACCCCTCAACACCCGAACGACTGTGTAATGATCTAGTTAGTGTAAAAAAGAA
The DNA here is from genome assembly GCA_037974385.1 of Arnoldichthys spilopterus. Taxonomy (NCBI): domain Eukaryota; kingdom Metazoa; phylum Chordata; class Actinopteri; order Characiformes; family Lepidarchidae; genus Arnoldichthys; species Arnoldichthys spilopterus. The sequence continues at coordinate 29,648,726 of JBBPDA010000081.1, forward strand.
AGTATAATAAATAAGAAATCTAAGAGTAAACAATAAACCTAACAATAAACAGTATATACACACAATTAACAATATATACAGACTAAAATGAATTTGTAAAGGTAAAACAAGAAGTTTGCAAGGTGAGATATAGAATGTCATTTACACAGATACAGAATGTGAAGTTGAATTTAAATCCAGAGAATGTAGATAATATATAAAGATGTGCAAATGAACTGTTGTGCTCCAGACTGAACCTTGAAATCCCAATGTAGACACTGGACCTGCAACAACTACTTAACAAAGTCAAAAACGTACATGTTTATCTACAAACTGTAGCCCTCTATAAAGATCATACAGTCGCTATGACGGGATACAATATACTACAGGAAGTGTTGGAGCAGTGCAACTACTATTGTTTCACTGCACCAGTTTTGATTCACTTACTAGATTGAACAATATGTGGTAAATGTGGTACATGGTAGGGACACACCAATCCGATACTGATCTCGAATATCGGTCAAATACTGGCTCAAATATAAGTAACGATGGGCCGATCCATGGGGTTGATCTTTTGAAGTTGTTTTTTACCAAGTTGCTGGTGCACGATTATTGTTTTAATAATAAATTATTCAGTTATCAGGTTTATATGCATATGTGGTTTTATGAAGTTAAGAAAGCATTGTTTAAGTCAAGCATGGTGTTTCAACAAGTTCATATTTGCCATTAAGGAGTGTGTAAAACTGCAAAAATTTAAAACACTACAACAAAAAAATCTGACCTGTGCTATACCGACATGAGTTTGGGCTGGGGAAGACAAAAGCAGCACCAAATAAAAATGCTCACCCAGAGTTTGCTCTCATAGTAGAAGGCGTCTAGGAGCTTGACAATGTGGTGATGGTCACAAGAGGCCAGGATTTCAATCTCCACCATGTAGTCCTCAAGCTCCTCTTCAGTCTTAGTGTCAATCACCTTTGCAGCAGCCAAAATGCCTGAGTGCTTGTTCTGAGCCTTCAGGTGGCGTGGGAGATACAGAGGAAAATACATATTTTCAATCATTTGAGATTTGGCTGGTTTTTTTTTTTTGCTGGACAGAATAGCTGGACAGCAAACATCCATAACCAGAAAGTTGCATATTTGCAAAAACTGTTTGTCTTGGCAAAAGACAGCAAATATTAGCTCAGCACTCATAGAGATAAAGTTTACAAGATATTACAATAAAAAATATTGACAAAAAAAACTCTTCTGTGTACTTACCGTGACTTAGGTAAACTAAGCGACTGATAAGGGGAACTACAGGCCAGGAAAACTGGGTCTTTTTAGCTTTTCTGTTCTCTAGAGCCCAGAACTTTTAGAAAGTGCACAACAAAAGCCAGCAATATTCATTAAATCACCACACAAGGTGAACAATGAAATCATTGAATTTTTGTTTTTGATGTAGAAGGAAGTCAGAGACATTATACATTGTTTATCTTTATTGCAATATTGGCCCTACAGATAAAACAGAAGCACTAAAGCAGGCCGTCCTCAGCACGTCATATCAAGGTTGCACCAACATGTTTAATAAACTTAAAGACTGCCGAGACTCCGCATCCCCTGCGATACACAGCAAGATAATCAAAACATAGTTGTAAGACATGCTTATCTTAAAGTATAATTTCACAAAACACTACATGTAGCTGTCCAAGCCTGCAGCAGGATGACTGGCCTGAGACACTGAGCCAGTGAAACTTGGTCCACAACTCAGCAGCAATCAAACTCAGTGTCACTCATGCAAATTAAACTTTTGAAAGGTCAGTGAACACAGTTAAACTATGACAATAATTACATCTGGCCTCAACCAATAAGAGGGAAAGACTTCAGTCTCCAGCACCGTCTAGACAGTGAAAACTAAACCAGGTCGAGTTTTACTGGTTCATTACCAATCAGGTTTGCCCAAATGAGTGCATTCATTCTATTTGTGCCATTTGTGAAAACTTGTGTGGGTAGATCAGGATGGCTTGGGCCAGTTTAACCCTTAAACCAACTAAAGCAGTGTGCAATATTATGTAAATGATGTCTCACTCAATGAAACAGGCAGGTGCGTTCTGATAAACATGTACATTGACAACTTTCAAACGCAAAAACGCAAGTAAACACAGTTTATATGCGATTAGCTCAGGTATGACTACATAACATAAGCTCAAGAACGTTGCAACTGATTCTGGCTGTTACTAGAAGAGTGAAAATTTGTTCTTTTTGAGAGAATATTTTAAGTGAACACATTGAACTGAATAACCATATGTTCCTTCATGTAAATATTTGGCTGTGCTTAATATATGAACTGAATGTCCAATGAGCAAGAAGCGGTTAAGCTTGTTGTTCCCTGAACCTCCATGGCCACTTGTGTAAGACATCTTACGTGCTTTTTGGCCTTAAGTTCAACCTTTACCCTAGGTGTTGGGTTTAAAATCTTTTTAGACATGTTCGGCGGTGAACTGACAACTTTTTGACAGCTGTAAAATTACCCCTTAAGGACTGAACGACCAGCTAATAGGGGTTTCAATGAGAAACCTCTGTAATGATCTCTGTACATATGATCTATTGCTTCCCAATAACCAACCAGATGTCTATAGCACTTGGCAACTGTTATAATGTAGTAGTTTTTGTAAGCACTTGGCACATGTATCCATTGTTGTAGCGGTTCTCTGTAGGTAGTGTAAGCACTTGGCATATGTATGTATTTATTGAAGTTGCTCTCTGTTGCAGTATAGGAACTTGGTGTATGTATTAGTTTGCAGTAGTTGCTGTACGTAGTAGTATAAGCACTTGGCATATGTATGTATTATAGTAATTGCGTTTGTTATGTATTTCTACAACTACGAGCAATGCGTTGGTCTTCTTGTGGCTTCACCTTCAGTGGTACTCTATGCTTGATTGTTTCCTCTGTCCTGGAAGTCGCTTTGGATAAAAGAGTCAGCCAAATGAATAAATGTAAATGTAATGAACTAAGCAAATGAATTTTAAAACTGAAACAAACTGAAAGCATCCATCCACCATCACTATAACTCTAAACTGCAAAGAACACCTTTGTGCTTGTGTGAACACTCTGAATCACTCACAGAGTGAACAGGATGCTCACTTGTAAGAGGCCTCATATGAGTATTTGTTATTTGCTCACTCTTGCAACTAGATGTTAGTTTCACAGTAATGATCAAAGTAAAATAAGTGAAGAATTCTGATGTTTCATAACCAACGATAAGCCTGGTCCTATAGTAAATCCTACAGGAAATCCTGTAGTGTTTCCCCATTGCAGGAAACAGGCTTCCGCCCTCTTCCACCTATTCATTTTGCGTCCTCTGTCCAACGCTGATTTTCTCTCCTCCAAGAAATGGACAGACTGATCTAGAGCTTCTGGACCACCTCACTCTCCATGGCTTAGGCCTACTGCACACGAGTAAACACTATGTCGAAAACACCTTTCCCTTTAATGCTTATCCCAGTCGGCGTTGTTCTTTTCCCGGATCGCGAATGAGCTCTTTTTTCAGAGCCGACCAAGCCACAGGCTTTGTAAGCTAATCTCCAAATCACCCTGTGTTTCTAACAAACCCTGCTGTTGTGCCTCAAAGCCAAGCAGTCATGTGCTAATTTGGGCTCTGTAAACCTGCAGGCCGGAGAGGCGAAGGCTGAAAACAATCGCCTTGATTGGATGTTATGGTTGTGGTGGTAGAGATCACTCAAGTGTGCAGCAAGTCAATGCAACTGGAGAAAAGATGAGTAACGCTAGGAGACGAAAAGGTACTTCCAGATATTTTGAGGCATCAGAGATGTTGAGAAAGGATGAACATTCCTGTTAAGAGAGATCAAGGTGGACCTTCACAGCTTTAAACCAGAAAAAATAAAGATTACTTCTTGTACATTGTGTTGTCTGTGTATATACGCAGCACTTATCAAGGCAAATTCATCGTGACCAGTAAAGTCACTCTGATGTTCACCGCATCGGTTTTGAAAGCAAATTACGAGTAATACTGCCTCACAATGTGACCATACATGAACTAGTACCACTGGTGGCTGTGCTGGGTTGCTACAGCGACTGGTACACAAGCGTATCCCCACGCATTAGAAGTGAACGCACGGTGCCGTTTACCTTGTAAACCTTCCCAAAAGCTCCATCCCCTAGTTCTCCAATGATCGCCCATATCTCTTCTGGATTGACGTCCCTGTGCACGTGGTCGTACTGCTTTTTCTTCTTCTCGGGACCCAACTTGAATATTTTCCGAAAGTTAAAGAAAGACATGGCCAGTCTCCACGTCTGTCCGGGTCGGACTTGGGTCAATAACGGGGGTCGTCCGCTGAAGTTTCCTCGACACGGGAGGCAACCGTTATCGCATGCTCACCGCTCAACAGCAGCTCCACAATCCCGTTTTAATCCCGTGGTCGTCGGACAGGAGCATTTTTTTTGAACATTTACACCGCGGCACGACGTCTAGGATGAGTAACCGTCCGTGCAGTGAAGTCAACGCACTAAACGTATTAACGCTCCTAAGTCCACCTACGTCTAGAAAACGTTGTTTCTTCTTTTTTGAGGTACACACCACATTTAAGCTTAAGTAGAAATAAAGGTAACCGCCCCCCAAAAAGTGTCTTCTTGATGTAAACTCAGTTCCAGGATGCGAGTGTCACTCTGTAGCAGATACACGAGCAAAACAAAACAAAGCGCGTCGCTTCTGCTAGCGCGTTAGCTGCTGAGCTAAATCCGGGAGGGGGCAGTAAGGCAGTCTGTGCTCTTCTGGTCGCGTATCTATACACAATAACGTTAATGTCACTGGCACGAGGCATAAAGAAGTAGTTTTAGGAAGTCTACCAGCCGTGCAGCCGTCTCTACTGGTTTTACCGGTCGTGCGCTGGTGGACTGTGCCGTTATTGTGACCCAAGGCGAAGAAAAACACCGTCTGTCTGCTATTTCCACCAACTCCGTGCCGACAGCGCTGGCCAACGCGCACGCGCCTCCCCCTCTAACCAGAGAGTGCTATTAATGTGGACAACGAGAAAAGTCGAGCGCAACGACACATTTTCCAGAACTTGTAGTGTTACACGAGATGACCCGGAGCAGCACACTCGCAAACGTGACCCGACAGTGCAGCATTTACCGCGATTCCATCCGTGTGCGGCGCCGACAGCAGCGCTAATCTAGCGGATTCAACGCGTGTTCGAGTAGTCCTAAAGCGCGCTCGCGTTCGCGTTTGCACAACGTCGCCATCTGCTTTTGAGGATGTCAGACCATGAGCACCAGCCTGGTTTTGGATTAACGGGGTTTGGGATAAACGTTCTGTTTTTACATCCAGTTAATTACACTTCCACATATATCGATCAACAACATTTATGTGGATCATTGAAGTCATTTAAATATGCAATATCAGCATGTGTAACTTTAATGTTTACGTCTGCAAAAATAATGAGCATGGTTATTAGGAAAGGGACTGAATTCATACAAAAGTATAACTACTACATCATTTAAATATGTCGAATCATCAAGAACCTATACATAAAAATGATGTTTGCATAAAATCTATATGCATTTTTAGTATTTGTCTAAATATTTGTTTTTTGGAAATATGTGGAAATATATATGATGACAGATGTTAAGATATATTTAAATATATTTCAATATATGACATAAAATGCTAAATATATGATTACACTACTGTATTTTATACTGCATATTTACTGTACACTATATCACACACTACTGTACTTTATACTGTATATTTACTGTACACTATATTGCACACTACTGTACTTTATACTATATATTTACTATAAACTATATTACACACTACTGTACTTTATACTGTATATTTACTGTACACTGTATTACACACGGCTGCCCATTATACTGTATATTTACTGTACACTATATTACACATTACTGTACTTTATACTGTATATTTACTGTTATTATACTGTAAGAACCAAAGAAGAAAACGTCTTCTGAAAAAAAGGTTGTGTATGCCTTTAAGAGTCTTGAAATGAATTTCAAAAGATATTTAATTAATTTAAATTAATTTTGCACTTCCCTCATTGAATGAAGGGGGGAAAAGTCTCCAAAAACCACAAATTCCATTATTGGATCTTCAGGTAACTTTTATAATTGGTGTCAAAGCACACATGTCTAGAAAGAGACTGGACAAATTCGACCTGCATTGAAATTGTGCCATTAAAAAGCCTTTGCTCACCAACAAGAACATTATAGCAAGATGACAGTTTGTTTTAGTACATGTAGGCAAAGATCAGACCTTTCCGAATATTGTGCTCTGGAAGACGAATCAAAGAGACGTTTGGCCACAGTACACGACAACCAAATACCACTTTTCAAAAAAAAAGAATCTTTTAATAGCTGTGAAGAATAGTGATGGTGGTGGAAAGGTTATGGGTTTGTGTTATTTAGCTGCTTTAGGAACCTAGTAGCTTGTCACTGATTCAACTATGATTTTTGCATATTATCAAAGAGTGCTTGAAAATAATATGAGGCCAAAAGTTTAACTGAAGGTACAGGATCCTTTCAAAAGGATCATGATCATAAAAACTACCAAATCCACCAAGGTGTGGCTCTAAAAAAAGAAATGGAGGGTTGTGGAATGGCCTAGTCAAAGCCCATTGAAATGTGGGGGAATCTAAAAAAAGCAGTATGTGCCAGAAAACCCTGAAAAATCTTGCAACTAAAACAATTTTGCATGGAATAGTGGTGCAAGCCGGTGTCAGAGACTGGTGGACAATTATGCAAAACGCCTACAAGAAGCTATCTCTGCTAGAAAAATGCCCATTTCTCTCCATGTCTCTCACATATCTATAATTTGCTAATATTAAACTTTTGCTACACCTATAGATTATGATGCTGTGAGTATAAGTGACTCTTTGTCATTGTGAACACACTCAAGCACCACAATGAAATGTGACCTCTGCATTTAACCCATCACACGT
>JBBPDA010000081.1:29655764-29671644 GCA_037974385.1 Arnoldichthys spilopterus
AGATTCTTGTTTTTCTAGCATTTTACAAAATGACCTAACTTTTCCAGAAATGGGGTTTGGATAATTACATAAACTCATTGTTTCCTACTGAACCCAACAATACGTGAATTGTCAAGTTCAGCACAGCACATGTGAGTCTAAGACATTGGACATTTATTGCATGATCATGCACTAGTAATATTATATTTAAACGGCATTATAATGGTTCACCTCCCATGCCCACCAGCCCCAGAGTGAATGAGCTCAGCTAGTACAGAGATTCTCCCTGGTAACAGGTTTCATTTGGAACTACATCATGATAAAGAAGAACAATACAGTACTGGGGTCAGGAATGCTGTTCGCATTTCATGCATATAGTCAAAGACGTTCTCTTTGTCAAAAATATATAGTTTTAGAAAAGAGTCAAATGCATGAATAGAATCCTGATTGTCTTTACATTTACTTTTAAAGGACTGCGAAGCTAAAGCAATACAAGGCAGTGAAATTAGTCTGTATGTATCAATGAGCAGTGCAGGTAACTACACTTGTATGGTCATCTTCAGCCATGAAGGGGGAAATTACACTGCCTCTTACACTTCTCAGCTGAAAGTGCTGGAGAATGGTGAGTAAATGTGTGTTATTTTTGTACAGGTTAATTTTGTACCTCAGTATGATGATGTTGTGTTTGAAGAATTAGATGCTATTTGTACTTGTCCTGTCTTTTCTTCAAGAAAAGGACACGTTTTATTTAGAAATCTTATGCTTAAAATTTTAAAACTCAAAATCTTTGGAAAAGCTGAGAGAATATGCTTTACTGACTAATAGGATTATCAGCTATTGAATATGATTGACAATTCAGTTCTCAACTCTCAATCTTAAAAAATATGAGTATCAAATAAGCCATTTATAAAAGCCTTACAACCATACAACACAGACTTTGCTGAAGCAGTTCCAGTAGCACCCAACAGTATTTTAAAGTATTTTTGTTGTTTGTTTGAATCTAAATCTATTAAATCAAACTTCAACACACAATATTATTGGTGCTTAATCAACCACAGAATCCCTACAAAGTTAATATATAATGGCTGTATCGCTCTGGCTCGATCTGTCATTGCCATTAAAATGACATTTGACTTTTCTATTTCTCAGAGCCCATGGAGATTCCTAAAGTTATACATCCTCGTAACCAGACTGTGCAGATCAAACCAGGCAAGTGATCTATGAGAATGAAAATGTGTGCCACTTCTGTTGAGTGTTGACTGATGATGTATCACTATTTAGCCTTGTTTTGGCCTGTCCACTTGATTTCCTTCTTGGCTTGTACAGGTGGGACAACAGAGTTGGAGTGTTACGTGTTCATTGGTTCAGGAAATGATGCCATGCAAGAAACATTTGTATATTGGACTATAGACGATGAACTAATTGAAGAAAAAAATCCAAACCTTATGCAAAATCTTACTTTGTGAGCAGCTTCTTTATACAAAGACAGCATGACATTTCATTGTAAAAATTATATAAAGGATAATTGCACACAAACATTGTAATATTTGTATGTAACATACATGTTTGAAGAAATCGTACAAATCTTTATGTTTGTTTGTTTTTTCTCCCAATCAATAGTGAGAAGAGTGAAGATAATCAAACGTATGCTAACTGCACACTGTTCATTTCTAACGTTTCTTCAGAATTCTTTGGTAAACCTTTCAAATGCATTGTTCTGAACTTTAGAGGAACAGATACGGGCCTAGTGTGGCTTAGCCAGGGTAAGGTTTAAATCCAAGTCAATTTTACAGCACTATGAGTGTTGTGTATATATGTATACAGATACACTTACGCATATACACAGCTATACACACATACCACATACACAAAAGCATTATATTGCTTAACCGCCTGTAATAATATATGGGTAATGACATGTTTTTCTTTTTCACCTTATTCTGTAGGTTGTAAAAGTACCCCAACAATACTGATTATTCTTCTAGTCTTCATCCCAGTTATTTTTGTGGCCATTGTCCTACTTATTTTCTTCAAAATAGATATAATTTTAATTTATCGTCATCTCTGTAACAAAGGCAAAAGTAAGTGAATCATAGTCATCACTTACAAAAATGAACCAAAGTGTAACCATAAATGATTTGAAATGAATTTATTTGAAATCATAATTAATTTGAACATAAAATGTTATATCACAATTTCAATTAAACATCAATGGCCTTAATATATCCTTATTTAAAAATGTGCTTCTTTTGTATAGCTAATGCACAAGGGATGAAGATATACAATGCATATGTGTCATATTACAATGGCAACAGCCCTGTGTTCTCTATGGCTGAAGACTTGATCCTGAACATCATGCCTAAGGTTCTGGAGCAGCAGCATAACTTCAGACTGTTCATACATGGGCGTGATGATGCCACGTCAGAAGGTATACTTTGTCTATTGTTGAGTGCAATGTTAGTTTAGGAAAAATACATTGAGGACAAAGCTTGTCTCTTGGATTGAAATTGTACTATGCTTCATTTGTACTGCATCAAAAAAGAATTTGGTTTATTTTTTAGTTATTAAATGAGATGTTTGTTGATAATCAAATCAAAAAGTCTGCTTCTTTAGTTTTACACAGGAGCTGTGAGGCTAATGGAAATGCAAAAAAAAGCAGAAATGAAATTGGCTGCCATTTTGCTGTCCTACATTCAGATATTTCTGAACATTCAGTAAAATGACACATTTTGTTTATCTTGTTTAAGCAAAAAAAAGCTGATAAACATTCATATCGAAAATCTGCAAAATTTAAACGCGATCCATTTTTTATTTAAATTTAGGATTACATTTATAATATTGAAAAAATGCTACATGTGCATAAATATTTGATGCCTGCAAAATGCTCAAAGTTGGGACTCAAGCATGCTTCCAACTGTGTTGCATCACTTTTCTTTTAATGACAATTGTTGCACTGTATGTCTCAATCCCAATATATACCTCTGCATTAATGAGACATTCACACTTATGCAAGTTATTAATGCCATGGCCTGGATGGTCCATTATGTCTTTGGCAAAGAGAACTTAACATCCTTTTTTTGAAAAAAATGCTGAAACTTACTCACACCAAACTTATTACAGCACACATTTTCATCTTTCAGTTTATCTGAGATATTCTTGGGCCAAGAGAATCTAGAGGCATCATTTATGCATAGAATTTATGTATGGTTTTCTTTTTGAGTTTTAGGTTGCATTTTCTGATGATGTTACGTGCAAATGGTCATCCTAAATACTCCCAAACCCATGTGGCTATTATTATATAATACAGTAGCACAAAGGTTTTTTAAGGAACGCCCTCTGAGGGCTTGAAGGGCAAGCACGTTAAACAGTGGTTTCTGTTCTTGCTCTACATGGATTACGATTTCTATGGATTCCCTGAATGTTTTCACAATATTATGTACAGTAGATGATAAAAGACCTAAATGCTTTGTAATCTTGTGCTGAGAAATGTTCTTTTTGAGCTCACTGACAATTCCCTCACAAGATTTGTAACAAAGTGGTGAGGCATGACCCATCTTTGCTTGCAAAAACTGAGCTTTTGTTGGATTCTTCTTTTATACCCATGATATTGTCACATATTACCAGTTCTTTTTCCTTCTGTTGGTAAATGCAAATCTTGCCATCATTCCACCTTGCAAAATGCGTATCCAAGGGCAAAGGATAGTCAGAAACTGAAGTTACTTGGTAAACAACTCATGGTACAGCTATTTAATGGGAAAATACTGTTTCTGTATTCAGAAGAGCCTTGAAGAGAGATATGCTATAAAAAATGACATGTACTGTTGTTTTGGCTGCAGCTAATGTTGCTGAAACGACTGATGCCGTGAGCCAAAGCAGGATGGTGCTGCTCGTCCTTCCAGGATCTCGCCCAGCCAACTGCGAAGAAGATGAAAGCTATATTCCGCTGAGTTCCAGCCAAGACCAGCTCAGTGCCTCACATTGCACAGAACTTTGTTCTGCTATTGCTCAGTCCAGTGTTCCAGTGATTGTGGTTGAATGCGGTAAAAATGTCGATTACTCACTGTTGCCAGAGTCTCTCAAGTCCGCCATACGAAGGAATGTAGTGCTAAAATGGAGCCCTGCGGTGCAACCGAGTGGCCGTTTCTGGAAGCACCTTAGATATCATATGACCTGAGACTGTCTAAAATATAACACAATGGTGCTTTAAATGGAAATTCTTAAAATCAACACTTAAAATAAGTTAACAAAATGTAAAATACATCTTGTTAAACTCAAAATGTGAACTTTGTGGTGTTAAAGCGAATCTTTTTTACATTGTATATTCACTTCTGTTTAAAGGTTTGGAACTGATCGGCATATTAATAGTGTTTTCTTTTATTTGATATTATATAAAACAATAACTTATGCAATATAGACACCAGATGTATTTTGCAGGGGTTTATTGCCCATTTGAAGTATTTAAGAAATGTTATTAAATGATTATCTATTTGCTTTCAATATTTTTGTCAGGTTAATTGCCTTTATGTTAATTTGACTCTTTTATGTTATATATGTTGCATTAATAGTGTTAATACTTCATGCTAAATTATTTTATAATTATTTACAGCTGTTTATTCTGGACACATTTTATATATATATATTTATATATAATATAATATTATATATATCATTTTGTGTGTGTGTGTGTGTAATCAATAATCAGAATTGTTTCATGCAACAATGCATTCTAAGAATAGTAATGGGATTTACCCACCAGATGTCTAGTTCTGGTTTTTGCTTTCCCTTTCTGTTCATGCTACACTCCTTCAGTAAATCAAGAAATGTCAGAGCTGCTCTATCACCAGTCAAAACACAGATATTAGTGTTTTAACAGCACAGATGCAGCTTTAAGTGCATCCTTTTTAATTGTTAGTCCTTAATGTAAATGACATGCACATGTGTAGAGAAAAATATACCACCTCAGGTTAGCTACCAGACTAATAGAGATACAATAAGAGAAAAGATTCATCTACGCAGTATTTTATTATAAACATTAGAGATAAGAGATTGTTATTGTCATTGTATCAGAATACAATGAAATGTGTTTGGTAGCTCTCAGGCACAAGCAGCAAGAAGAAAGTATACTTAAAAATAGAAAAATAGACAAAAAGTGCAAAGTAAAATATAATAAATTATTCAGTATAGAGATAAAAAAATATGAATAATATATATTCATACATATATATACACATACACAGTCATACATCCATGTGCACAAATACACATATGCACACACATGTATACATATACACATATGTACACAGGCATATTATGTGACATGTATGAAACACATATATAATATATATATATATATATATATATATATATATATACACATACATACACACATACATACATATACATATATATGCACATAAGTATGTGTATTACCTGAGGTTTGTCCTTAACTTATTACAGTATTACTATGTAACTACATTGGCAGCTTATGATAAAGTTTATTAAGTACAAACAGCAGTGTAAAAAATTGTATATTATATTTTCAACATTGTAAAAGCCTAAAATACACATAATGTAATGTGATCTGCCCATATCTGTATGACTACTGCAGTAGACCTTTTACTGTTATGTAAAAAAATACTCCTGGTTATTGTTTTGCTGTTATTTATATATTAAATCATCTCTAGATTGTAGGTTTTGAATGATTTATTTATAAAAGTGGCATCAACAGAGCTTCTTACAAGACAAGAGTGAAACTTTCAAAGATATTGTAACACTCATGTTAGACATAGTAGGCCGGCCTACATGGAGGGTTTCCTGGATGTGCTGAATGTAGTGGTTACAGTCAGGCTTCCATAATAAGGTCATGGGCAGCATCTGCGGTTTCAAGGACTTGTCTTTTTCTTCTCAAAGCTGTTATTACACAACATGGGGAACTTCATAGCAAATAATACTCTTTGTCGCTTCTACCTCAGCGCTGTAATAAAGTACAAATATAATTAACTTTCATTTAATCCAACAGTGAAATGTACTGATGAATGCTGCTTTGGGTGTATTTCAGACCATTTTTTAATGAGGTTATGTTTACTATTGTATTAATATTACTATACTGCATATAATATTCATTCATTATCTAAACCGCTTATCCATTTTGGGTTCTGGGGTAGCCCGGGCCAGACCATTCACACACAAACACACACACACTCAAACTTATGGGCAATTTAGATTATCCAGTCAACCTATCGCAAACCTTTGGACAGTGAGAGGAAACCGGAGCAATTGGATGAAATTCACACGATCATGGGGAGAGCGCCACAAAGAAAGGCACCCAAGGCTGACCCAGGGATCGAACCCAGGACCTTCTTGCTGTAAGGCAACAGCGCTATATATAATATATATTAGTGATATTATTAATGCTTATATTAATAAATATGAATATTATTAACACTAATATGATTAGTTATTTCCATATGTAGTATAATTTGACTATTATTTTAATTATCAGTGCAAGTGCACAGCAGAAACCTGTTAGCCACATAGGTTGCAGCAGCTGAGTGTGGAAATATCACATGTATTTGCATGTATATGTCATTTTTGGCAGTGCACCACAGTACACACGGGTTAAAGCGGACCCACCTGTTCGCATGTTCATTTTGGTGTCTGAATGTTAAGTGTTATTCATTTGAGCACGAAATGCAAGTACACAATGAGGTGCAGTGTGCTCAGCTTCCTTTTGCTTGAGGTTCGGGGCTCGGCAGGTGGCTGGTCAAACCTTGGCAGCGTTTCAGCGAGGAGGGGCAGTAGCACAAGCAGAGCGAGTTGCAGTGGGCTGCTGCTGCTGCTGCTGCTGCTGCTCTAGCTCCGGCTAGCTACCTAGCCTCTTCGGCGATGCACCGTACAAACGGTATGTGACCTTTCTAACTGTGCCATTTTCTTTGTCAGCACTTCAGGGGTAAATAAGACCGGTTATTAAACCGCGGCGCATATGCGCAGGCCGTTTTGATTGCGCTCCCGCATGGAAACGAACACACTCCCGTCAAACTATGCAGTCAGTCCGGCTGCGCCCGGCTAGCGGACGTGCTAAAAACACAAACTTCATTTCGAGGCGTTAACGTCGGCATCGGTTCGTTTTTTGGTCCGTATGATCTGCGAAAACGTTTCTGAAGCGTGTGCCGGGTTATCCGTGTCTTGTTTTCCGTTGGCGAGTGAAACTAGGTCGCGCGAATACAGTTAGTCCGTTTGCTAGCTAACGTTAACCTTAGGCAAGGCCGTTCCTAGTGGTCGCTTTAGCCAGACTCGCCAGTAGCGTTCCGCGCTTACTGTCCACACGTTTATGCCGTTGAAAATGTCTCTCTATATATAAAAGTCTAACGCTAGCTGCGATGTTTCCGAAACGGAGAGCATGCAGGTGATGTTCAGAGGCTGTGTCTGGTGTGGCGAGTTGGGAACTAGCCACTGTGGCAACTTCGTCTTGTAAATACTGCATAACCCCAGCTCGAACCCCAACGGCTTTTATGCGTTTATGTGACAAATTTAGACACTAGAGCTGTGGGCTAACTGGCAAACGTGTGCAGCTTTCACCTGAGCTTCCAGCTCATCACATGTGCGCAGGTGCAGGAGGTGGAGCACAGCAGAGCGTGGAAGCTGTGTACACCGGTGCTGTGTTTCTTTTGAAAAGGCAACGCATGTCCAAAAGTATCCAGACACTGCTTCTGATGAGTGAATTTAACATCAACGTAATGGGGAAGCCACTGCGGACACAGTCTGGATTGCACACACACAGCGCGTGTATAATCTCCCTAGAAAAGCAGGGCCAGTAGAACAGGAGCAGCCACAGTCTGAAGTTCACCATAGCCAGTGCCAAAGGCTAGAGAGGAATTAAGTCCTGCGTTAGGCTGTGGATCAGTGGAACTGTGTTCTCCGGAGCCATAGAACTCAATCCATAATTGCAATGAGTTGGTGTAACATTGGTGATCCAGAACTTCTAGCATCAACACCTGATTTCACAGATGCTCCTGGGGCTAATACCAGTCAAACCCTCACAGCTGTATTCCAACGTCTAGTGTAATGGCATCAAAGGGGAATAAGCTCTTTATTAATTTTAGAACAAACAATAGAAAAAATGTGTGCAAACTTTTGGACATATAGCTTATTGTTACCATTACCATCCACCCATTTGCTGAACCGCTTCTTCCGTTTCCGGGTCGCGGGGAAGCTGGAGCCAATCTCAGCCGACTGCAGGCCTAAGGCAGGGCACACCCAGAACAGGAGGCCAACCCATCACATGGCAACACAGACAGACAGACAATCATTCATACACACATTCACACCTACTGCAATTTAGAGCATCCAGTCAACCTACTGCAGCCTTTGGACAGTGGGAGGAAACCGGAGCATCCGGAGGAAACGCACACGGGGAGAGCTTGCAAACTCAGCACAGAAAGGAACCCGTGGCCGACCTGGGGATCGAACCCAGGACCTTCTTGCTGTGAGGCGACAGCGCTAACCAATGCAACACAGTGCTGCCATTAACATGGTTTAGAATTATCATTGGCATAACATAGCTAAAATAACCTAACAGAAATGACACAAATAAAGCAATACTTCCTTTTCACCTCACATTTGACCCTATACCCTTCTCATAGTGTTCCCAGAATGGAATAAAATGGAGCAAACTGAGATATGCTCAGAAGTGGTTTTAGTGTCAGTAGAAAACACTGAGAGACTTACTGAAAAATGAGGAGGTCTGTATCAGGTATCATCATTATCATTATGGCTGTTCTTACTGATTGCGCTCCCATAGCCTTCTGCTACCTGGTCCTAATGGCTTTCAGCTTACGCTTGGCTACACTTGATGAAGAGTAGGGATGCATAATGATATCAGCAGATATTTGCTTGAGAAATAATATTAGCATTGGTCAGATGTTTCGATTTGACCAGTATTTCAAAATTATATTTAATTTAATTAATTCATTTTTTACTGTTTTTTTTTTTTTTTAACGAATTAAATTATTATTTATTTATTTAATCATTTGTTGCACTCTGGAAGAGCAGAATGATAAGGGGATGCTGGAATTCTGTGCTAAGGTGCTTTCTTTTCTCACTTCACCTCATTTTGAATCCTAATCTCTGCAGAATTTGTTTGGTGTTTTTGTGTCTGCATCAGTGCTGGTGTCCACCTAGTTAAGAGTAGGCTAAGAGATGATAGGTCAGACATTATCTGAGTGACATTTAAATGTGCTAGACTGGGTAAAACCCGATTTGGACACACTTGGTTTGAGGAAAAATCCTGTTAAAATATGCAGCGAATTTGGTTCCGGTCCAGGGACTTTGGTCCTTAACAAACGTCTGTTCGACGTTGTCCAAACATTCTACACTGAAATCCACGGATGCACACAGATCGCACATTTGGCGCCTTTTCCCGCACGCTTCCACCTCACATTCAGTCCCCGCTTCCCACCATCGATCCATGTAAGCTGTGGAAACAGATTGCGCGCCGAGGGACCGACTGCGTGTCCGTCTGCGTCCCAATGGGCTTCCATACTTGCCTAGTCAGCTGTGAGCACACTCCCCCCTCCTCCCCCCTTCAGACATGACCGTGGCCTGGTGAAAGGTTTGAGCAGAAGCCCAGGCTTCACAAAGGGACGTGCGGGCTGCTGGCTGGAGATGGTGTCTGGGCTCGGCCCAACAGCTGGCCCCCATCCCTTGAGAGACCACCTCTCCTTTTCTAAGCCAGCCTGTAAGGTCCTCACCCTGGCCCCCAGAGCATGGCATCCCCCTTCTGCTCCTCCACAAATCCAGCCTGCGTCATAGCCCTGGCCTGTGGCACATAATCCATCATCATTACTTAATGGAATTGAAGAGATGGAATTTGGGGAAGAATGCTTTTGCGCAACCATCAGTTAATCTGTAATAGGCTAAAACCTGAAATTGGCTGTTCAGGAACCATGGAATAGGATAATCTGGGTTTATTGGGCCAGATACAGCATGTGATAAAAGTTAGATTAGATTAGTGGTTAGTGATTAGATTAGCGAGGGCCATACATTATAGTTGCGGAAAGTGCTTTAGGAAGGGCACACAACATTCTTTTCTAGATTAAGAAAATTAAATTTATAAATAAAATATGAATAAAATTCAATAAAATTTTACAATGCATAAATAATAATTATTTATACTTAAAAAAAATGTATAATTTCAACTGATTGTTTATTATTATTGTCTGACTGTCTAAATATCGACTTTTAGGCCTTAAATTATTAAATAATTATTATATATACTTATTTTAAATGTATTTATCTCCAACATATTGTTTATTATTATTGTCTGACTGTCTAAATATCGACTTTTAGGCCTTAAATTATTAAATAATTATTATATATACTTATTTTAAATGTATTTATCTCCAACATATTGTTTATTATTATTGTCTGATGGTCTAAATATCCACTTTTAGGTCTTAAATTATTAACTGACTGTTTAAATATTACCCACTTTAAATTTTGGCTATACATTCAGGCATGTGCAATGCATTTAAATAAACATCACTGTATTATCACTTACTAAAACTACTGATGATGATGATAATAATAATAATAATAATAATAATAATAATAATAATGGGTAGAGTGTTCAGGAATTACCTTTTTTAAACAATGCAATTATATCAGACTCTTATGTGCTGTCGTTGCCTGACCAAGGCAAGGTCTTCATCCAGTGGAGGCTAAATCTGTATCTGAATTATAATAACTAATAATGGAAATATTAGCAACGTAACATTTCTACAGTTATCCAGAAAAAAGTTCAAATGCTCCGCTAGCATACATGGCATTAGCACGAGCGCTGAAATGTCTGAGCTAGCTAAATATACACAGACGTACAAATGTAGATTTATGCAGTGATCTCAGAAAATCTAGACTGAGTTTACATTCTTGTATATATATGAGTGCTTTGTGATTGTTATCAAGTTATACATCATAGCTAAACAAGACTGATTAAACAGCAAGAGTAGATTAGCTGACGTCAGACACAGTGTGTCAACTCGCCACTTATTAGCTCGTTGTAAGAACCATTATTACATTTCTGCTTTCTTTAATTGTTTGCTTTGTGTTGATAGCGAGAGGGTATAAATGCGACATTCGATGGTGTGTAGTGCCACCTGCTGCTTGTCTCAGGTGACGCATGCGCATTCACGTTTCAACAATGGGAGTTGAGTCTCATAGGCTAACTGGGTGGTCCAGCTTTAAATCAAATCTAGGGACGGCCCAAACAGCCCATATTCAGTCAGGTTTGAAGTTCAAGTGCTTGAATACTCATTCTTAAAATCAGCAGTAGAAATAAAAACAATTGTAAGCATTTTTGCTATTGCAGTTAAAATGCAATCAACTATGTATTAACATTATGTTGCTATAGAAGCCGTGATTGTAGCCTCTCATTGGAATACAGCTTTCATTAGCCACGTTGGTGTTAAGTGTAATTTGTTTTATTGATAACCATTAGGATTTTAGCAAGTAGCAGCAGAAGCAATGGCAACAACCAGTGTTCCCCTCTTTATCTACTGCTAGATTCACCCAACAAGCAGAGGCTCCAAGCTTCCGGTGTTAGCATTTGCTTCACTAGAGGCTAATAGTACTCTTAAGACTTCCAGTTTTGAGGTGTTATTGTAAATTTTACACTGACCTTTTTATGTTGTCCAGTAAAGGAAAGTGCACGTGCATGTTTGTTTTATTAGGTTAATTGGCTCTATTAAAAGCCGTTTTATGCTCTGAGGCAAGGTTAATTGCTAAAAAAAATTAGTATCAGGCGAATACTTCAATTTGTCTGATATTTCAAATTGAAATTTGATGACGTATTTACATTTAACATTTAGGTGGCAAATCAGAACTGAAATACACCAACACTATCCACCATAGCTTAGACCTACATTCTTTGTAGTGGTAGTGGTGGCCTAGAGGTTAGGACAACTGGGGTACGCTTGATCAAGGTACCGTCCCACTACACTGCTCCCTGGGCACTGTTGATAGCTGCTTGCTGCTCCAAGTGTGATGGGTTAAATGCAGAGGTCACATTTCGTTGTGGTGCTTGAGTGTGTTCACAATGACAAAGTCACTTTCACTTCATGTGATATTTAACTTTAATGCTTTTTTAGCATGAACTAATTTAGGGTTAGAATCAAATATTAAATGTTGTTATATTGAATGACTCCACATATTTTGGTAGGAAGCTGTTTAACCTCTTGCTTTGAAAGTTATTTTAATTTCCATTAGCTCTGATCCGCATCACATCCCCCAGCACTACACTTGACTAATTAAAATGAGCCGGTCCATGCTTTCCCCACTAATGTATTTTTTTGGTAAAATAAATGAATGTTCTGCTTAGCTTCAGATGTTTATATTTATTTTTAAAAATGACAATTTGTCTAATTCCCACTTCTTGTTTTTTCTTCTTATCTTAGTTTTTCTTTTTTCTTATTGACTGAAATTTTATAAAAGATAAAGGTTGGCCAGTTTTACATCCGTTGATGTGAATTAAGGAGGTTAAAATTGGATGGGTTGATCAATTTTACCACCAGTGGCTTTCAGTTACAATGAATGGGCTTAAGTGCCACATCTCATCCTTGTTGTTGCATGTGAGATGTGCTCAGGACTCACTTTTGATTATGATCTGACATCTGTATCCTATAACTCCCAGATTCCCAGAAATGTGGCTGTTTAAAAAGAGCAGTAGTGTCAGTATGTAACTCTTAGATCAAAGGCCAGTGATAATACAGTTGGGTATAATGGGTTTGACTAGTGTGCACACCTAGAGCCGGTGTAATGCCCTTGAGGCCGGAGAATCTGGGGGGGATCCTTGTGACTGAAAGGTTGCGTAAACAACGGAACAGAGGAAGAGCCTGGAGACGACACCTCCAACATAAGGCCTCCTTCTGCTGCTCTTTTGATTTAAGAGGAGCTGCTGAGTAAATGGGATTTGGAACTTTATCCCCTCTGGCTTTGCTATGGCCACCTCAGCTGGCCTTTGTGAGGGTCAGTGTAGACCACCACCCTGATCCATTCATTGTTTAACGTGGGACTTTTCCGTTCATTTTTGCACAATGTAGTTAGATGACAGTCGTGGGAAAACGTAAATAATAAATAAAGCAAAAATAAATATTTCAACATTAGCTGGGGTTAGTTAACGGACTAAACATTCGATAAAATGATCATTTACAAATATAATACGTGGACTTTGCAGAAGTAGCAAAATCTTGAACAGAATGATACATAATAATTATTACATATGTAAAAAAATGATACCACTACTACTGATTGTATTATATTATTATTATATTTTATCGTTCTTTATTTTATTGTCATACGGTATCGACCAGAGGAGAATGGGTTCCCCTTCTGAGTCTTGGTTCTTCCCAAGGTTTCTTCCCCCAGCTTACAGAGAGTTTTACCTTGGCTGTGTCGCCTTCGGATTGGAACCCGGACTCTCTAAGCGCTATAGAATTAAATTATTCTTCTTTTTCAGTATTAATAGCAGTAGTTGACTAGTGAATGTGCGTGATTGGTGATCCACCACATCTTTTAACGTACATCGGGGACAGTCAATATTACGTAAGGCGATGTGGTCAATGGGTTGAGCAAAAACGTCAAAAAGCCGGTCTATGTTGCTATATCCGCGAAAGCTGGGCATGAACAAAACAGCAGCATTTGATAGCCTCCAGCAGTTGGTGTCATGAAGACACCTGTTTACTTTGGCCCACCAAGCAGATGGTCGTCAGTTAGCTGACCCTGAGGAGGGGAGTGAGCAGCTGAGGATCAATTAGAAAGTCACCACAAGTCAGGCAGCTTGTCCAGTCCAACCAGCCTCAGTGTTAACCTGAACACAATGTAAGCAGGCTTGTGCTCGGGTCCCACTGGGCTGTAGGACTAATACATTTTAAGTACAAATGTATTTCAAGCCATAAAGCCTCTAAATATCCAAAGGCAGGATTACACGTTTAGTCTAAAACATTATTCTAGCGGTCACTTTTTCCCTGTCTTTTTGCCGTGTCTGCTGTCGAATTGCAGTGCAAGTGAAAGATTTTAGGCAAGGTTTTGTGGTGTCATTGGTTAACAATGAGCTTTTGCCTATAGGATTTTTGGTGGAATTTATTAGTATTTCTTGTACTAGAGATGGACATTTAATTTTTGACGATAGTAAAATATAGCATATGATATAGACACTTAGTATGTATGTTTATGTCTAACCTAGGAACGTCACATATGACAGATGTTTATTGCTTTACTTGGAATGCTTTACTTGTTTTTGAGAGTTTTGCCATAAAGAATGAGACCTAGTTAGTTCTGAGAGACCATTTGTTATATTGTGATGTTTTAAATTCTAACAAGTCATTGAATAGCAAGATATTATTATAGAATATTATATTCTGAGGCCTTTCTGGTGTTTATACAATCTGATTCGCCCGTTAGCCTGTCCGATCAGACTCGCTTCCATCTCAGATTCATCTGACTTAGCATGTCGAGAGTTAAACCCACAGGCACCTTAGAGTTTGATGGAAGTCATATTGTGCATACAGTCTTGTTTGATGTAAAGAGAAGCTATGACCTACATTTTTGGGAGGTTTGTCATTTCTAGCCATTGAAAAAAGAAAGAAATGGAGATTTAAACGTATTGATACAGAATGTAAATTGAATATAAATGTCACAAATGTTTATGCAATAATTGAAAACTTGAATGGTGTGGAAAATGAAATGAACTCTTTAAGGTTTTTACAGAGTTCCACAGATATGAGCATTGTCCAACCCGCTGATAATGACTGGGAACGGAGACATTGTACATACAATTTCTGATGTGAGAGTTTCCTTGTCATCTGTACAGTTCTTTTTGAGCAGCGCGTTGTACTTTATAGACCTGTACAGGTAACGTTATCCTTTATTCGAGTAACCATGTGAAAATAGGTGTGGTAAACAGTTTTTTTGCCTTAACATTACATTTTAATTTAAAACCATGAGATACAATCTCACATACTATCTAATGATGGGCTATAGATTTAGAGACAGTCCAATAATTATGAAAATTGGGATGGAAAAGTGTTGTTATTATTATTATTACCACTATTATCATCTCTGTAAGTATGTGTGTTGATGTACTGGTGATGTGTCAGTGAATATTAGCAGATGATATTTGAGATATTACTTTTATTAGTAATTGCAACTTTTTTCTTTTGATATTTTCTTAATTTTTAGATCCATCATAACTTAGAAGCAGATGCATGGAGCAAACTGTGATCGCTGTGAGTTGAAGCTTACAGACTTTAGGTTGAACTTTTGTCGGATTAAAGGAACTCTTTGGAAAAATGTGGCTGTGGTATATCGTAATCTTTTATTTGGCCACAATGGTGTGATAGCTGTAGTCATAAAGAACAGCATTGCAAATGTAACACAGGCTTTACTCTCCCATGCCATGGCCTCTGTAGCCACGTAGCTCGACTGTACATGAGTGGAAATTGGCTGGTTTTCTCAAGGCCTTAAGCCATTTTGCTGGATGTGTGAAACCTAACACTGTGGTTTGAGGACAGACACTGTACAACAGACAGTGTGTGGTAGACATGATCTTTGCACCACTGAGAGCAGAAGTTGTCTTACATGAAATTCATCAATAAATGCATGGAGATTTGAGCCGGTTTCACAGACCCTGATTATGATTATTATATATGTCTGGTGTGTTATGTAGATAATCCATCTCTAGTCTTGACCGAGTGTGGGCTAAATCAATGTCAGGGAAAACAGCTGTGAATTGTTGCTGTTTGAGAAGGAGCTGACAATCATATCAGCCATTGAAGTGAAAGTGACTATTTGTCATTGTGAACACACTCAAGCACCACAACGAAACGCAACCTCTGCATTTAACCCATCA
>JBBPDA010000081.1:29679363-29697977 GCA_037974385.1 Arnoldichthys spilopterus
GTTTAACCCTTTATTGTCCACACCAAGAAAAAAAGCAATAATTTTTTTTCTTTGCATTCTAAGTTAATTTAAGGCAATAATAACAATAATACTTAATTTTTTATTCAACAACCTCATAGTTTTTTTAAACACAGGCAAGATTTCTCTTAATCGTAAAACTCTGAATACACAAACCAATTAGTAAAAATCTCATAAACTGACTGGATTCTCGTAAAACTTCTCTGCCAATACATAAATCCATAAAACGTCCTCAAATGTCTGTGCAACCACCTGAAACTAGCATGCCTTTGTCTAACTTTGGGTGAGGAAGCTCACTGAAATGGTCTACTAATTAAAGACAAAGTGGATCCAGTGGATTTTTTCACTATAAGTGACTTAAGCCAAGTGGCAGTGATGAAACAACCAGGTTGAGTTAAGCTCAGTGAATGTTTCGATAAAAAACAGGGGCTCAAAATGTGCTCGATCAAATAACTGACCAGGATACTAGAGTAAACTACTGAGGGATTAAACTAGCACTGTCTGATTTAGGCATTTCATCTCAGGTGTCATCTAAGTCAAGTCAGTTTTATTTCTGTAGCACTTCTTACAACTGACATTGTCACAAAGCAGCTTTACAGAATCTGGGTCCGAGCCATTGTCAACACACTCAAGCATCACAACAAAATATGACCTCTGCATTTAACCCATCACACGGGCACACGTGGAGCAGTGGGCAGCTACCAAAAGTACACAGGGAGCAGTGTAGCGGGACGGTACCTTGCTCAAGGGTACCTCAGTAATGCCTGGGCTGGGACTCGAACCTGCGACCTTCTGTTCGCAAAGGCAATGTTCTAAACACTAGGCCGCCACTGTCAGAGGCGAGGAAAAACTCCCTTAGCTGTAGGATGAAACCTTGAGAGGAACCAAGGTTCAGAAAGGGGTGTAACCATCCTCCTCGGGTCGACCCTAGATAGCAATAATAGACCAAAAAAATGTCAGTTATAAGTGGCAGCAGCAGTTCTTTGTGCCTTTCGGCTGAAGACCTCAGCATACTTCTTGTGGAGATGATGTTCAGCTGGTTTCCGCAACAATATGGCAATAATTGTGTAGAAAACAAAACACACAGGCTTTGTTTGTCTGGGACAATGGCACAGACAAAAAAACACAATGTGACGAAGCTTGTGATTGGGCAATAGACTCATAGAGGACAGCCAGACCTAAGCTGGTTACATTTTTGGTTACATGCAAACCTTTCAGCTTTGTTTCAGTTATTAATGAGCATGTGACGTTTAGGAAGAGTCTGTTTTCCACTACTGCACTAACGTGGTACTGAATCCGTGCATTTCACCCACAAGTCCTGCCTGGTTAAAACTAAAACTACTCACAAAAGAGTTTTGCTCTACCAGCGGCTACAGAACTTCTGGTTTTAAAGTGCTGTTCCAGAAACGAGGCCCAAACCGAGATAAAGAAGCAGCTTCTACAGCAGGTTAAAGCAATAAGCAATTCTAGTTATTCGATTCTTTTGAAAGTTCTCATCCAATAAACTCACCAGTGTCAGTTCAGTGTCTGCTTTTTGGTGAGCATTTGTGAGGTCAGGCACTGAGGTTGAACAACAAGGCCTGGCTCACATGTCTGGAACAAGACAGGACCCGTCCCAAACTGTTCTTGCAAAGTTGGAAGCATAAAACATATCAAATATAACAATCAAGCTATTTACACATTGCCATTTGCACAGTGGTCTAGTTTGCACTATGCAACTTTACATATTTCCTGTATCTAAATCCACATGCACATTCTGTATCTGCATCTGGCATTTCTGTATATCACTTTGCAAACTTCTTTTTACACCTTTACAATATAATTTTAGTGTGTATTGTTAATTATGGGTATATACTGTTTATTGTTAAATTTCTTATTATACTTCTTTTTTTTTAACTCTAGCTGGTTAGGTCCTTACACAATCATTGGGGTGTTCAGGGGTACATTTCACTATCTTGAGTGAGAAAACAAAGGATAAGCACTCAGCACACAGCAGCCCCACTCAGTGATCCTTCCATTTCACAAAACTAGCACTTACAGTTGGCAGGGGCAGATCCAACGGTGCAGAAATGTCACGTTGCAGCCAAGGTGGCAACCTATGACGGTTCTAGGTTTAACGTTACTAAGCTCTTCACTACAACCCATTTTACTGCAAGTATTTGTGTGTGGACAGAAGGCTATAAGCCCGATTTGATACACCCGTGAACACGGAGTCTGGCTTAACGCATAAACTCGAGGTGTCCACATGCATTTGTCAGTTACAGTGTATATTATAAAGATTACAATTTCCCTGTGGAAGGTGTTAATGTAACTGGTAGCCAGTTCATTTGGAAGGTCAAGCAAAGCAGAACGTTCTGCACAAACTGAACTGATTGTACTGTGATCTTGGTTTGTAGAGTAGCAATAAGGTTCTGCAGCTGTATTTTCTATGAAAATGCAAACAGCATGTTGTGTCAGAAAATGACCACCGATGAAGGACTAGAGGACGGCACCATTACCATTTAAAAGCTCTAGTGCTCAAAACACCAGAAGTGCACCCGTCCTTGGTTACTGCCACTTGATATCAGAGGATCTTTTTTACATCTAGAGCTTTCAGACACACTTGTCTGGTTGTTTTACCCAATGTCAGAGTTTTATTACACCATAATAAAAGAGATGAATGATTCATGACTGTTACACTCCGCTAGAAACACACTGGATGCACTGCACATGTCTACAGTCTGTTCTAGTCAATGTGATCACAAGGTTTTGTTCAGTTGTGTTTTTCAGGACTGAAACCTTAGTTTTGATTTTCAGTTGGGATAAAGAATGTGCTGATTCTACAGGTCATGTAGCCACAATGACATGTAGTTAGCCTGGGTGGTCTTATTATTATGGTGATTTTACAGAACGCTAATAGCTTCTCCAATCATCTGCTCCTTCAATGACGTAATTTTGGAAAAGTATTGAAAGAATTAACTATTTGAAATGATCGCCTACATCTTTTGCCAACATGTGGCACTCTAACTCCCAGTAGAGTTACTGATAATGATAGTACCTGTATTTAAATGTGTAAAGTTCTAGGAAAACTAGTCAACTAGAGTCCTTCCCTTCAACGCTAAAAGTGTTATTGTCTAAGAGGGGTTAGTTGCCCGCAGATTTCACTGGAAAGAGGAACAAAATGAAAAACGCTGAAGTTGCATTTCCGTATATCGCTTAGTCAGCTGCTCCTCTCGCCCTATTCCAAATTCACACCATATCAGTCCTTTAGTCGTGTAACACATTTGTTTGATATATGATGTGATAACGGTTACTGTGGACTTAATATGAGCTAGTTTAATATTTACCCTGAGTCAATTTGATCTTTGGGTGGTTTGTAGTGTGAAATTACTGCGGCGTGTGATTCTTGGATCGCTAATGTATCATAGCATGACAGCTTGGAGTTGGTGTTTTTCCTTGGAAAATTGTGTAATGATTGAGATAAGGCAGGGGGGAGGGGGTCCAGCCAAAACATATCATGATTAAAAGGTTCATATTAGTTGATATCACAATAAAGGTAAAATCACCATTTATTTCAGGTTTAAAGGCGTTTTTCTTGTTTTTACTATTACTAAATTATAACAGTAATTATTATTTTGGCCTAAAAACTTCATTTCATGTTAAAGTGTGATTTAAAATAAGAAAAATCACTGATATACACTGAAGTGCCCTTTGATCAGGCAAGATGTACTTATATATATATAAAATAGTGAATAAAGTTTGGCAAAAATTGGGCACTTCCTCCTCTTTTAGGGACTCCAGCAGGCTGTGTACTTTCACTTCTCTCCTTAAAATAATAAAAAATGATTACACAGTGTTACACAGTTTTTGTTCCTGGCTTCTAAGTGTAATATTTTAACTGCTTATGTCTAAAGCCTCTGTAAAAAGGTTTGTATTTATAGTGGCAACATAGGCAAATTTGATCTTTGCTGGACAGTCCCAGAACATTCTAGAAAGTTCTAAAAGATTCCTAGAAAATTCTTAACAATTCTAGAAACCTCTGGACAGGTCTCACAGTACTAGAATATTCTGGAAGTCTCCTTAGCATTTAAAGTGAATGGAGAATGTTCTTGAAAACTGATACATTTCAAAATGTCATTGTTCTGCTCACAGAAGCAAAGTTCTCTGTTTATTTTAGGAATTGGGAAAACACACTTTGTACCCAGGAACAAAAATAAAAGAGAACCCTCATACATAGTGTAGTAGATGTAGTATATGTGTGTGATGTAATTATTTAACACAACCCTAGAGACGTGTTGTATTCAGTAATATACTTTACTCTAAATCCTCCTGTTTTACTGTATATAAATCTACTCCGTCTGAAACAGTGGGACTCCTGTTTTTAAACACAGCTGAGAAAGCAAGAAATACACAATAATAGTTAAGAAACTAATGCAAATCTGACCGACCTTGTAGCAAAAACGACCAAATGAATACAAACATAAAATACTACAATACAAAAAAAAAAAAAAAAGGCCAAACTGAAGTTTGAGCCGTCCTTGTGGGTACTAGCATGTGACAACTGGACTCCACATGCTGTAGGCTCGCTAACAAGTCATTTTTGTGAGCAAATGTTTTTAGAAGTCTAAAATAAGCAAACATAGCCAAGGAGTTTAAATAGGACTCAAAAAATCAGATAAAACGTTATCTGATGACATACATGAGTCAGTCATGGGCTAAAGTCACACTAAGCTGAGAATGCCTCAGTCAGTTGCATTGATGAAAGTTCATGCTGAAAATATATAACAGATAATTGTGATATGAAAAGGAACCAAACAGTAAATGGTTTAATGGAAAGCCAGCTGGAAAGAGTTAAATATATCAAACCTTTATTCAAATAATTACATTTTAAATTAATTTAATTTGAATTTAAATTAAATTTATTTGAAAACATTACAGTTTATTTTGTGATAATTGTGGTTATTGTTTTATTGCCCAACACTAGATCAACGCTACTTATCAGGGTTCTGTTTTATGGTTGTTCCTGGGTACAAAGTGTATTTTCCCAATCCCTTATTAAATAAATAGAAAACAGCTGCTGTTCCACAAAAACTTGCCTCTGTGAGCAGGACAATGACATTTTGAAATAGATCAGTTTTCAAGAACATTCTCTATTCACTTTAAACATTTAAAAGTAGGACTTCCAGAATATTCTGAAACTGTGAGAACTGTCCAGATGTTTCTAGAATTGTCTAGAATTTTTTAGAACTTTCTGGAATCTTTTAGAACTTTCCAGAACATTCTGGGACTGTCCAGAAAAGATAAGAATTTGCCTGTTTTGCCACTATAAATACAACATTTTTGTGGGCAGTATTCATAAAATCAAAATTTGTAATGAATATAGCCATTTTTACATTACATTTTCATGACTTTAGACATCTGCGATGGGTTGGCCTCCTGTCCTGGGTGTACCTCGCCTTAGGGCCGCAGTCATCTGGGATTGGCTCCAGCTTCCCCGCGACCCGGAAACGGAATAAGCGGTTTAGAAAGTGGATGGATGGATAGACTTTAGACATAAGCAGTTGCAATAGAACACTAAAAGGCCAGGAACCCACACTGTGTATCACTTACTCGTCAATGCCCCGCAACCTGCCCCTTTTGCTTTACTGGGGTATATGCAATTTTCTACACCGTGTACTGGAGGTGTACAACATGTACTGGAGTCTTTTGTATGGAGGTTTAGTTTGGATCTCTTTTCAGTGTTGAACAGGAACAGCAGTGAGTAGTTCCTCACATTTTCTCTCCCATTGTGTTTGTCATCTTCCAGCCACGGCAACAAAGAGGTGTTCTCCTGCCAGGGGATTCAGCTTGCGGTGGACTGGTTCCTTGAACGCGGCCACAAAGACATCACCGTGTTCGTACCTGCCTGGAGGAAGGAGCAGTCCCGTCCTGACGCTCTCATCACAGGTGTGATAGATGTACTTTCATGGGCACGATCAGAAGCCTTGCTTAGTCTGTGCCTTCATCACATAGCCTTCACTTTATTGTGGTATTGAGTGAATCGAGGGCGTATATTCGACAGTAACTGATGGTGACGTCTTTTTTCTAAAGATTTATTATTTATTTTTTAATCCACCTACAAAGAGGCACAACTAAGAACCATGTGTGTGTTGGACAGACTGGTACTGCAGGACCTTTAGTTACATTACAAGTCAAATACGAACGACTTGAGAGATACGAACACCCAGCACTTGGCTCGTGTCAACGTTTCTTTTTGTTCAATCTTTTAGATCAAGAGATTCTGCGACGGCTGGAGAAAGACAAGATTTTGGTTTTCACGCCCTCGCGTCGGGTCCAGGGCCGCAGGGTGGTGTGCTACGATGACCGATTCATCGTCAAGCTAGCTTACGAATCAGACGGCATCATTGTCTCCAATGACAACTACAGGGACTTGGCTGTGGAGAAGCCTGAATGGAAGAAGTTCATCGATGAAAGGCTTCTCATGTACTCGTTTGTCAATGATAAGTGAGTCCTTTTCTTAACTCTGTTGGCACATTTTTGACAGTGTTTTCACTGGATGAACACGATCAATTGGAAATTTTAAGGAATTTCTAAACAAATCTTTGTTGTTTCACCAAGATATCCATTAAAGAACTCTGTCTTTCAGGTTCATGCCTCCTGATGATCCCCTGGGTCGCCATGGCCCGAGTCTAGAGAACTTTCTTCGAAAAAGGCCCATCATCCCAGAACACAAGAAGCAGCCTTGTCCTTACGGTACGTCCGAACCCTTTTGTTCCCTGAACTAAAGCCTGTGAAACTCAGGCTGCATTCAATTACCAGCTTGTTTATTTACCTTTCTTTCATTATAAGTAATTTTTTTAAAAAGTGCTAACTTCTACTGTCTCCTTTAGGGAAAAAATGTACTTACGGACACAAGTGTAAGTTCTATCACCCTGAGCGTGGTACACAGCCTCAGCGTGCGGTAGCTGATGAGCTCCGTGCCAGTGCTAAGACCTCTGCAGCCAAAGGCACAACTGAAACGGGCCTGGTGAAGAGCCACAGCGTTCCTGGAGGCTCCCGCAACGATAAAGCCGGCGAAGGAAAACGTTCGCACCCAAAGAGGCAGTCGGACCCCAGCGTCCGCACCCTGTCTTACGGTGACGTGGAGGACAAGCTGAGCTCCAAAACCAAAGCAGACCCCCACAAAAGCAGTCTGACTCTGCCCCCCGCGCCAGGTGGACCCCCTTCCTGTCACAGCTACACACAAGAGCCGAGGGAGCATCCCGATTGTTCCTCTAAAAGCCACATGGCACCAGCTTTCCCACAAACAGACTCCTATCCTACCTGCGAGTCTCCAGACCACAGTTACTACTCCATGGTCCATGCCTACTCAGGCCTCGGCCTTTCTGCCCAGCGAAGCCCAGAGCGCCACTTTCACTTGCCGGACGTGGATCCACGGATCAGTTCGGTCGCGTCCGACTGCAGCAGTGAGGGCAGCGCCAGCTCGGACTCATATGGCACAGCAGCCCACAGCGAGCGTTCCTGTATGAGCTCGCCTGACTCTGGAATGCTGGACGATGGACTCAAGTGTCACCACCTCCACCACCAGCACCACCAGTACCAACATCGCAGGCAGTATCCATTGCCTGGCATTTTGCCTCCACCCTCCCACCACCATCAGGGCAGGGTACTATCCCCAGCTCCTCCACCTCACCCAGGCTATCACCACCACAACGTACCCCGGATGCACAGCTTGGCACAAGAGGACCCGGACCACCACTTCAAACACTCCCTGTCCTACATGGCCCCACAAATCCAGCACCAGACAGTTGCTGCCAGATCAAGTTGTCCTGGAGACTACCCTCCTTTGGCACACCCTCAGAACTCCCCTCTGGGCCGAGGCTTGGCATCCACCCGCGTGGACAGCGTGTCCGACTCCAGGCTTTATGAGCACTCGCCCCTAACGCCCAGAAAGGCCTACCTGGGCCAGGACCGAATGGCTAGCTGGGATGCATACTACCGGCAACCCCCGCAGCCTTGCTACGAGCCCTTCACCTTCCAAAGCCTTCCTGAGAGCCGCGAGCAGACGTGGCGCGCGCCCTGGGGACGGGCTGCTCTTCCTCCTCCTCCTCATCCGTCGCAAAGTCCTCATCCCCCACCCCACCACCAGCACCAGCACCAGCACCCAGAGCCCCCTGCCGTCAGCCGTTACCAGGAAGTGCGTGAGAAGGTGTTTGTGAACTTGTGCAACATCTTCCCCACTGAGCTGGTGCAGCTGGTCATGGGGCGGTACCCGCACGTGACCGACGCCCAACAGCTAGCAGCTGCCATCTTGGCCGAGAAGAGTCAGGCGAGTTACTAGAGGCCCTTCCAAACGATCTGAAACCTACAAATGGAGCAGACTCGTGTTTTCTGACGAACTCCGAGGCGTCTATGGCAGATGTCGAGTTCTGCAGCGCTTCCATTTAGGAGATTCCCCCCCGAAGCCTGTAAACACAGCTGTAGCGAGGACAAGCCGTCTCATACTCAGGCTCCTCGTTTGACTTTCTCGATGTTGCAATTTGAAAAACCGGCGGTTGAACAGGAAAACTGCTGTAGTAGCAATTTGTCTACCTGAGGTGTGAATGTGTGCCGTCGCGCGTGGCATTATTTATTTGTTGTTTTTTTTTTTCGTCTCTCATTTCCGCAAGGTTTTGCTTTACGTTGATGTTTATGTTCAGGTGAGCACGTACTGATTCACAGGGCACTTTTTTCGTTGCTGTTCATCAAATTCTAAAGAGATTTGATAACTTAGGGCAATCAGACGAGACCTGACGGAAGGCCAGATTATGGAACGTGGGTAACAGAACTAACGAAAGGTTCGAACGCAAAGAATCGCGCGTAAGCAATAGGGCAGGACCCTGTCTGCTTTCCCGATGGCAAACACCACCAACGTGCAACATTGGCAAGACTTATGTTCTGCCCTTCAAATTCCGTACAAACGTAGAACACTTGTCATTTCAGTGTTCCCCACGTCGCTCTGGCTTTCCGTCCTCTTTGTGAAGTAATGCCTACTCTCACTTGAAACGTTTGGATTTTGTTTTTGTGTTCCTTCAAATCGTCTTCCCTGTGGCCCAGTTCTGTTTGAATCATGAGGAACTGGTTGTTCGGGGACACGCACGAGTAGCGAGTATTATTTACTAGAGTAGCTGTGTTAATTTATTATGATTTGCGGCATTTTTTTCGTCACGCTTTCACCATTTCGTTCTATTCCATAGTTACGTTCAGTCGTGTGTGGATGTGTGATCACGTGCTTGTATGTGTGTTTGGGTACTTGGGTGGAATTTTTCCGTATCAACGTTACATCGTACTGTCAGTGTTCTAGGACCCAATGCCCGAGTTTCCCAAAAGCAGCGCGTTGTTAGCAGCAAAGGATTTTTGCTTTCAGCGCCCGACCGTGGCGTTTAGCGCGGAACGCTTTCTTTGTGGTTTCACAGGGTTCTCGGCCAGGCGGCGTCTTTGGGGGAAACTCGGGCATGGTTCGACTGTAGCCACAGGTGTAGTGTAGTTGAGACAGGTGCCACCAGCTCTGTCTGTGTACCTTAGTTTTAGTAAGGGACGTCTCTGGCTTCACATGCGGGCGCACGCTACATTCGTTTTTTTTAACGTCCTCTACCCGATGGGGTGAATCGCTCTCGGATCTCTCGGATCTCCCCGCCCAGGTCTTCGGAAAAGCTGTACCGGTTCCTGCGGAGGCACGTGGTAGCCAGAGAATACCTGTCCTTGTTGATACAAATTGTATCTTTTTTTAACTTAAAATCAGAGACGTTTATATACATATAATCTATGGATGAGAATATATTCACACAGTAATGTACAATAGCTAGTACTTGTGTAATTTAAGAGATATTTTTGGCAACATTTTATCTTTAAGGAGAAGGGTCGACGTTTCGTTTCCGCGGGTGACGAAGAGCATAAAATGCATCTTTTAAAAGCACAGTGGGCGTGACCGCGATGAAGATATTTGCGAAGTATTTTTTATTTATTTATTTTTCTTTGGAAGCAAAAAGTTATTTATGGTCTATACCTAGAACGTCAAATTGAGAAATATTGGGGGTGTGAAACTTAGAATTTTGCAAATTTGATAGGTTTACATTTTTTGGATGAATTTGTATTCCATTGGTACTATCCTGGGCTGTTTTACAAAAAAAAACCAAAAAAAAAAAACCCCAACTTTGTAGCATAAGGAGATGGCGAGTTTTTGCAGCGATACGCACGGTTACTGTGCTCCGACAAAATACAACCCACACAATTTTGGATTCGGCTGTGGAACCCTCACCACATAGACCAGCCATTTTTTTACACGTCCATGAGCAATTGTGGAAAGATACCTGATGCATTGGAGGAGGACTGGGTTTAGGGTCCAGAAAGGCTAGGTGATGAAAAGATCGAGGTAAAATGCTGCCTGAAATATGTTTGTTAGGAGCACCTTTATTTTGAAAAAAAGAAGAGCCTTCCCTCTAGCCAGGTGGCACCGTGTGCCATCGTTGGCAGTGGTGTGGGTATAGAGTAAATGCCTCTACATGGCATTGTGCTTAAGACACATCTGAATAATCTGAACCATGTTCAGCATACGAGTTTTCAGGGCTGGCTTTATCGCGGGACGTCCTTAATCCCATTGTACTTGCAGAGGTGCAGCTGTACGACACATGCCATTGCATGTGGCAAAAACGTGCGGTGTCTTGTGCAGATACACTTTCTTTATAGGGACGCCTGCTGTAAAGTGGCACCGGTTTTCATAGGTATATATAAAAACAAGTTGTTTCTCATCGTGATGTACTGCGTGTCAGCTTTGATGGACATGCCGTGAGTAACGTTACTGTGTTGGTGTCATTGCCTTCTCTCCTTTAGAAGTGTTTCCGCTTGCC
This sequence comes from Arnoldichthys spilopterus, assembly GCA_037974385.1. NCBI lineage: Eukaryota > Metazoa > Chordata > Actinopteri > Characiformes > Lepidarchidae > Arnoldichthys > Arnoldichthys spilopterus. The sequence continues at coordinate 29,690,247 of JBBPDA010000081.1, forward strand.
TCGTCGAACTGCCTCACAGTGTTGTGGTGAAAATGTACATAGGCTAATGATCCAAACCTGCTATTGCAATATCTTGATCTGAGGAATGACGCATACAGCTTGTACTACTGCTGACTTCTTTTCCGTGTCGTCGTATTGGGACTTCTTGTACACAGCGATTCGTGGCGGATGTAGGCTTTATGCTTAAGGACCAAAGTAAGCGATGAACTAGTTACATTAGGATTCGAACGGCCCAATGATAGTGGTGGTGTCGGTCAAGGCAGATAGTCTTTTTGAGATTATTTTCATTCTTTTTTTTAAACCAGAGAACTTATCTTGAGGAAAAAATAGTTTTGGATCATTATTACTGGATCAGGTCACCAAAATGTGGTCAAGAATACAGAACTTGTTGCTGCATATGCTGGGGTTTCCAAATGTGTATTTTATTGAAATAAAAAATGTGGGGAAAAAAAACACCGTCACGTTTGAAACGTGAGTCTGATATTTGAGTTCGTTTTGCTGCCATTTCGTTCAGTGTTTTTAGATTCAATTTAAGAAACAAGTTGATCACCTTTTGCAAAACCTAACATCTAATTCGACTGCTTTTACGGTTTTCTCCAACTTGCACCAACCCGTGACTGCTCCCTAGTCAGCTACGTCTTCTGACAGCCCTTGTTAAAAAAGGTTTAGAGGTCAACAATATTTTAAAGCTACATTAGATTAATTTTATTGTATTAAGCCAGACCTAAGTGTTATCCAGCACTGGGTATCTGTAAGTAAACCCAATCCAGAAAGATCTAGTGGCAATTTTTCCCATTTTAGAAACGCGTGCATCTGCATTGGCGCACGGTTCCCATGTCCGGGCATCATTCTTTTCCCTGTGGCGTTAACGAAATGCAAACATTAACAAAGTGTGCAGTAGATCCCTCACTTAGTTCATCCACGCAGCTTTTTTCCCAAAACTGTATGTGCATTGTTTGTGATTAAAACCAGAACTAAATGTAAAAAAGCCCCACAACGAATAAATTTTTGCCCCCGTTTTTTTTAACAATATGTGGACAAAATAATGGAAACACCCCTATTACTATAGTGCACCTACTCGAGAGTCGTTTTCCAATGCTCTACAAGAACACTTCCAGTTCCTTAAGAGCTGAATGTCGTAATGTAACGTACACGGCTCCAGCACTTCCCCATAATGGCTCAATTGTCCTGCAGAATGGCCTCATGTTTCTATAACACCATGTTACGCCACAGTATAGGACTTTTCGGTCATGTTTACCAATGCGAATAAAGGTTAAAGGCGTCATTTGGGTTCCTCCAAATACATGCCATGTTGGCAAAACCTCAAATCTCTTAACAACCCTTTTTGTAACAGCCTTGCCATAAATTCCAGCTGTGTAAAGCTTACAACATACACATTGTTGAGACGGAATCGAACTACTGGTTCAATGTGAATTTCAGTTTCCAATGGAAACCCCCCCAACTTAACCGATTTCTCCCAGGGCAGCGTCCCAAATGCACCTGCAATTGAAGCGTCAACCATTAGGACTCTTCTACTTTCACGATCCCTCTAGCAAACTGACGGTCTTTGTAATTGCGATGTAGCCGAAGCTGAAGTTCGTTTTCATGCGTTTCCATTATTTTGTCAATTCCAGCACTGTCTGAAAAAGAAAGACGCACCTGTGCAGTACAAGCAAAGGAAAAGCGAAGCGAGCAGGATGTGTGTGTGTATATATATATATATATATATATATATATATATATATAGAGATATATTTTTTTTATCTTTATTTTTGAACCAATGTGTAGTCATGGATAAAGCTCCACTGTGTTATTTCTATGTAACAGAAAGCTATATAAACATAAATTGGGGGTTGGGGTGGGGAGGGCATAACAGCAAACATGACCGCTGGTTCCAGTAAGCAGCAGCAGCTCTGCTCTGGAAGGATTTCCCATTCAATAGCTAGCAGGCCAATATTAACCCATGAAAACATACAACAAAATGAACGTAGCTACAGGAACAAGAACTCAAAGCAACAACTTTCTATACCATTGTTGTTCGAAGGTAGCGATTATCTCCCCATTAGTGGAGACTAGAATGCTAATGCTGGTGGTTCAGATTTGTAACGCAAAACAAATTTAACAACAACAACAAAAAAAAAAAATTCAAAAACAACCAAAACACATTTTGGAAGCACGGGTTTTCTCTCGCTATGGCGATACATCCCCATCGTTCTGGACACCTGCCTAGAAAAGAAACTGAACGTTGGGGCTTGCTCTAAGCTCTTCAGTGTCCTAACCACAACCAAAACAAACGCTTCTGACCTTTGGACACTCTGGCTTTTAAAAGGTCAGGTCTACACTTGCACCAACGATCTTTGCTAGCATTAAATAATCAACAACAAAAGAAAAACAAAAGGAAAAAGAAACAAAGTCACGTTGCAAAAGACAAAAAAAAAAAAAAAAAAAAAATCCAGGTTTTATCCCAAACGCTGCAATACATGTTTGATCAAGTCGGGTTATTTTTTTTTTCAGGAGAGAAGTGAGGCGGGGTGGGATGGCGGGGTTAGAGGAACATAACTTGGCCTGCGTTCTCTTCGCACAGTATGGGAGTATATGCACCATATGTGTTGAAGGATGGGAGTAAAAATAAAGTGAAGAATGGAAAGTACCCTTAAACGAACAGGCGGTTATCAAACAATGCGTAGCGATAGCAGGTCAACAGCTCTGACCACCATCTTTTTTTGTTGTTCGTTGATTCGACGCCAATCTCCTAATGAAGAGAAGTAGAACGAAAAAACAGCAGATCTTCAGGGCGGACTACTGAAGTCTCCCCCCCCCTCCTCGAAGCTTCAGCTTGAACTCAAGTCCAGCCTCTTTTCTCACAGTGCTGGACCGGATCGGAGCTTCATGCACACAAAATACTGTCTTCTTATAAAGAACGGGGGTGTGAGGTGGGAACAAAGGGAGAAAGAGAGAAAAACACAAAAAACACAGCAAGATGGACGCCTTAACATCCTTTTAGATTGGTGCTACACCTGATTCTGTGCGGTTAGTTGAAGAAATTAGCTTAAATTAGCTTCTTGACTTCTAATAGTCAGGGTGGGAGGGAATGGGATCTTCGACGTGATTCCCCCTTGTTGCTGTATGATTGAAACGTACTGTAATGTTTTTACCAGAACACACACGACGATGGGACAGCTTTGGTATTATATGCATACAGATCTATAGCGTCAGATTCCCGAGGAGGCGAGGAGGCAGCGGCGGCTACTCGGTGAACCTAGAAAGAACACGGAGCTTGATTACATGCTGCTCAGTTTAATCGGAAAGCGAACGCACGCGAACTCGCTGTCTTGACTGGACGATTCTAAACGCTGCGGTGGCTGCCTGAAGGTTGCTACCCAACAAAAAGCGCCAGTTCTCTCACCTGCCCTTCTATCCCATCCAAGTCAACCCTGTAGAGATGGGAGACGCACACCCCCCTAGTGTTTGACGTGGCAGTCGCCATGGTAAAAGTAATGAGGTAGAGAGCCATCCTGAAGCCAGGACTGATGTTTTCATATGCTCCCCAGTCAGAAAGGCCATAGGTGGTTGCATCAAGCATCAGACATGGAAAAAAAAAAAAAAAAAAAAGCATACGCCAGTACACACATTCGCACGGTTTGAATAGAGAGGTAGACAGACAGAGCTGCATGTGTACACGCTTACATGCTAATTGAAGCACGCGGCTTCCGTTACATTCATCCGGTCAAGCAGTTTTGTCTGTCGCCCTGTCTGCCGATCCCTAGGCCTTTGTGAGCTGGTAGGCAGGGAAAACCATCGATATGGAGACTGGACATGAAACACTGAGGACCATACAACCTCCAGATGACCTCCTCTCCCTCCCATCGTGCTCCAGCAGACAGCCTGTACCCACACAGTGTGCATCGCGTATCCCAGGTCCTCGGAGAGAAGCACTATGAGCTTCGATGCAGAGCTTATTTCCAACTCGGTAAGTAGCAGAACTCAATATTGTCAGTGTAACTTAGAACTTTAGACTCGTAACCTTTCTCCAAGTTCGACCCAAGTCAGGTCTGAATGATCCGCGTGCAGCTTCCCTTTGGTGATCCTTAGATTTGATCGGTATTTACATTCGGTCGACCACCTTGAGCGGACGCAAATCGCTTAGGGTGGCGCCATGGAGAGGGGCTCTGTGTGCTCGCTAGGGGAGGGGGGAAAAAGTGAGGGCAATGCTCCAAATTAGTTTGTGCAAGACCTGCCTTGTAGGCCTGGACTTCCTAAGCCAGCGAATGAACAGAAATTAAAAGCAGGCTGATGATAAAATGGGTGAGAACGAAAGAGCGTGTGTGTGTGTGTTGGGGGGGGGGGGGGCAGCTTAAAAAGAAACACTCTGAGCTCAAGACAGCAAAACGTAATTGGAATAAAGCGGTGAGGCGAACAAGCTTTCTGACGAACGACAGAATAAACAAGAACTGATGGCCGTTGTGATAAAAGCACTCTTTTGCTTAATTTGCTTAAAGTTTCATTTTTTTCCCTAAAATGACATTTCCATTTTAGTATCTCCTTAATCTTTTAAAGAAAAAAAACAAACCATAAGTTCATAAAGATATGGTACACAGCTCCTAAATGGACGATTCACGTAGGGGCATGGAAGGAGCTTCACAAAAAAGCAGCCTGATTGGCTGGAGACGACGAGAGCTTTGGCAAAGCATTAGGGGGAGGGGGTGGGGGGGGGGAGGGGGTGGTGGTGGCAACCATGTCTCTCTAGCTTCTCTGAAAAGTGGGGTTTTGGGATCAGGAGTAAAGGGTTAGAGGTCACAGGGATAAGGGATGGGCAGGTAAAAACAAAACCAAAAAAAAAAACAAAACAAAAAGCTGTGCTTGTAAGCCAGCCGCCAAGGCATCAGGGCTGCGGCTTTAAGAGTGGGGCGACAATGGTGGGCCGGGGTGAGCGGGTCGGTCCTCACATGGACTCGAACTCGTCGATTCTCTGCTTCGTGTTACCCTGGCGGATCTGCCGCAGGGTCTTGTATTTGTCCCTGCCGGCCTTGACGTTCTCAGCATGCAGAACATCGTTCTGGGTCTTCTTGGTGTCGTCCCGGGCCTGGGCCAACTCAGAGCTCAGGGCCTGGGAGGAACGCAAAGAAAAACAATTTTGAGTGCAAACACTAAACTTAAGAACATTTGCAGGACAAGATCTGCGTTAATGTTGGGCAGAATTTGAGCGAGCCAGTGCGGACCTAAAGCGAGTTATAGCAGCCAAACGCACAGCTGGATCATACAAACCTATAGAGCATCGTTCTACAGGCCTGTAACACTCATCACAATTTTTACATCCTAAGAATTAGTCAATCAGGGCCTGGTTAGATTTGTATGCAGTCTAAACGTGACGAAACTAGGGAAAATAATTCAAGCGCAGCTTTAAAGACACAAGCTCTTGCTCCTAATGCGAGGCATGTTCTCCTCACTCATTGCAATTTGAGGGAGATTAAAAGTGAAAGTAAGAGATTGTCATTGTGAGCAAAGCACAACAACAACAAAACGTGACCTCTGCATTTAACTCACCCGTGTAGGAGCAGTGCGGTGCTTGGGGATGGTACCTTGCTCGTGGACACCTCAGTGGGTCTGGGATTTGAACCAGCAACCTCTAGGTCACATAGGAAACTCCCTAACCGCTCCACCACCATCGGTCTCTCTCTTAAAAGCAACTGGCCTCATGTTTATGCTTCAAAACTTGTGTATCCTGTCCAACTACATATGGACATAATCATGTTTCTACTGAAATGTCTGATAGCACAACAATCTTGAAATGTTTGGTGCTGTGGTGGTGTATCGCTAGGGATCTGTGGGTCACTTGTTCATATCCCAGACCGGTACAAGTACCACTCACGTACCCATGAGCAAGTCCTGCTCCCTGGGCGTTGCCCACTGCTCCTACCCGAATGGGTGAAATGCAGAGGTTTCGTTGTGGTGCACTGTGCTGTGTTCACTACCATAATCACCCATTTCTAGATTTAGATCTTAGAAATCGAGCATTGACATTTATGAAAAAGAGGCGTCGGTGTTTATTGCTGATGTGACTGATCTTCCACATACATTTTAAAGCAAGAGACTCTAGACGCCTGAAAAGCTACAGGATCCGGAAACGTGCGTCAACTCACCTGCAGCTGCTTCTTGACTCTTTCATTCTTCTGGGCTTCCGTGAGGCGGTCCTCCTCGCTACGCTGGTGTGCCACGCCGTCGTTGGACAACTCAGCACTGGCCTCTGCACTGCTCTCATCATGCTCATCGTGCTCATTCTCTGCTGAGCCACTTGCTGGTACCGCTGTGGTCATCACGGTTTTCAGCTCCTCTTTGGTCTTCTCTAGGTCCTCTTGGGCAGAAATCGCCTGGTGGGGAAAGGAAGGCGGAGAAGCGTGAGGACACGGTACTAAATGAGAAATAAGTCCATATACACGACTTAGGGTTGTTTTGACTAATTCACATGTGCTGCGATTGCATGGTCAGTTTGGGCTGTCGTTCATGCATTTCACTGCAACTGGTAACCAAATCAGGCTGGTCGGACCAAATAATAAAGAATCACTTGATGTAAACACCACCACCACCACCCACATACACCTGTTACTATGCAACGCTAACCTTACACAACACTTTACCTGAACTGTGTGGCTGTATTATACTGTCTATATAAACGCATGGACTTGAATTCCACATTAAAGGATCCATATTCTTCACTTCTACTTCCTTCTTTCTCCCTCTGAGCCTGCTTCTAATCATTGTTTGGAATCCTACACGTCATTCTTCATATTTCCATGGCCATTTCCAATCTCACTTTAAAATTAGAGGCGATTTTAAGCAGCCTAGAGTGCAGTAACTTTAATTCTGGCAAGGGAATTAGTACTGTTGTGATTCGATGACCTTTTGCCTTGTTCAGAAAGTGGTGATGAAACACTCCTTACAACTTCAGTGTGGTTGTGAGACGCTAAGCTAATGTAGGCTACTGCAGAATACAGAAATGTGTCTACAACACAAACATGATATACATGCAAAACTTGTATCTGCAGCTTAAATATGGACTGAATACTTCAGCCCAGGGCCCAAGGTCCCTTAAAACTCCGGGACCCTTGAGACCTCACCACCCATAGGCCCTGAAACCACTTGACCAAGCCTAAACAGATCATTTTACATTAAACGTCTTTTCGCTTCTGCGTCAATCTCCGATCAAGGACACACTACTCCGTAAGAACCCAGACTTTTTGGTGCTGTTCTGGACTGTCACAACCGACTGAAAGTGGTTCCATACGTGGCAAACACCCAGAGTTTTAGAACTGCTATATAATCTGTTTAACGGTTATTCAGTGCTCAGAGGTCTTCAATGGCTTTTGAAGCTCTGTGCTCCCGACTTCCTGCCTAACACCTGTCTTTGGGACATCCCACTTCTGACCTCTCTCTGAAGACACGTCGACACTCCCTAACATCAACATGCTACATCAAAAAATATATGTAAAATAAGGAAATGAAGCATAAGCTTGTGATTATTCTATCAGCATGGCTTACTGCACACGTTCACAGGACAGGTCACTGGCCTCTGTGCACAGACTGGGTAAAAACATTTCAAACAGGGCAGTGGTGGCCTAGTGGTTAGGACACTGCCTTTGAGAGGCAGGTTCGAGTTCCGGCCCGGGCACTACTGAGGTACCCTTGAGCAAGGTACCGTCCCGCTACACTGCTCCCTGGGCGCTGTTGATAGCT
>JBBPDA010000081.1:29698077-29722738 GCA_037974385.1 Arnoldichthys spilopterus
TGTGATGGGTTAAATGCAGAGGTTGCATTTCGTTGTGGTGCTTGAGTGTGTTCACAATGACAGTCACTTTTACTTCAACAGTCATTTAATGCGGAAGTCCCAGGAGAACGTCCACTAAGGACTAAATTGCCCTGCTCATGTCCATTAGGCTGTAGGACCAACAGACATGTTTGATATGCAACACACTGCACCACTTGACTTCTCATTGATTCGCTCCAGTGGGTTTGCAGGGTGAACGGAGTGATGCAAAGTGACAGCTTAAGTAGGCACATTTCACCGGCCGCTTCTCCCTGGGCTCTAATCACACGACTGAATCTGTATTCGATCTGTACGACAGCCATATAGCGGAGCTACGCTGGGCATGTGCGTGAACTGAAGAAGCGAAGTACCTTGTGCTGCCATTCCGTGGCCTCCTCTTCCTTTTTCCTCTTGGCCTCCTCCAGTAGGGCGATTTTGGCAGTGAACTCCCCCAGTTCTGCAGCCTGCAGGGTGGAAACAAGCAGAGGCAGCTTACACACTGACGTCTAAGCTGTTCATTTCATTACCGTCCAGATGAAGCTTAAGCCTCAACATCTGGAATTAAAGAGAACTTTTTTTTATGCTTTAGGAGGTGAGGTTCTCCATCGGAATAGCAAACAGCAAGTCCTCGAACCTAATCGTATAGGTCAGGGGCTGTCAAATCTGGACCCTGAATCCAGATTCCACTCCTGGACTTTGGATTCACCAGTAGTTACTGAACTGTTGATATAATTGACAGGCCACATAGCGTCACATCTACTGGCGATTTCAAAATCCAGGACTGGAATCTGGATTCAAGGTCCAGATTTGAGAACCCCTGGTATAGGTAATGCTGAAAATAGTGTTTTCACTCACAAAGCTAAAAAATTTTTTTAACTTTTTGTCTCTCGTAACGGACTTCTAGTGCTCTACTGCTTCTGCTCACGCAGGAGCCCTCCCAATCATTACCCTGGTACAGTGCCAGGTCTTGAGCAGGTTTACGGTCAGGTAGAAGTGCAGGCGAAAAAGGACTAAGAACAGTTTGAAGAAAAAAGCTAATTCAAATCTCCACCTTATTCCAGCCTATTCACGGTTTTTGGCGGAGTTTCATCAGCGTCCAACGTACCAGTTGCTCTTGGTTCTTCATCTGGTCGGCTGCCTGTTTGGCCAGCGCTGATTTGGCCTCCTCTGCAGACTGTTTCTCCTTCTCCAGTCGCTCTGCCTCCTCCTTCGCCCTCTTCCTCTCCTGATCCAGCTCCAGAGCCCGACGCGTCTGTTCCTCTAGCTCTGCGTGTGTACAAACACACACACACACACACACACAGTGAGAGACACACATTCCAAAGCATTCAGCTTAAACTGACCACACTATATGAACATAGTGCTGAGGCCCATTTATTAAACTCCAGTGTTCCAAACTCTGCCTCTTGGGTAAATCCCCGGGGTCAACAGCACGGGTACTTGGACACTTGTGGAGAGCGAGCTAACCATGCCAAACACCACTGAATGACGAGACATCTCGAAGGGCAGCTCGAAATGCCCTCCACTGGCAATCGGAACATATGGATCAACCACAGCAGAAGTTTACGAAGGAGAACAGATATGGATTCACAGCATGCTACTAGAGCACATGGGACTGCAGACAAGGGGAACCATTGTACGACATGAATAGGAGAAACACCCCTGGTGAAGAAAAAGGGGATGGGGAGGGCTGTAAAGAGGTGTGTCTAAGTCTCTGTGTTTACCTTCCTCAGAAGCCAGTCCTATGAGAGGTGAGAAATTTAAGTTTAGTCACACGGCGTGTGTGCTCAGAGGTGTGAGAGACTTTCTGTATCTCGAATGAATGAATGAACGAATGAATGAATAAGAACTGTAGAACAACAACAACATGCTCTTTTCAGATCCTCCTTTAGACGTTTTTTTGGCATACGGTCACATGGAGAAGTTTCTACGCCCCTAAAGGCCCCTATAAGCCTAAAGCATTAGAAGGCTTGTAAATAGATAAGAGGTGATGCGCCTTCCTACGTAGCCCTCATACAGAACTGCGGACTTTAAATCCACACAGACGGACGCAGGTGAAGCCATCCAACTGCAGGACTCCACTAAGCTCGGGCTAAGAAAGCTGCTAAAGGATGAAGATGGACGTGTGACGCTCATAAGGCTTTTGTACCTTTCTGTGCCTTTATTGTCTGCTCTTCGATCTGTCTCAAACGCTCGATCAGCTCATCTTTTTCACGCTCTATTCTTTCCTTCTCCTTTTCTGCGTGTTCTCGCTTCTTCTTCTCGTTTTCGAGTTGAGCCCTTGGAAGGAAAAGAGGAAAAGGGGGATGTGGTTAGGTCGACAGGCGGTTAAGCTTGATTTCTAGAGAATTGATGTTTGTTTTTAGACCATCAGTGAAATACTGCCCTCTACTGTTCAGCCAGAGACAATATTTACAGCAAGTCAAGTTCATTTCTACAGCGCTTTTTACAATGGACACTGTCACAAAGCAGCTTTACACAAGGCAAGGAAAAACTCCCTACATCAACATCAGGGGATCTCAGCAGGTCTGTACACCAATCAGCCAGAACATTACGACCACCTGCCTAATATGGAGTAGGTTTCCATGATGCTGCGGAAACGGCTCGGACTGTGGTGCACTGTGTGTTCTGACCCCTTTCTATCAGAGTCAGCATTTACTTTTTAAACCACAGTAGCTTTTTTGAGGGATCGGACCAGGCAGGCTAGCCTTTACTCCCCACATGCATCAGTGAGCCTTGAGTGCCCATAACGCCGTCCCTGACTCCCCACTTGTCCTTCCTTAGCTAACGTATGGTGGGCACTAACTACTGCATACCTGGAACATGCCACAAGACCTGCTTTTTTTGAGACTCAACTGGGGCAATGCTAATGGAGCTGGACAGCAGTGTTCACATTCTGCATATCTGTTTCGTGCTAAGATGTATGCAGCAGTATGTAAAACAGTCAGTAAAGGGTTTAAATATTTTGTGCATAGTAAAAAAAATATATATATATATAAAATTCAATGAATATATTTTTATATTCTGTAAGAGCTGCAACAGTCGAGCCACAAACTTTTCATGTCTTTTTGTGTAAAGTCAATTTTTTTTCATAAACAAAATATGAACCATTTGCATTGATCATGGAATATTTCAGCTATTACAGTTCAAAAGACAGGTCATCTTACGAGGAAGGCCGAACTTTAAAACAAACACATCAAGCCAAACTGGCCATTTGAACTGGGCCTTCTGCATGTTCAATGAACACGAGGTGCCGCGCTGCTGTACCTCTCCATCTGTTTTTGGTGCTTCTCCTCTCTGGCCTGTGCCTTCATCTGCTGCACCTCGATGGTATCTGGCTTTCTCCTCCTCATATACAGCTCGTGGTTGCCCATGCACAGAGCCAGGATCCGTTTGTTGATCCGCAACCGCGGCGCGTAGAACACAAAATCCTGCAAATGGAACATCGCCATGTGACAAGCTTGATGAAGAGAGTATGAAAATTAAACATGAGGTAGGAGGTGTAGTAGTGTTGTAAGTAGTGCTGCATTGGGAAATGTAGGTGCAGTCATCCATTAAGTTACGGAGGCCACTCACGTGCGGATGCCATCAAGAAGCGAGGGAAGGCCTCGTAAATGTAAGCGCACACTGCTGGTACAGGTGCTTACAGAACCGAACACTTACTGGTGCTTTCTTGTCGATGGGCTTGATCACAAATTTCTTGTCGTTGAATGAAATGTTACGGATCTCGCTCCAGGGAAAACCGATCTTTGGTGTGAGTCTAAGGAGGAAAAAAAAAAAAAAACGGGAAAGATGACCTCCTGGAAAAACGGGAACACCAATGGCTGCTGACTTCTCTGTATTAGTCACAGTGATGCACAAGAACACTGTAGTCAATTTGGAACTGGAAGACAAATACTTTAGAAAACGATTGACATTGAGCAGATGTTTAGATGTTTACTGTAGACCAAAAGAGCAGACTGCTTAGGCGGCACTGGCTTACTGTGTCAAATTTTTTGCAAAGTTTTACGGCATCTGTAACCTTAGAGAAACACATCCTCTTTCTATAGAACGTCTGCATTTTAGAAATGTTATCATATGTATATGATACACCATGATTCCCTGATGTGCAACATTTGTTTGCACTTTAGTCCAGCGTCCACACTGCAGGTAAATGAACACAATCGGTCCGGTCAGTGTCCTGACACCGTTTGATTTCTGCGATGAGTCGATGTCTTGCATCAAACTTGCTGAACCAGTCACACGGTTCTGATGCTGGAACGGGGGCGTGTCGTTGTTGTATTCTGTTAGACGTGAAGCCCAATGTTCGTTCCCGTCCATTTTAGCCCACTCTTCCACCGTTTCCAGGAACTGATCAAACGCTCACCTAACAGGTCTCAGGCAGGGGGACACCCAAGCCGTGGTGAAGAAATGATACAAACCACTTTCTTCTGTGCAGTAATCTCATGAACATGGTATAGGGGGTATGACTAATGTAAACAGGTTATAGCCTAAGAATGTGTCAAATGTATCTTCGCACATTTCTCCAAATTATTTCAGCAGTTTTAAATTTTAGAGGCTTTAAGTTTAATTTCCAACGCATTTTTTGAAGTAGTCCAACACTGCCCTCTTATGTTTAGTAAAGCAAATAATATCTGGACTCTTTCAGGTGTGAACTGGCAGTTCCCAAACACATTTTCGGGACAGTGAAACTACATCAGTGTTCAGTGTAACTCAGGAGAATTCTATGATCAACAAATCACATCAGTGCAAATAAAAATAAATGGCGGACTGACGCTTGATTCTGTGATTTACGTCAGTATTTGCACTGTTTGTTCTGTACGTCTGTCCTGAAATCGCACGGTCCTGTTGTCTTCTTGTATTTTGCACGGTGTGTATGTGTGCACTCTGGACCCTGAGCCTCGTCGTTTCGTATCCCCATATACTTGTATATGGCTGAGATGACAAAGTTCACTTTGCCTGAACACTGGCCTATTCTGATCACTTCTATGGCCACCATTCATGTCCTGTCCTGAGCTGAGCTGCAGAGAGCTGCATGGCTCCTTACAGACTGACCTCCAATCGGTTTTAGCATGTAACCAGCTACTAATCTGATGCGGAGCTTACAGTAAGGGGTGTGGGCTTGTTTCCAACATCTTCCCAGCACTTCCAAATAAAATCTTGAGGCACGTAGGCGCGAGTCTTCCATTCATCATGTTGGTAAATAGCCAAGTCTTCGCTCATTCACAAAGCCATTAAGGTGGACTGACGATGTCAGTCACGTCACGTGTGTATACGCATGTTTACATTGCTTTACAAATGTAAAAAAGCATCCAGTGGTGCGCTGCTCAGAGCACGGAGATAGGAAATAGGATGTAACCCCATAACGACATGCTGTCCCGTATACTCAAGACATTTCCTGTAAGTCAGGGTTATGTACCGGTTATCCTCCGAATGTACCTAGCGGCACATTTGCAAAGCATGCGCACGCTCCTGACGGACACATCCGTTTCCAACCTCTCCCTCTTACAGCCAAAAATAACGCAGTGCCCTGTGCTGACACACATCCAAACTCCTTCCTGGAAGAGGGGCCCTTACTGACGAACTCTGCTGTACGGAAAGAGAGGAGAGCTTGATATTCTGCCAGAATTCATAACCGAGCCTAACAGAGTGGACAATTACACTAAATCTAAAGACAGTCAAGTTAAGTTCAGTTTTTACTGAATAAAAGCAGGTAAAGGGATGAATGTCTTAATCACTTTCAGAAAATTCAAAGGAAACCGCTGTGAAGAGGGCGGGATTTTCAAGATCTGTACTTTTACAGTACTGACTGAATAACTTCCCTGAGCAATGAGGAAAAAAAAAAAAAAAACTTCCAAGTATTCAGTCGTAGCATCCACAAAGCTAAATAACACGCTGTTGCTATGAGTAACAATATACCGGTACTAAACTTAACTGATGTTAAAAAAAAACAAAATATAGTAACTGTGTTAACACATACAATAATACCGCGAACAATCCTGCACCATTAACTATGCGCTTCACACTCAGACAGTAGGTGGCAGTGCTGTTCCCTAATGCTCACTTTGGGCTTAAATAAGGCAAAGTTTTACTTAACCCCTTCTAACTGACATGTTCCAACTCTTCTTAACCATAAGGCACACTCAGCATTTAGATGAAAAATGCAAGGGCCGTGTGTCTGAATTAGTGGAGTAAATAAGGGAAGTGAATGTTGTATACAGGTCACACTGAGAGCCACCACTGCAAAAAAGGCAAAAAACAATTGTTACAACTGTTTCTGGTCTCCCCAACTGAACAAACATCATCTATATATTACTGTAATATAGATTTCTGCAGTTGGATTAGGTTTTTTATACATATTGTTACTTTGGCTTTGTGGCTAAGAAATATTTTGGCTGGTCATTTTGTTCAGCTTGGCAGATACACCAATACATTAATGTTGGAACCTGCGCCAGCTAAAGTAAGAGGTGATCCGTGCCAGATGGTTTGGTCAACCAACGACTTCCATGTTTAAGGGGCACATGATTTAACAAGCTTGACCTACGGAACAATAACTTCCACTGCATTAACTCGTCCTCTTCGCCAGCTCTGCTTAGACACGGTCAGTTCACTCAATGTGAAACACAAGATCAGGTGCTTGTATACAGGCACAATCAAAAAACTTAAAAAAAAAACTTTTTTTGACTATGTGTCATTGTGAACACTCAGGGACCACAACGAAAAGTGACCTCTGCATTTAACCCATTACCCGTGCACACATGCACCAGCGGGCAGCTATCAACAGCACCCGGGGAGCAGTGTAGCATGGCGGTACCTCGCTCAAGGGTACCTCAGTGCCTGGGTTGGGACTCGAACTTGCAACCTTCAGGTCCCAAAGGCAGCGTCCTAACCACTAGGCCACCACTGCCAATTCCAATAAGCAAATGCCCTATTTAAACACCTGAACATGAGAGGATATCTATAATGCTGCTATACAATTTACATAAACACTGACTGAAGTGATGAATATGGTATTTACTGATGGAGTTTTCATACCTTATTTCTCAGACTCCTCAACGCACTTCTACCTTTGACCAGCAGAGGGCATCACGAACATTTACTCTACCATTTACTTGGCATTGGGTCGTGGTGTATGCTTCTTAGGGAGTCTGCAGCAGCAGGCTTATGTTATAACGTTTTAAAAAGATGATACTCATACGATTAACAAAATTAATATACAAAATGGTGCGATCGTCAATGACTTGTACGCTACATTATATAATTTACACTGGTGACTACATCTGCCATTTATAGGCTACCGATCCGTTACCAAGCCAAAAATCTTTTGAAAACACAATAGTTTCTCATTTTATTTTTGTTCCTGGGTACAAAGTGTGTTTTCCCAATCCCTCATACCTAAAATGTCTAGAAAATGACTGTTGTTCCACAAAAACTTGGGACAATGACAATTTGAAATGTATCTGTTTTCAAGACCATTCTCCATTCACTTTAAATACTAAACAGACTTCCAGAATATTCTGGAACTGTGAGAACTGCGTAGAACTTTCTCGAATCTTTTAGAACAGAAGTGTCAAACTCTGGTCCTGGAGGGCTGGTACCCAGCACAGTTTGGTGATTTCCCTGCTTCGACGTACCTGCTGAGTGCCGGGCTTAGTGAGCCTGTTTGAGGAGGGGAAACACTAAAGTAGTGCTGGATGTCGGCTCTCCAGGACCGGAGTTTGACACCCTTGTTTTAGAACTTCCTAGAACTCTCTGGGACTGTCCAGAAAACAAAAATGTGCCCGTTTTGCCGCAATAAATATGAAACCTTTGTACGTTTTTGTCACTAACAGCGGTTTAACTGTAGGAGACTCACTTGTCTTCGTGCTCGTAAATGTTGAGCCCCAGAGCATCCACTCCAAGCCACAGCTCGGTGCCCTTCTTGTTCTTGATCTCAAAGTAGTTCACTCCGTACATCTCCAGGTCCTGAGCGATTTTCAGATACTCCATCATCGAGTCCTCTCTGGAAACACACGGCAAGGGCACGTGACATCAGATCACCTAATAACACGCTGCCAAGTCCTATGAGCGGACATGCTGTTATTAGGTCCTGAAGGCGTGTGGAGATTGAGAATAGTAATTACCTGAGCATGCCTCGATGCTCCTCATGCCAGGTCTGTATCCTCTCCTCCCACTGCTCTTTAGTCAACTTGTGTTGCTCTAGAACTCTGAACACATCAGTAGAACCACCGATTAATAACAACGACACTATAAAAATCGACATAAAATCTACAATATTACAATAATAATAAAAAAAAGTGTTACGTAAGGACAGAAGAACTGAAGAAAATCAAAACATGGATTCATAATCCGGGATCGGAACAGGTAGGAGTGTAACGATGACTCGATCTATATCGCTGCATCCAACAAAATAAGAGCATGATCCGATGTATTGATGCGGCGCCTCAAAATCGACACTGCCATAATCAATAAAGTGTTCAGATTATAATTAGTTTACATGTGTGAGGTCATGGAAATGTGGCAGATTGTGTGGAAACCACCTGCAGCATTGAACTGGATCAACCGAATCGCATCGAACAAAATCGCACTGCTGCGAATTTTAAGGTATTGACAATAGATCGTCGGCTAAAATAATCAAATCAGAACGAAACGTAAACAAACTTGCGATTTTCACCCTTGATAAACGGATATACGCTGTCTTCAGTGTCCTTACCAAGCCCTTCTCTCGAGTGTGAGCACCACACAAAGTAACATACTGAACTATCAAACCCTTGCCAAGGACCACAGACATTTAATTACAGCTCATGACACATGGGCTTTTGTTCGGACACTGCCTAGTGGGGCATGAGAGTAAACCCTGGAATTGGGAGAGCTCCCGTCTTCTTGAAGTCCTCATCACAGTAAACGGTGTGGGGTCAAACGTACTACTACTATCCCATTATTACTACAATTTGGATTAAATATAGTTCAAAATGTCACAATGACCCCAAGCGCCAACATTTACATTTACATTTACGGCATTTGGCAGACGCTCTTGTCCAGAGCGACTTACATGGTGCCAACAATGATATTGATATTAAAGTTAGATACATTTCATAAATGGCCGTAACTACATACAAAACTCCGCTTTCAACATGGTTGCTAGTATTGTTTTAGGTATGTGACATAACGTCGATTTTACAGATTAAATGTTGCAGGAACCAAGTCAATTTGAGATGGACTCTCTGGGGCAAGGGTGTATGAGTCAGATGTAATTGTAAGCTTCTATTACTTATTAGCGATATCAGGGTCACAACTAAAACACCATAGAAGCAACACCAAACTAGTAGATCGCACCCAGTTTGTAAAATGTAATTTTAAAAAAATGTAAAAAAATCTGATTTTCTCTTGAACCTTCATTCGACTGACAAAAGTATAAAGACTTCCACTCACCCACTCGAACCTTTTTCACAAGTATATAGAAATTTGGAATTTGATGTCTGCAAAGCACTCAGAAAAGTGGGGACCGATGTTTACCGCAGTGTTACATCACCTTTCCTTCTAATCACACTTGGTATCCTCAGTTCCTAAACAAATGTAGTAGTTGCAGTTATGCAAGCGGAATGTTTGTTCCTACTTCAGGTTGTGTTCGCTGTTGTCTGATTCTCCTCTTCATGATGCATTTCCAGTAGGAGGCAGATCAGGTCTGCTGGCAGGCCAGTGATGCAAACACACAGTGTCTACAAAGCTGCAGTGTTTCTCAGATTTTGTCGATAACACTCTGGATTGTCCATTTCGTGTTTGGCATGGAGAACACCCACCCCCCCAACATGGACTTATTTGACCACAGCATGTCTCCACTGTCTTTCAGTCTATCGGAGCTTGTGCCCAGCAAACTCAGCAGCATTTTGGCACGGAGTTCATGCATGGCTTTCTCTTTGTGAGTTTCAGGTTGCAGTTCTTGCAGCAGCGGCAGACTGTGTTAAATGAGAGTTTTTCTAAGCACCCCCGATTCCTCCCTATATTTTCCTACAGTAGCAGGAAAGCTCATCATGGACGGATTTCTGAGGGTTCAACTTTCTTTTTGGAGTGTGTTGCGGGCATCGAATTCAAATACGTTTCCCAAAGCGCAATCAAGTTGGTCAGTCAATCCATTAAAAGCCATTTATTTGTACTTTTGGCAGTTGAAGAGCAAAGTTTGTATTAAACTATTGGTTTAATAAAGGAAGAGGTTTTGTGTGTGTGTGTGTGTGTGTGTGTGTGCGTGTGTGTGTATACACACAGTATGATGCTTCAGTAAGGAAACAACTTCTTCAATACAGTCAAAGCGGTCACCTCTGTGGCAGCAGCCTCTCATTGGCAAGGTAGCCAGGCTTGTGGATGTCTTTGTTGTAGTCTGCGTATTTGGCCTGGACGGAGTACGATGCCAGCAGCACTGCTGTCTCTGGAGGGCAGTAATTCTCATCATTCAAAATGGCCTCCTTCACCTAGGAAAAAAAAAGGAAATGGAGTGAGAGACTGAGGTTAGGGATTAAAATGTAGAAAATAATTACTTCAAACACTCAAGCGCCACAACGAAATGCTTCCCCTGCATTTAACCCATCACACGTGGAACAGCGGGGAGCTATCAACAGGGCCCTGGGAGCAGTGTAGTGGGACGGTACCTTGCTCAAAAGGTACCTCAGTAGTGCCCGGGCTGGCACTCGAACAACCTTCAGGTCCCAAAGGCTTGTCCTAACCACTAGACCACCACTGCCCACAACCAATACTCGTAGGATTCCTAGCCTAAATGTTGTAAAAACATCTGCAAATAATGATTAAATAGTGTAAAAGTGTGAGTATTGTCTGTATAGCAATACAACAGATTCTGATCATAGGGAGGGACAGTGCCAGTCTTAGTTGTTTTGATCGTGATTCAGATTAGAAGTCGAGGAATCAGTACTAGTTTCAGTACTGAAAAGTTCTGAACACCACTCAGTCTCATATCTCACAAAACTCGCACCAGTGTACTGCTTATCATCTGATCCTAAAAGTAGCGTGAACTTATATGTATCAAACTACAGAATAAGAGTGTTAATTCGGGCCTAATCGTGGATTAGCATCAAAAAAACCTCAAGTCAGGATTAGGCTTTGTGGTTTAATACAAATTCTGCTCAGCTGTGTGTTACAACTCAATGAGCCCTGAACGCTGAACAGTCCCTAGGCACAGTCACACTTTGCTTTGCCAGCAAATTTCAGTGGTGGCCTAGTGGTTAGGACACTGCCTTTGGGACCTGAAGGTCGCAGGTTCGAGTCCTGGCCTGACCACTGAGGTTCCCTTAAGCAAGGTGCTGTCCCCCTACACTGCTCCCCGGACGCTGTTGGTAGCTGCCCGCTGCTCCACGTGTGCACGTGTGATGGGTTAAATGCAGAGGTCACATTTCATTGTGGTGCTTGAGTGTGTTCACAATGATTTTAATTCCAAGAAATACAAGAAATTTTTAAATCAAGTTAGGCCAGTCACGATAATAATTTAATGTTATCACACAATATATGTACAGGACCTCTATCGTGTTTTTCCTGACCTCGATACTGGTTAAGTGTGTTTACGTATATGTTCGTTTAAATAAGAATGAATGCATCTTCGCGTTGCCCTGGCAACCTAGCCAGACAGAGGGGTAGTGTCAAGGTCCTGACTGGAGCAATGATGGGGCATAACAGCCACCAACAGTTTAGCCAGTTGCGCTGCTTCTGGGTCAGCGTATTTGAATTTAGCCTTTAGCACCAAAATGTGAAGATGAAAAACAATTGACCTAAAAAAAAAATGTAAATTAACCTAAAAATTCCCATTATATCAGTGGCATAAAATTGTCTTTAAATGACACTAATGTTTATTATTACTGCAGTTATTTCTGGAAAAATATAAATGTAGTTATGACAGGCCTACATCACATTCAACCTTGAAAAGGCAGCTCTTCATATAGCTGCTTATACAGCTGAGCAGAAGTGTCTGCATGAAACTTTTACAGCTACATGTAAGTGACCCCACTGCCCCACATTTTTCAGGCTACATGGAAGTGCAGCACTGTACTCTTGTGAGCAATAAACTGGTATAGTTATGTTAACTTTTGCGTTGTTGCTATTTAAGGTTAGCCACCTTGCTAAAGTCCACAACACAGGATTTGTCGTTGGCAATCCTGTCGACTAGCCGGTCATTGCACAAGGCGATGCAAACTGCAAATGAGAAGGGTGACTGCAGCTTATATCCTGGGTGTGTGGGGGGACCTACTATGTCAATGAGATTTACCAAATGTAGAAAATCACACCACCAAAACGTACAGAGAACTGGGTTTAAAGTCTGTTGACACAAGAGCTGTTCCATGATATAAGTACTATTAGTTTAAGCTAATTTTGTAAATGACCCTTTGGAGAGGCTAGGGATTGAGTAAATGTGGACGTCAGCTGCAAAACATGACCAGAAATCTGTAGGAGCTGCAATTATTCTTGACTACATTTCACAGCTCGGAGGGAAAAAAAGTTTGGGGGAGAAAAAAAAAGAAAAGAAAAACAAACATTACCTGCAGGAAAAAGAGGCGCTGTGTGATCTCCTGGATCAGCTCTTCAGACACGTCCTCTGGGAAGAACTTTGCTCTGAACTTGAACTGCAGAGGGTTCTCCTTCTTCACGTCCTGCTGGGTCACCTAATCAACAAAGATGGCCAGTTACACAGACTGTCCAGTGAACAGAATCCCAAAGATTGTTTTTGGTTAGAGATGATTGATTACTGCTTTCCCTGCCCACTTGTGCATGGTGATCGAATACAAACATGTTTAAAAGGCGTGTTGTTCTCAGGTTCTGGAAGGATTAAATGATTTCTTTATAATGGCATATGATGGGTTGTAGTTATTTTAAGCAGGGGGTGCAACAGCATGAGATTTATATGGAATAACTTAATAATTCCCATCAATGAATTTTTATTTCTTTTATTAGTTACATTAAACCTAAAAAAGAAAGTTAGGGGCTTTAAAGTAGGAAAAGTGCTCAAATACTTGCGTGTCACACACACACCCACACATATAAACACAAACGCACACATATATACGCGCGTGCACACACACGCATACACACATATATAAACATAGACAGATAGATAATTTATTGATCCTGAGGGAAATACACACACACACACACACATATATATACACACACACACACACACACACACACACACACAAACTAACTACCATTTTACTAACATTATTACTACTCAGGCATTTATTAAAGATTTACTGCTGAGTTTTGCTTCACTACAGATTATTTTTATTATGGAATAAGTTGCTGATTTCCTCCATTCATTAATTGATTGGTTTGCAAAAATTGTGAGATGTGCACTTAACGTCTTATCTAAAATAGCTGCCACTTTACTGCAGTCAGCCGGATCCTGTCTGTACCTTTAACTCTGCCCCTCACTCCCAGCCCCCACCCTGGCGAGAGGGAGGGGAGGGAGGGGGGGGGTGTCCATTTTAATATCAGGCCGACTTTAAGAAAGCCAGACCGAGTATGAAAGATAAGTCAGTGGCCGGGGGCTCACTCTACCTGCCTTTTTCATCTTCGCATCGGCTCTTTCTCTCCCTAATCCTTTACATTATGACCGCCTCGTTCCCAGAGGTGGCCTGAATACTTTCCACCTGCACCACTCGTTAAAGAGACCCTGCTGTACGTCACGGTCTCACACTGCAGCACAGCTGGGATAAAACTCCTCTCCACCAGCTCCCTTTTCCTCTCTTTCGCCTTCCCCTCGGCCACAAAAACATGGAAGCAGCAGAATTTGTGCAAAATCTGGAGGAGGATACAGATTACACGTGTTTGTGCAGTGGGGGTTGCACAGACAGTTTCGCTAATATACACTAGCTGGCACTGTGGGCAGCGGAGCCTATAATACAGAGGTAAAAAAAAGAAGCACATACACAGGAATATGCGCTGAACACAAACCCTGGCGTTGTATTAGGGTGAAATACTACACGAGACTAAAAAGTAAAAGCCATGTTATAATGGAGTCTCCGAAAACAGTGTCTCTCAAACTTCTGGCCTGGGGACCAGTCATGTCTGGCTTCCGCCCCACCCTTTAATGGGTATCCCCATAGATAGACAGACGGATGCATAGACAGACAGACGGATGGATGCATGCATAGTCAGACAGACGGATGGATGCATGCATAGTCAGACAGACGGATGGATGCATGCATAGTCAGACAGCTGGATGGATGCATGCATAGTCAGACAGCTGGATGGATGCATAGACAGATATTATTGCTACAGATAAAGGATAATAATAATAATAATAATAATAATAATAATAATACACCACTACCACTACTGTTAGTATTATCAGGGCTTCTGCCTATGTAAGAATTATATCCTGGAAGTGGGCATCATTTGATAGACGCCTCTGAAATAAAGAATCCAGACTCGCTTGCTTTGAACACGCCATTATTTATTGATCGCTCTCGTCACGCGTGTGTTCGTGAAAAGTTTGGAGAGAATGAAACAAAGGGCGGGAACACTGAACATTCCAAAATGCTGAAACAAGGGCCGGGCCGTGAAGTCGAGTGGGCAGGGCGGGTCACGCAGTGGCAGCAGCGCCGAGATGAGACTGATCTGATCGGACTGAATTTTGATTGCCGCAGAAGCGAGGCCCGCAGGAACCCTCTCACGGACCGGCACCAGTCCACGGCCCATAATTTAAGAAATGCTCTTGGGCGTTTTGTAGTTGTGTTTGACTTCAGTATAACTTCACATTCGCATTTGTTTGCCTCTCCAACCTGTAGTCCAGACTGTAATTCAGTGTGTTCACCTGTGGGGGCAGTATTCAGGCAGTTCAGAGTGTTTCATGATCTGTGGGGTTTGAGGCTGTGCTACAGGTACCACACTCGGACTGAAGAATCATGGGATGGATACGGTCCTCCAGAGCGCTAAACTAATAGCGTACAACAGGCGCCAAGAAAAATCTGCAGGCCACGTTTTTAAAGATACAATCTGAACGGACGGCCGACTGAACGAGAGTCCTGGAAGCCTGTGTGGACCCTCTGATTATCTTCAACATGCAGAAAAGGACCGGTGTTTGATCTGCACTCACCTGTTGTCACAAACGTCAGAAAAACGCACGATTCAGATGTTCAAGTGGACAGAGCCGAGTACACAGATAAACTTTGTCTGCTGTAACATGAAAGCACTGACTGAAATCTGACAGGTGTTTGGCATGATGTGTATGTGCAGCCAAAACAAAATGTGTATACACATCACAATTCCATCAGAATGGATCAGGTCAGTGTGTGATCATCCTGGCTTCAGATGTGCAGTTTAATGGCTTTCCTGCTCTGGAGCGCCACGGATGGAGCTGAGGAGCTGGCGCAAACTGTGGAAAAGAGGGGAAAAAGAAAAGAAAAACCTCACCTTCTTATTCAGTTTCAGCCATGTGGTGTAGCCCTTGCTGTCTGTGTACTGCAGCCCAAAGAACCAAACCTCGCGCAGACCCACGGTCTTCACCACCTAGAGGAAACACAGACGCACAGGAACGTCAAACGAAAGAAAGTGAAAGAATGGGTCAAGGTGAGGTTTGTGGGGGTGCTGGGGTCAGACTTTTCAACTTGGCTTGTTTGCTTGATTTCTCAAACGATTCTGCGGATCAGAAAATGCGAGTGGTGCACTCACAGCAATTTGCACGCACCCCCCAATATGAAGCGAAAGTGACCGTCATTGTGAACACTCAACCCCACACTCGAGCACCCCAACGAAATGTGACCTCCACATTTAACCCATCACACGTGCACATGTGGAGCAGCCGGCAGCTATCAACACCGCCCGGGGAGCGGTGCAGCGGGACGGTACCTTGCTGAAGGGTTCCTCGGTGGTGCCCGGGCAGGGACTTGAACCTGCGACCTTCAGTTCCCAAGGAAAAAGTCCTAGGCCACCACTGTCCACAGCCCACAATGCACATTTTTTTGCTAATACATAATTTTGCATCGCTTCGCCTCAATAACAGCATCAATCCCATCAGTGAAAGACTGTACCAGTCTCTTGGAAGAGCTCTTGCAAGACAAAAAAAAAATGACGACACTCGCACAGTGAGCAGTGAAATCCCTAAACCCCAGTCCCAAACCTTGATGTGGACCAGCAGGTCAAAAACTGAAAAGGCACAAACTCAAACCCGAGCATTTTCTGTCTGCTTGCCTTTACACAGTTCAAGTCAAGCTTATAAATTTACATTGACCCAAAGAGAAGAAGTACACCAACGTCTTATGTACGGTCCTGAAACACACATCCAAAAGATGTACATGAACTCATTTAAAGGACCGAACTGAGCTGGAGACACTAAGGGTCGAGCTAATTTTAAAATGACCACTAATGATTAAATTAGATAAGGGCAATATTCCAACGTTCCAACAGTTACAGCACACTGCTCTGCGTATTCTCGACAACGGCAAGCAAGATGCTTCCCACAGTCGTAGGAAAAAAGCAACGGAGAACTGGGGGAGTCGCCAAACAAACTTAACATTTAATCAACGTCTTGTAAACACGGTTTTCTGCTTTGCGAAGCCAAAACTAAATGTGCAGCGACAGCTGACCGGTCAGATAAGATCTGGAATGCTCTGACACAGTGACAGCAAAGTGCAATGCAATGCCCCCGAAAAAAAGACTCCAGAGGCCTTGTATAACAAAACTTCCACCACCAAAAAAAGTCTGTGTAAAAACGGCTGGACAACTAACTTCACAAAAACAGAGAGGAAAAAAAATAAACCATGTCAAACTGAATGGACTGTAATAAATAATACAGGTCAGTTTCTCTAGCAAAACGATAAATATGCTAATACATTTACAGCTTAGAGAGAACGGCTTCTAAACTGCTCATAGTATCAGATCCTGTAGGCAAGAGCGTACACAGAAATAGGTATGAGACCCTATCCGCCACAGAACTGATCTAAAGCCATCACGGCTCCTTTACACAAGGACCTGCTGCTGCCCATTTACACTGAGAACTATTATTATTATATATATCTTTATTTTATTTATTAGCTCATAATGCAGCAGAGACTGTAGGAACAGTGTGATAGTGATATACAGCACTACTTCCTGGTTTTTCTCCTTTACTTTTCTCTTGTTTGTTATTGCTATCCGGTGTCAACCAGAGGAGGATGGGTTCCCACTTTCTGAGCCTTGGTTCCTCCTGAGGTTTATTCCTACAGCTAGGAAGTTTTTCCTTGCCTCTGTAGCCTCGGGTTTGCTCTTTGGGGGCTCAGACCCGCTATAGAAATAAACTTGATTTGACTTTATGCAATGTTGTTGTTGCACAGATACTCTGTCAACACGGGAAGAAGACTGTTGTACTGAACCAGTTCATATTAAGGGAAAGGAGGTTCACACGGCCACAGATGTGTTTAACATATCGTTGCTCTGCTCTGTAGCCCTGCTCCGAGAACACGCCTGAGGAAAACGTGTGAACCAAGAGTGTGAAAATGAGGACGGCGAACTGCTTGGTTAATTCTGCTATTTGTCTGACTGTTAAGACAAAAGGTCACAACTCATGCATCTGTAGTCATTTCTGCTGCATTCGGTCCCCTGCGCTGGGTATATTCCAAAAATCTTGCAGAACCAACATCCTCCTTTAAAGTGCAAACTGGAAGTGGGTGTGGTTACATCAGAAAGGAGTAAGAGATGCTGGAAACGAGTAGGATTACAGACCCCAACTAGGCCCATCACATGCCTGACGCAGACACAGTTGTCATTGGTAAATGATGCCAACATCATTAGTTCATCACTGGGACAGTGGTGTATATGTACAGAGTTGCCCTTGTGACCTGAAGGTTGCTGGTTCAAATCCCAGTACCACTGAGGTACCCATGAGTAAGGTACCGTCCCTAGGCCCTGCTACTCGGGCACTGGCCACGTCTACCTTGCCTACGCGGATGGGTTAAATGCAGAGGTCACATTTCACTGTGGTGCACTGTGTTCTTTTTTTACCCACCGACATCTGAAAAGCGTCAAGAACCCTAACGTGT
Source organism: Arnoldichthys spilopterus (assembly GCA_037974385.1). Classification (NCBI taxonomy): domain Eukaryota; kingdom Metazoa; phylum Chordata; class Actinopteri; order Characiformes; family Lepidarchidae; genus Arnoldichthys; species Arnoldichthys spilopterus. The sequence goes on from JBBPDA010000081.1 coordinate 29,716,110, forward strand.
GTTTTTAGAATTCTGCTGGAGTCAAAAGCATTAACGGGTCAAAATTTTGGAATGGAATTTACCAATATGTTCACCAGTATAATCAACAGTGACTGGTGTGATCGCTGGAACCCATCTGATCTAGAACGTCTGCCTCTTAATCTTTTAATGTGCACCTGTTTACTAAAAGTAATCAACAGCCATTACTGGCAAAGTGCTGCACCAGCTGATATGGCCATAAGGGCTAAGGTCTTTAAATAGAGATTGACTGTGCGTGCCACTCGGTGCCATCTCTATGGAGACGTGACTAATGCAGCATTACCTTCCTGTAAAAGGTCTCAAGGCGAGGCTGCTTGCATTCCAGCAAAAACGGGCACCGGAGGGGCACAAAGTGCCCCCCGACACTCCACTCTCTCTCACATGAGACTCGATAGAGCAGCACTTTAAACGTTACGTAGGATTAGTGTCCTGTGTCAGATCCCTGACCTTTCCTTTTAACGGCATGTGAACGGCACGCTGCTCTCAGGTCAGTGAGAAAGAGTAACTCGAATCGAGGCCCCGCAGCCCTACCCCTACCCGTTCCGTGGCGCTGCGGCCCGGGATGTGGAATGCTAACCGGGGAGGCGAGGACAGCCTACTTTCGCTCTTAAAGGGACAGAGCACCCAGGGAATCTACCAGAACACTGCTTTAATCAGATCACACATCACAGCCATTCAGTTGGTCAGGAAGAACAGTCACACATCCAGAAATGTCATTTTACAGAACCTTCGGTTAAATGGACCAACAGTTTATCCCAACTAAATGGGTTTGTGCTCCAATGCACAGCACAACGAACATTAATGCAATCATAGGTTTCATTTATGCTGGTCATATGTCCCACCACTCCTGGAAAGACGTACAATTTACTGCAGCGTTGAACAGCCCAGTGAAGGCCATGACGTTGAGGAGGAGTGTGTTAGACTTCAGTCGGACTTTAGCCCCCATTGCCCGATCAGTGCTGGCTGGGGCTCATGCATATGTTGGCAAACCTGTTCTGCTTCATAAAGCTTTGCTGTGCATCGAAGAACAGCAAACAGCATTCTCATGAATGGATGAGCTGGTGGTACATGCAGCGGTTTTGATTCTGTTAGTTAATGATCAATTATGATTAATTATCGGTCAAGAAGCGTCTCAAGATTCAACTGTTCCGCACCCACCTCAGCACATAAGCCTAGCGGTCACATATGAACTACTGCTACCCGATATCCGACCGAAAATAATGTTCCACTTTGTTCTACTGCAGCACTTGCCAACTGGTTATATTGTAGTAGTTACTGTAAGCACTTGGCGTATGTATTTATTGCAGTAGTTGCTGTCGGTAGTTACTGTAAGCACCTGGCATATGTATTTAGTAGTAGTTGTTCTCTATAGTTATTGTAAGCACTTGGGGTATGTATGTATTATAGTAGTTGCATCTGTTATTTTACAATTTTGAGAAATGCGTTGGTCTTCCTTGTAGCACCACCTTCAGTGTTGCCCTATGCAGCGCTAATGCTTGACAAATTCCTTAGGTTCTGCAGCTCATGGGGTGAAATGTTCAAGGTTTATAGTTTAAAAATAAGATTTTTTATTATTATTAAAAATACCATGCACGTTGATGATGCTTGCATTGAAATAAATTTTTAAACAATTCTCAAATATTGATATATGGGAGTAATGTAGATTAATCAAAGCATGTAATTCTTATTATATAAAAAAAGGCCAAAAACTGTAATTAATGAATGGCCTTCAAATCAAATAGTTGACACTGCTTATGAACAGTGCTTCAATAACCCTTGAGGCACATCACAGTAAGCACCTATGCCCACTAAAACTAATCAAATATTCCATTAATGTTGGAGGAATCTTCCAGAATTGCTGCACGGTCAAGCGACAATCCATCGTAACCGACACATTTAATGCTTCTTATAACGGATTAAACCTCGCATGTGTAGCTACAGGCTATAGAACAGAGAGGGCAACTGTTTGAACAACAGACCCTTTTAGTGGAAGTGGTCTCAGTCGATAGTAATGGAGGATAATTCATTGAGTGGTGGTGAAGTAAATGGTTTTGTTGGAGAACTTGGCGAGAAAATGATGTCCACCGACTTAATCCTGGACTAGTTTCCTCTGGGGAAAACCTAAAGCAGCATAATCAGGTGCAAAAATTGTCTTAGATCTGCAAAAGTTCAGTCTAAACACCAGTACTCCATTCCAAACAAGACAAAGCACCTCCCATGCTATAAACTATCAAACAAAAAGCTTATCAACTGGCATTAGCATGTTCAGGAACTCCGTGCCAGGCCTAGCCATCAAGAGCACCTATGAAAAATATGAAATGAAGGATATAAATGAAGATATGAGTTAAAGCAAAAGATCTGGAAACCCAACTTGATGTTGGCATGTTGAACGTTACGGTTCCAAAGTCTAAATCTAAAAACCTGGCTGAACTGACCAGATTTCACTCACGCAGTGCAAACTGGGTGAAAAAGTAGAACTGAAATAAACGAGCAGACCTATACCGATATGGCCACTAATGTGTATTTCTGCAGTGTCAGCAGAGCTTCAAACTTTCGCCCCCATGGCATCATATGAGGTGACATCACCACCCAATGACAAAGCAGCCCAGTCTTCTTGCAATAGTTCTGCTGCATCCAACTACAGTGAGCTACTGTTGAAGGAGAGAGGAAGCTGCCAACATGATCGTTTCCCTTTAAAAAGCTTTTAAAAAAAAAAAAAAAAGACTTTCTGGAATTTTCCCAACAAAACCTGGCAGTTAAAAAAGGATTCCATGGCGTCCCTGTTTTTTTTCAAAATTTTAAACAATTCAAACAATCTTAATTGAAAACAATACATAAGATAGATATGGAAATGGTATATAATTAGATATAGAAATGGTATATAATTACACATTTAACAGTTTTCCCCCATATGTATTTTTACTGAATGAAAAGCACATTATAAAAACTGAAACTTGCTAAAATTCGGCCTCATTTAACAATGTCTTTAGAGGTTTTTCTTGATTTGTTCTTGAAAAGAAAAGATCATTCATTTCATACCGATAAACAAATCTTAATCATTAAAACTAATCTCCAAGTATATTAAGACGACGTCTATTCTAAAGAACTGGGAATGAGCCCGAATATCATGTACAATCTTATTAAAACACAATTTTAACCCACAAAGTCATCGTTTAGCAGTACAACCTATTCAGAAACGCATTCGAACGACTCACTGAATCACTCAACTGACTCAATGAATCATTAGGCTTAAATCGCAGATCTAGACTGCATTTGTGCAAAGCTGGTGCTTTCTCTTGAACATATTTTCACGTACCTGCGTATATACATTATTTAGTGTTCAAGTTCTTCCGGATACCCAAAGAATGCAGAAGTTCATGTGTTAGTTAATGAGTTACTTTGCCAAAGTCATGCGAGATGTTTAATATGACCGAACACTAGCACTAGACTGACGTTAAGCTTGGGAAGTCCAGCTGTTGTGGTATTCAAGTTTAGTGGTGGACTTACCTGGTCAAAGAGTTGCTTGCCTGTGGTGTTTGGCTGGATGGCAAACTCCAGCTCTGCATCCATGGTCGTCACCCGTACATTGATCTGAGAAAGAAAAACCCACAAACAATTAGAAGCCATTAGAACCACTGAAGCAAACGAGACGAAGATCTGTACGATGGGCACTCTCAAATCCATACATTTTCCTCTAATACACCGCAGTTCACATTGCGCACAACTACGTGAGGACATTAGGCATCCTTGGCATTTGGCAACTCACCATCCACAACTAAACAAAAGGGCGAACGCACCGGACGTCTGTTGGTCAGTTTGAGCGGTTAGAGACGCTAGCTCTGGGTCTGAAGCCTGAGGAGCAATTGCAGGGAACTGATCAACCCAGAACAATGACTAGCCTTGAGGCAAGACTAAGGGAAAAACAGATTAGCTACTACTTTGGGGTGGGGGCACTGTGGTCAGGCATCAGTCAAGTCAATCAATCACTGTTGCGTGGAAACAGGAGAAACTTATGGGCGACATCTCCGCAACCTACACCCTGACTGGCTGATAACATTATCATGAAGAAAAAAGAAAAAAAAAAGTTCCCCGTCAATAAGGGAAAGTCAATCAAAAGAGCCTTAAGCCAGATACACATTTGCCTACGGGACATTACCAGCAACAAAACTTTGATAAGGCTGCTGATAAGAACTCTCGACCCTTGTGCCACTACCAACAGCTTCCTAAACCCTTTCTAATAAGATGACTATGTTGTATGTCTCCCGACAAACAGTAGATAAAGAGCACAAGCATTCAGTTCATTCACTGATGGGAAACATCACCCACAAGAGACTTTCCCTTGTGAGTACAGAGCTAGCTTGATGTTGACCAAGTTCCTCAGCCCATAGGAGAATTTCATTTGTAGCTACAGCGTTTGCATTTCCAACAGTGGCCCAGCACTGGAAGCATTCTGCTCTTCCTGAGGGTCATCAAATATTAGTCATATCTAAACATCAAATAAATGCCATCACTAGTTCAAGTTTATGGTCATATACAGGTAACAATGAAACATCATTACCAGCAATTATGTTCGAGCCTCTTTATAATTGCACAGTAACAAAAATAACATCCATAAACTAATAAAAGTAGAAAAAAATAGAAAAATAGTTAAAAAGTGAAAATCAAAATTTAAAACACAAGGAAGCAGAGAGGCTTTTTTCACCTTCAAGTCTGGACAAAAAGGATGAAAAGGCTTCGGGACTTCAATAACCGTCGCTGTGGTCAACTGGTACGATTAGCTTGTGGAGACGACTGTTTTGTATGTGAACAGTGTGTTGTGTATGAGTCACTGCAGTGAAAAAGACGCTTTTCAATGCCCTACATCTACAGAGGGCTGCAAAACACACGGTGTCGTAATGTTATCACAGTACTGTGCTCTGCAGTGCTGATTACAGAAGTCTGCACCAAAGAAACCATGGGGGTGATCAGTGGGTGATGGGATGAATCAAGCCATTCATCCAACAAACATCTATACTGTACCACGTCCCATCAAGACCAAAGCGTGCTTTACATACTGCAAAGTTCTGCAATTGCAATACCTTAGAAGTTCCAGTTATTGCAAGAAGCACCTGAAGCTGATTAAACCAAAAACCTAAATTCTGTCCCAAAAAAAGCACATTCGAGCGAGATCTCAAGCTACAAGCGTTACCTCAGATACCTGTACGAATCAGGAAAACGTTTACAATTTAAATTGGGTGGTTGCTGCTGTGTACAGTGCTGCTCCTCTGTGAAAAGCAGTTCTCTCAGTCAGACAATGGACTAAAACAGAAAGCAGGGAAAAAAAATTTTTTAGACTGAAACCCTGATACACAACGCAAAGATCAAACTGAAGCTAGGTATATACGAATGAAACGACGCAAAAAAGGACAATTACATCTAAAAAAATTGTGAAATAGCACAAACGCTGGACTTCTGAAGGTTAAAAAAGGCCCGGACAATGACCAGGCCAGCTGCTTGATTCACACGTTCAGAAAGGTCAGACACAACTGGGTCATTCATTCTCTGGCAGCACAGTGGGTGAGCGGCTACGTGTGCCATCAGCTGAGCTCGGCAGTGAGGCATGCGGCTTGCTTTTCCATTCGTTCAGGAAAATGAACGGTGTGTGTTGGTGCAAACGTGCCGTACGCGGTAAATCAGTGTGTGCGCAGTGAACGGAGTGTGAAAAAAGAAAAAAAGGTTGCTATGGGTTACGTATAGAAGTTTGAAAACTGCACTTAAACGATGGTTTATTGATTTTCGAAGTGAAAAAGTAGGGCAGTGGTGGCCTAGTGGTTAGGACGCTGCCTTTGGGACCTGAAGGTCACAGGTTCGAGTCCCATCCCGGGCACTACTGAGGTACCCTTGAGCGAGGTAATGCCACGCTACACTGCACCCGGGTCGCTGTTGGTAGCTGTTGGCTGCTCCACGTGTGGTGATTTAAATGCAGAGGTCACATTTCGTTGTGGTGCCCGAGTGTGTTCACAATGACAAATAGTCACTTTCACTTTAAAAGAAGTTACGCATCCTCTACAGAGAACATGGTTTTCGGCAAAACTGACCACAGAATTTTATTTATACTTATATATTATTGTGTGTGTTATTGTCCTATTAAATATAAATTATTAATAAATGTCTTTAAAATGTGCGTTTATGTAATCCAGGAGGTTTCTCCTGCTTTAATCTGATGTTCGAGACGTACACACACACTTTTCTTGCTCCGAGATCACTGAAAGGCTGAGCACTCGGCTTTTCCGCAGACACTACTCCCCAGCCCTGTTTGTTCTTTTGCTGAAGCACAGAAAATGACTGTGCTCTGTCATTGGCTAAAGCCACCCGTTGTGTGCTGCTGCATGGTTTACCGTGCAGCTAATGGAGGAGGGTTGACCCACGGGGCATTCTTTATTCCTACCTGTGTGTGCGCGCATGCTCATACCTTGCTTCACTTTTCGGTGCCAAATTACAAGGTGACGGTACGCATGCGTATTAAACAGCTACCTCTACTTCTCACTCTCCCTGACACACACACACACACACACACACACACATATATACACACACACACACACACACACACACACACACACACACACACA
>JBBPDA010000081.1:29724841-29734922 GCA_037974385.1 Arnoldichthys spilopterus
ACACACACACACACACACACACACACACACACACACACACACACACACACACACACACACACACACACACCACTCTCGCTCTCAAACACACACACAGAAAGGTGATCCAGGGAGCCGTCCTGTTGGGATTGAGTTACGGCAGAGCTGCTGTGCCCCAGCCTCCTGTCTCCACGTCCCAGACCTTCCTTTCTCCTCGCTCTTCCTCTCGCCAACATTAATTTGTCATGAAAGCTACAGAACGTGCGATGCGGCCGTACGCCATACACTCTCTCCAGAACGATCTCACACACCGCCTGAGCATGCTTCATGATTTCCAAACCCCATAGTGTGATGCCACACCATTCCTACAGCTAAACTTATATTAACTTAATACGAATTATTTAATAACATTTATTCTTATTAAATTCATTATTTAATAATTCATTCACAGTTTCAATGCTGCTGGTCATAGAGTTTTTTTGTGTGTGAACATAACATAACATACTTAAACTAACATTTGCCTGAACATTTTAGTGCACAATTTCTATTTATTTGCCCAGGATCACATGATGAGAACACACTTTAAAAACTTAGAAGAACTAATCAGAAAATGTGTAAAAGTTAAGGCTAAGAGGATGTCCACCAGCAAACCCACAGTAGGGTCAGATTTATAGCATTTGATGGGACAAAATCGCTCACTTTTCACTATGATCAGCTGATTCGTTACAACTAACGGATAATTATGGAATCCTTGCGTTTGTGGTAAGAAACTCATGTCTTGTCCTGCTGAGCATCCACAGTTATGCTGCACATGCAAGTTAGAGCATCATCGCGCAACTGTTGAATGGCGCATTGTCTAAGCAAGACTACTCCTTATGTAACCGCGAATTAACACTAAGTATTCGCTTCAGTGGAAGAACACGAGAGAGTGAGAAAACCTATGTGGATGGACAGATTCGATTTTAGGACCATATTATAATAATTAATAAATGAGTAAATAATTATTAATAATAATAATACAAACATATGTATCATAAATAACAGTAAGTGAAACAACATATATAGTCATACTGCCCACTATGGGCAGTGGTGGCCTAGTGGTTAGGACGTTGCCCTTGGAAACTAAAGGTTTAAGGTTCGAGTCCCGGCCCAGGCACTACTGTGGTACCCTTGAGCAAGGTACCGTCCCACTACACTGCTCCCCGGGCAGTTGGTAGCTGCCCGCTGCTCCATGTGTGCATGTGTGATGGGTTAAATGCAGACGTCACTTTTCGTTGTGGTGCTTGAGTGGGTTCACAATGACGGTCACTTTCACCTGATGTGGATGCTCTAGCTTTTTTTTTTAAAGGCATTTCTGCCTCAACAGCAGGAACATTTCAAACAAAAACCTCCATCTAACCATCAACACACTTGGGCAACACTCTGCACAGTTCTGAGGCAATTAAAAGATTAGGCCTCATGCTTGTAGAGTGATTAAGGAGGCTGAAGCTAAAGGTGCGGGACGAATTGGCTGAACAGGAACATGGCGTGTGACTGGTAGTGGACGGAGCTTAATAACGTACAGCAGGAACGAAGCACACGTTCTTTAGTGGAAATATTTCAGCAGCGGTTTTATAATGTGTGTGATTAGGCCTCAGAACTCACATCTACAGAAATAGAGCAATATATTTCATGACTGCATTTCATACACTGCAGATATTCAAAGAAACGAGGAAATGTTCTGTACTTCTGTGAAGTGTAGGCCTAGAAAAGTCTCCAGACATGCAAACTAGTAAATTTAGCTTCTCTGATGCACAATCAATGCTGACACCGCCAATAGAACGGGACACTGGAATAAACGCACATGTGTATAAGGTCACCATGTCCAAAGCCTAGCGTCAACGACAGGATTACCAGGCCCCCCAGCATTGGGCTGAAGAGTGGAATGACATTCTCCAGAGTGATGGAGCTCCTTCCAATACAGCAGGAGATTTTCACAGTATGAGAAGTCTCAGAAAATCACAAGAAATTTACTTTAAAAGTATTAAAAAGTAGACCCCGTTTTGTTACCAAGTGCAGCTAATGATCACTTTGGAATTTCTATGGACATTCCTGCGAATTCATTTTCAAATCTATTGATTAATCAACGGTTTCATTTTTCGTTCAGGCTTCCAGGTGAATTTATTTATTCATCCGCCATCGCCAAACACGTTTGTACCTTGGCGGGAGGACGACCTTATGTATGGTCCAGAGCAATCCCACTTTTAGCTCATTCTTCAGGAATTGAGATTTTCTCTGCTGTCCAAGATTACACGGTCAGTCTCTGGTTAGTCATCTCCCCCTAATTACCGCTAATAAGCCATGATACAGGATATGATAACCATCAATTCTCATACCACGTATATATGATACCAGGATACTGCTGCGACCCTACCTTTGGCGCGAGTTGGGAGCGTTCACCAGACCTCTTCATCCAATCAACATCTGACCTCACAAATGCTCTTGTGGCTGAGAGCGATGAAATCCTCACAGCACTGCTCGAACATCTAGTGTAAAGCCTTCCCAAAAGACCTGAAGCCATTACGGCAGCAAGCGGGGGGGACAACTCCCAGTTAATAGCCTTGATTTCTGAGGAAATCTTGGGTGAGGTGGTCTACAAATGTTCGGTGTATGAGCTGTTCGAGCTTAAGGGGTTAAGAGCAACTGCTAACAGGAGACTCCACAGTTCAATTTCTCTCGTATGTTCTAAATTATTAGTGCTAATATTTTTGATTAACATTTGAAGCTACTGCTAAGATGCGAGGTCTTACTAATAAATAGGCCAGTCACAATAACCACATAAATAGCCCACTTGCAATTTAAGCAAAGTGTGAAAGCTTAAGTGGAAATACAGCAATCATATGTTTAGATTGGGAGAAACAGATGTGCACGTGAACGATGTGCATTTACAATAAGGTTAAGACAAATACACGTACAGAAGGGAAAGCTTACACACATTTATGAAGACGCATGGGTCTGACAGGTGCTGTTACACCTTATGAACACAGCGGTGAGTAAGGTTTCGGTCATTAGCTCAAGCTGGGTCAGTTAGAAGCTAGTGTGAACAGCCTCATTCAAAGCACAATTTTTAAACACAATGTAAACAAAACACTCTGTACTTCAGCACAGGCCACATTCTAGGTTTTTCGCAAACTGCAAAATTCGGGGAAAAAAATTTAAATTTGTGCATTTAAACGTCCAGAAGTGTGTTCTCTCAGGAGGTGTACTTGCCTTCACTCAGGAAATGAACAAAAAACATGTTAAGAAGTGGCCAAATGTTCAGACAGAACGGTAGAAAGACTCAATGATGAGATAATTGGCTAATTTGTCCACTTCGCTTTATGTAGTTGCAATGAACAAAAGAATTTTAACTTCAAATATTTCAAAAAATTTCAAATTTCAAAAAGGTAACTATTTTTCTTTCTGACTTCAAAGTGTTTTAGATCAACTGCTTATATCTAAAGTTTATGTAAAACAGCTCTATTCATCACAAACTTTGATTTTATGACCACAGCTCACAAAAGGTTTCATATTTATAGTGGCAAAACAGAAAAGTTCTAGAACATTCTTGGCAGTTCTCACTGTTTCAGAAGTTTACTTGGCGCGTAAGGGAATGGAGAATGTTCTTTTAAACAGATACATGTCAAAATGTCCTTGTCCTGATCACAGAAGCAAAAGTTTTTGTGGAACAACAGCTATTTTTTCTTTAGGCATGAGAGATGGGAAAAACACACTTTGTACCCAGGAACTTTGCAAAATAGTACCTGGATACGCAGTGTCATTTATACTGCAATTACTCATCAGATTGAAGTCCATGAAGTCCACAAGACCAATGTGTAAGTGCTCTTCCATGGGTCAAAACCATAAAGGCCAGTTTCATAGGCCAAGTTAACAAAAATATCCAATATTTTACACAAGACCGTGAGAACCAAAAACACAAACATTCTAGTTAGGTGACCTAAAGTGACTGCAACCTTGAGAGCACCTTGCGGTCTCCAATAACAACTGCCTTCTGCTACTAAATCCTCTCTTAGAACAGGCCGGCCTAAAGTCCAGACAGTCAGACACAGACAAACGCACACACACAGGCATGGACTGGAAGGGCCGAGAGGTGACAGCGAGCACTAGAAGAAGGGAAGAGCTTAATTGTTGTTTCCGAGTCACTGGCTATGAGTGTCGGTCCCTTTGTGTCCAAAGTGGAGCTGGTGTCCAACAATCAGCCGTGAAATAGCTGGCCTTTTGTGTGGTGGGCCTGCGAGCCACAACACACCCAACCCTCGAGCCAAGCAGGAGCAGAAGCAGAAGAATAAAGGCCACGCTCAGCTAATCCACTCTCTCTACTCAGGGGGAGATAGTAGAAGCATTATTTTGGAGGGAGGGTTTAAAAAATACATAATCTTCGAATACAGGCTTATTTCTGTCAACAGGATTTTCGATGTCTTTCCAGGCATGGAACATGCAGCTAAATAATACCCTACACAGGGACCATCCTTTGAAGCTGCAAGTGTTTTTGTAAACAGTAAGGCCCTGGCATTCACAGAATGTGCTCCGAGTTCGTTGTGGTCACGGTCACTCTAAGCATTTTCCAGCTGCGTTTGACCGACTTCAGTATGACGTTACGTTCACCTTCGTTTTCAACCTGCAGCCCAGACTGTAATTCTGCGTGTTCACCTGTGGGGTTTGAGGTTCGTCCTTCATTGGATTCACAAAATATGGATCAGTGTCTTTATTAGACGTGAACCTTCACATCCTTGTGTTGAAAACCCACTACTGGGTTCAGCCTCGGACTGCAGAATCATGGGACAGATCCAGACCCTCCAGAGTGCGCAACTAAAGACGTTTTCTTTGCGTTTATTGGAATTTCAAGAGAAGCTGACGGCAAGAAAAAGCTACACACGATGTCGTTTTGACGGTGGCCTAAAGAGTCCCGAAAGCCTGTGTGGACGGTCTGATTCTCTCCAATGAGCAGAAGAACTGTCGCCGTTCAATCTGCGCTCACCTGACACCCCAAACGGCAGAAAAACACCACGTTAGGATGCTGCCTTTGGGACCCGAAGGTCGCAGGTTCGAGAGGTACCCTTGAGCAAGGTACCGTCCCACTACACTGCTCCCCGGGCGCTGTTGATAGCGGTCCGCTGCTCCACATGTGTGATGGGTTAAATGCAGAGGTCACATTTCGTTGTGGTGCTTGAGTGTGTTCACAATGACAAATTTCACTTTACTTAATATTGCATATACTGTAAACAATGTTTATATAGTATATTTGGACTAAAGAGCAATTTTATTCATATAAATTTTTTAATTATATTTTATTTGGATTCGTCCTGTTTTTTCTCTCAGTTCCTACTTGACATTTCAGTTGTAAACAATATATATTCGAACTTCACAAGAAAAAAACCTTCTTAACGTATCATGTAAGTTTATGTAAAATTTACTTTTGCTTTGTTCCTCACAATTTTTTTACACCGTAAACGTCAGCAGTTAAATTACATTCAAATTTTTAAAAATGACAAATTGAGACAAGGTTCTGTTACAACATCAGCGATATAAAAGTCATGACTTTGACAGCATGGTGGGAACAACTGTAGACCTCTGCTACAGATAGGTGCATTCATGACACAAAACAGATAAAACTTAGTCTAAGCTTAATATTAGGGTCTGTTTATTAAGTGAGTCTGACGTGAATGTTTCTAATTTTATGCTTGGCTAAAGCCAGAACATTGGCGTGGCTCTGCTCCGTGGACAGCTGCTGAACTGTAAAGAAAGATAAGGCCGATATTTTACAGGCTTCAACCATTTGTTGAGTTTGCCGGACACAAACGCCAGTTTTCCATATGTAACCCAAGCTACAGTCACTAGGGCAGTTGGCTGGGTCACGCTTTACAACAGAACCTCAAGAGAAAGAGCACCTGCGACTTGTGTTTTGGCGCGAGTGTGTTTGCAATGCAGTGGAGTGGAATGTGGGCACGTATACGTTGTGCTTGTGTTCGGTGTGTATACGACAGTTCCTCGGCAGCGTTGTCGCGCCTTGGTCAGACAGCCCCTCTTAATTAAATGTGCAGCTGTTTGTTTGTAAGCCGTTTACAGGGGCTTTGGCGAGAGGAAGCTACAGACAGGGGCGGTCCTGCCTCCTCCCCCGCCTAACACACAGAGCTGCTAATCTTTCCCGCTGGGCCTAAAGGCAGCTGCCCGTCCGCCTGATTAACCCCCCTATGGCCAGAGCCAACAGGGATAAGTGAGGTCCTGTACCTACACATGTTCCACATACGTACTGTTTAAGCTGAGCAAGCCAAGAAACAGGAGTGGTCTACTTCAAAAAGGGGTCCATTCTACATTGCAGAATTAACATGCAAAGTCAAGGGAGAATTACAGTGGAAGGAAAGAAAGAAAGAAAGAGAAAGAGAAATTAAAGAAAGAGAAATTAAAGAAAGGAAGAAAAAGAAAGAAAGAAAGGAAGAAAAAGAAAGAAAGAAAGGAAGAAAAAGAAAGAAAGAAAAGAAAAAGAAAGAAAAAGAAAGAAAAAAAAGAAAGAAAAAAAAGAAAGAAAGAAAAAAAGAAAGAAAGAAAGAAAGAAGAAAAAGAAAGAAAGAAAGAAAGAAAAAAAAGGAAGAAAAAGAAAGAAAGAAAGAAAGAAAGAAAGAAAGAAAGAAAGAAAAAAGAAAAAAAAAAGAAAGTGGGAAGGACAAGAGAGAAGAGAAAGCGAACAGAGGAAAAAGAAAGAAAGAGAAAATAAAAGAGCTGACGGGAGAGGGAGGACCACCCTAGTCACTCAGACTGGGGGTCTCCTGTGACAGGGCCAACACTGTTGACATTTATTTATTTATTTCTCAGCTAATCATTAGTAGACGCTGTGTTGGGATCTCGGGTCTCCTCCCACAGTCCAGAGGTATGTCTATCAGACGGCTGTGTGTGTGTGTGTGTGTCCCTGGTGCCTCTCCACCTTTTGCCCTATGAGCGCCAACACAGGCTCCGGAACCCCCCCACCCCCCCAACCCAATACCCACCCCTCCACCTCCCACCCCACCCCCCCACAGGCTCATGGATATTTACCGTTGCTTCCGTGATTCTGACGGGGGAAAGTCAGCGCAGACTCCACTTTTTCCATCCACAACGTAAACCGAATTCTCTCGTTCCGTCAGAAACGTAGTCTGAGCTTCGGCAGGTGACAGATGGCACAGCCCTGACCCGAAGCTCATGCAGACACTCATCATAACGTGCGTGGATGCGATTTGTGCCGCGGGGCCGGGACCTGACTGGCAGCGGTGCAGATGGGAAACGGAGGGATTGTTCCTTTCCTGGCGTCGCCATAGTTCTTCTCGGTTTCGCGGCTAATGAACATTTATGGGCCCCCGCAGCTGTTCCTCCACTTAATTTACCATCAGCCCGGAGGTGGAGCTAAACTCCAGCGGCTGCCTAAGCAGCGTTTGGGTTATTGGCTTGACATAGTGCTGTTGGACACTGTTTCTGGCCTTAGTCCTGCTAAAGATTTTTTTAATGCACACACTTCTCACAATAAATCCCTTTAAGCACCATGAAGTGAAAGTACATGGAGGACTGGACTGGACTGGACAGTGAGGGCACCTGCACCGGTACGGTAATCTGAATGTGTGAAACCAGCTTTAACACTGGGAAGCAACTCGCCAATGGAATCAGCAGGTTCTGACCATGTTCTGCAAGGCGTTGCCACACGGCAACAAGTGTTTCCTCAAAATTCCTGGTTGAAACACTTCATAAAGTTTTACTCTCTCCTTTGTGAGACTATGGTCTTTAAGTGTAAAACGTTTCTGATCAAAAACAGATCAAATTGTGTGGATTTTATATGAAAAAGTGATCAAACGTAAGTGTTGCGTGGAACTGGATTACAGAGTGAACTAAAATACATGTTTAACATTTAAATAGAGGACACATTAATGTAGTAGCAAATAATTTCTGCTGTGATCATATGGTAAATGTATAAATGAATTAATTTAATATTATTTTACAATTTTAAATAAAAAAAAAACTTTTATTTTGGAACATAAGTCTACTTTGATAACACTGCTTCTGAATTCCACAAGGTGGCGCAAGACCTAGTTCTTCTCTCGTGGAGACTAGAATGGGGGGTGGGCGGTGGCAGAGACACCTATACATATATATATACATACTATTGCAGTGCTGTATCAGTGCCTCTGCGGCAGCAGCCTCCCTCACATTCCGAACTGATTATTTTAATTATTTTGATACTTTTTATGCACCTTTTATCCTATTTATGCTGCTTTTTTACCACCCCCCCCTGGGTCCCCCTCCCTGCGGTCACCATGCCAACGCCCTCACTGCCAGAACTGCCAGTAAACAACACAAAATCTAAGGAAGCAAGTGGGGGTGGGGTATGGGTATGTGTATGTGAAAGTGACTGTGTGTCATTGTGAACACACTCAAGCACCACAACGAAATGTGACCTCTGCATTCAACCCATCACACGTGCACACGTGGAGCAGTGGGCAGCTACAAACAGCGCCCGGGGAGCAGTGTAGTGGGACGGTACCTTACTCAAGGGAACCTCAGTGGAGCCCAGGGACTCGAACGGTGTAGAGAATGGGTGGATGGACAAACGGACGTGTACAAATAATAATTGCAGTTCCAATAATAGCACCGTAAAGCTGCAGCGTTCCTTCGGTCGAACTGGCAGTGTCTTCTGAGAGTTAATCCCGGGTTGTGATGTCCTGTGATGGAGATAAGGCTTCTCTTCCTGTCTAAACTCCTCCCGGTGCCGAGCGTTCAGCTGTATTTAACTACACTAAGCTCATTAGGACACACACACCTTACAGCCCTGATTAGCACAGTGGTACTAAAAGCTCTCCAGCAGAGCAGCAACCTGCCAATGACCGGCCGCCATGAAGGCATCTGTTAACATGAGTGAGGTGAAGACAGTGAAGCTTGTTTTAGGGTGGATTTCATATCCATTTTATTCGTATTTTTTGTATTTATTACACAGCCATAACATTAACACCACCTGCCAAATGCTGAGCAGGTCCTGGAGCAGCTCGGACTGTGCTGCACTGTGTGTTCTGACCGCTTTCTTTCAGAGTCACCATCACTTTCTTAGCCTTGGGTGCCCATGACACTGTCGCCGAATCACCAGTCGTTCTTCCTTGGATCACTTTTGGTAGGTACTAACTACCGCACACCTGGAACCCTCCACAAGACCTGCTGTTCTGGAGACGCCCCCGACTCTGCCGTCCAGCCACCTCAATAAGGCCTTTGTCAAAGCGGCTCAGATCCTTCACGCCATTTTTTTCTGCTTCCAGTAGATCAACTTCAAGAACTGACTGTTCACTTGCTGCTCACTAATATGTCCCACCTCCCAACAGGTGCCAATGTAATGAAAACTTACAGTCGGATCAGTGCAACTCGCTTCCCTTGCTGAGTCCGCTACTTTGAGGCTCGTTCTTGGGATCTAAACATGGACCTCTGAAGCGTGTGAGACGTGGGCGGGGCATCAAAGTTACCCTGCATTCATAGACACCTAGAACCTCTCGAAGAACATTCCGGTAACATTCTGCATCACCGGCCTGACCTAGAGCGAGACTGGCTCATTGCTCTTCCTAATTATGTGGATGCTAGGTTAGAACTTCAGTCCAGCTCCTGATGGCCTGACCAATAGGAGAGCTCATTTAGCTACAGTGATCGGGATACCCAACAGAGAAACATCCTGATTGGATCATTTTCGGGTGGTTTTACCAACTTAACCTTCTCGTTTCTGACCACAACTGAATCCAACAGTATGAGCAGAGCTGTAGAGCTTACAGAGTTCACACCCAAACATGATTCTACCGAATAAATGTGAGAAACATTACAGGCGCATGTTTTTTAGCTCCCGGGAACGGTTAAGACTTCTCTGGAGATCACGAAGGCCCCGAGGGTTCTCTGCAGTAATTTGAATTTATTGTTGTCTCGTCATGTTCTATTTGCTGATAATCACTGCAAAACATAAAACAATATTCAACTAAGGTGAGGATGCTGCCTTCGGGACCTGAAGGTCGCAGGTTCGAGTCCCTGGGCTCCACTGAGGTTCCCTTGAGTAAGGTACCGTCCCGCTACACTG
>JBBPDA010000081.1:29735022-29763690 GCA_037974385.1 Arnoldichthys spilopterus
GAAGAAAAAGAAAGAAAAGAAAGAAAGGAAGAAAAAGAAAGAAAAGAAAGAAAGGAAGAAAAAGAAAGAAAAGAAAGAAAGGAAGAAAAAGAAAGAAAAGAAAGGAAGAAAAATGAAAGAAAAAAGAAAGAAAAATGAAAGAAAGCCAAAATTTTTTTTTTTTTAATGCAGCTCAAATGTGTTAAAAGAAAAAGATAACGGGAGTGAAGAAATTAAGAACATGTTAAAAAAAAGTGACATTAGTATAAATCACCTATAAATGTAAAATAAAAATGAGAAAAAAAAATTATGCAATAAACAAAGCTAGAAATCATTAAAGTCATAAATCATTAGCCACAAATACCATTTATCTACTACTGCAGACTTCCCACAACAACTGCAGGTCACTTTTTTTTTTTAGTGAACAGAAGAATGGGGAGAACTCCTGATGTGAAGACGTTAAAATCTGGCAGTTACTTCTCTAGCATTGAGTTATGTTTGCTTGCTCACACCAATGTCTCCGAATTCACACAAACATAACAGAACATCTGTGAGTGGTCAGACACGTTTGCTTGCAGCACTCCGTGAGACGGCCAGCGAGTAGCGGGCGGCTCAGTCGTAGACTGCACACTTCTGCGTGTCAGCACTGGGGTCACGGTAACCATGAGCAAATGGTAAACAGTGCGGCCTGAACGCGAACAGAACACCATGCAGTGTAAACGGCCCCTCCTCCTACCCCCACTTCCATTCTTTCCAAACGATGCGAACCCAGACCTCTTGACTGACAGGGGCCCTTTTTTCACGCTCCACCCTGACCGCTGCAAACAAAAACAGGCACGTGCGAAGCCGCATCCTGTGGGGTCCATCGGGTCATAAACGCCGCGTGTGGGACAGTGGGGACGCCTGAGCGGACGCATGGCACCTTCCCCTGCTCGCTTCATGAATAATGTAGCACCCCCGCGTGCCCTACAGCCCCAGAGCAGTTAGGGAGAGAGGGTTTACAGGGCAACGAGGCATGCATGTCTGTTACACAACCCTGGGTGTCCCCTATCCACTGGCTAAACGCATCGGCTGGTAAAAGTGGTGGAAGAGGTTCGCTGGTTCGGCTAGGCATCGTTGTAGCTCAGGTTATGAGTAGGTGCTGAAACGCTAAACCTTTAAACTACCAAAAGTAGTGACTTAAAAAAAAATAATAAAAATTCAGTGGACACGCTCAAGCACCACAACAAAATGTGACCTCTGCATTGAACCCATCACATGGGCAGATGTGGAGCAGCGGGCAGCTATCAACAGCACCCGGGGAGCAGTGTAGTGGGACGGTGCCTTGCTCAAGGGTACCTCAGTAGTGCCCGGGCCGGGACACGAACCTGTGACCTTCAGGTCCCAAAGGCAGTGTCCTAACCACTAGGCCACCACTGCCCACGTCATCAACCCTGTAACGTTAATAGACCGAGGTTGATATTTCAGTATGGCGACAACACTGTTGCACACACTAACCCAGTTATTACAACCAGAAGAAGCAGCCACAGGGCACATACCAGCTGTGTTGCTAAAACGGAGCTAAAAGCTGTGCCTTTATACAGCCAGCCAGGCTGAAACTTGTGCTTGAGCTTGTGACTTTAACGGAAGCTTCAATGCACCATTTGCTGCTTTTCTAGCCTATATAACACAAATGTTTAGGCTGTTCCAATTGCGCCACAGCCTAAAATAAATTGACACAAATTCAAATTTTAGCAATATATATGAAGACAACTCCGACAATTCTCAGAATTGTGAAGGATAAGGAGTCAAAGACATGTGAATGCGAGGCCGGAGACCTGCTCGCTTTCGGTTAACTGCTGTAGCTGGCAAACTGGTTCACAAGACGCATTTAAAAAGCTGCGTTATCCGTGTTGTGTTGGACGCTACAGCCGTTTACATTGCAAGAGAAATTGTGATAAAGTTGTCTGTACTGTGGGGGTGTTCCATTAATACAATTTTACCTTCAATTATAACTTTGGCTTCCAACGATTATGAAAAGATCGTTGAGGGAAAATGCTTATAGTGCCCCGTTCCTTTTACCAACGATGCTCTCGGTTTGTCTTGTGTTGCCCCTGGAGTCTACTTGATTTTCCAGAGCTGATCACGGCCACGTTAGATAATCCGGGGTAGCAGACATGATCGATAGTGTGTGTGTGTGTGTGTGTGTGTGTGTGTGTGTGTGTGTGTGTGTGTGTGTGTGTGTGTGTAAAAAAGGCCTAGTGCTCTGCCTCTTGTCTGCAAGGAAGGCATGAAAATATAGAAATGGGCACAGTGACGTAATCACTTCAATAATAATCATTCTATCTTCACACTACACATTCACATCCATAGTGCGCTGCCTCATACTGCCTGGAGAAGTGTGTGAGCTCCCATTTTCCAGGTCCTATTAATGATCCCGTATGACGTTTGTTTTCCAGAAAACTGTCACATAAACCAAGAGAGTGAAAGGAAAATGTGTGCAACTTCTGGCAAGACACCCTGCCACTGTATCATCCACTACTGTTCATCGCATCCACTGCCTCTGGAAAACGGCTCTACGCTCTGTAATCTTAAAAAACTTTTTTCCCCATTGAGAAGCTTAGTGGCGCATACATGTTTAAGCAACACGGGTTTACTAGTCTACGTTTTCACTGTCGACTTACCAGGACAATGAAGCCAACATGTAACAATTAGCACCATGCCAACTAGATGCTGAAATTACCCTTATGTTTTTTCCACCAAACTGGTGCCAATGCTGGTTCCAAACCAAGAACGGGTTCCGTGCATTTCCACAAAAAAAAAGATTGGTCACGGCTCCACAAAACTGTGGGTCCCAAAGTTGGAACAGCTGATGTGAACGGCTATAGGCGGGGCTACTGCAGGATATGCACAACCATACATGAGCAAAATCGGTGATTTGTGGAAGAGACCAAGGTTTCATTGGCATTTGGGGCTTCAACAAAAAACACAACAGAGAAACTGAAAGTTCTTACATTCGGTTTGGACATTCAAAAGCAATATGTAAAGACTGCAAAAGTAAACTGATAAAAACCAAACAAAGCAGGGCGCCTCTGTACGCAACAATTTTCTCCATCTCCAGCTACGACATGACCTGTTCAAATGCAGGCCAGTTCTCAAAAAGCCCCAAGGAAGAACTGGACCAGCACCAGCATCAACACTGGCAACAGCACTGCCCCAATGTTAAAACAGCTAATAGTGATCGGAAAAAGCCCAGAGGTAGAACTCCTCACTCATCAGTACCTGATCTCCTTAATGCTCCAATGAGGCTGAACGCAAACAAATGCTCACAGCAATGTTCCAACATCTACTGTAAAGCCTTCCCTGAAAAGCAACGGCTGTTACTGCTGGTATGGGGGAAAATTTCACCTTAATATCCAGCATTTCAAGAGAAAATCAGTGTCTACAGAGGAACACCGACTAGGAGACGCATGTAATTTACTTCAGTGCATCTAAAAGTCAACACCTTTTCTGATTAAATTTCATGGCCAGTGTTGGCGATGGGTTGTTAGCAACACACATTCTGAGACGATGGCAAAATACAACACATGTAAAACAGACATTGTCAATGTTTACCTTACCTTTTTAATCTAAATATTTGTTCGCCACGTGTTGGATGTTTCAACGGTCAATCAGCCCAAGCCTAATGTGTGACATTAACTATAAAAATGGACAAAACATCACTGAAACGTCAAGACAACTTAAGCCTGGATTTTACCTGCACCCATTCATTTTTACACACAGTGTTTGGTACAGTGTGTGAATTCACAAAACTGTGTGTATTTGGAGTTTCTGAACCAGTGAGGCCTGCAGTTTGTATGACGCTAACTGTTGGTGCTTAGCTTTGCACAGGCAAATTAAACATCAAGCACCAAGTCAGTCTAGAATAACAAACTCCCTTTAAAATTAAAGGAGAAAACTGAGAACGTTAGACTTTCCCCTGAACGATCACTCTCAGCAATGCAGCTCTGTCTGTGCCTGCACTGCAGTGTCATCACTTTTAATAGGAAACACACCACTTCGGCTCCCCTGCAGCAAGTCTGCCATGCTGGCAGGAGAGAATACCCACCCCCACCCCCCGCCATCCCCCACACAGTGCTCCTTGGAGTGTTCATCAGAGCCTATAAACCAAAGCATAAATCACACCCCGAGAACCAGCCTAAACATTTCGCATGTACAGTTACACAACCTTATGTGAACAAAAAGCAGATGAGAGGAGGTGCATCATGGCTTATTTTCTTTTCATGAGAACACAAACGAGCATAGCGTGAATTTGGATAGATAACAGACAGAGCGCTCAACTTTGTATGTTTAGCTTGGCTGTGGCTGAGGGACCTGGAACGGTCTTGGCTCAACTGGGATGACAAGACAACAGCCGCAGTGTTGGAGAACAGCCTATAGCGGCAGAGTACGCAAGTTACTGAGAGGCGGGGGGGGCGAGAAAAGAAGAGAGACGAGAACAGAAAAGAGGAAAGGGACAAGAAAAGAGAAGAGGGAGGAGAAAAGAGAAAAGAAGAGAAAAGAGACAAGAGAAGAGAAAAGAGACAAGAAAAGAGAAAAGAGACAAGAAAAGAGAAAAGAGACAAGAAAAGAGACAAGAAAAGAGAAAAGAGAAAAGAGACAAGAAAAGAGACAAGAAAAGAGAAAAGAGACAAGAAAAGAGACAAGAAAAGAGAAAAGAGACAAGAAAAGAGGGACAAGAGGGACGAGAAAGAGATGAGAAAAGAAGGGAAAAGTGACGAGAAAAGAGAAGAGGGACAAGAAAAGACAAGAGAAGAAAGGAGAAGAGTATGAGCGGGGGGGGGCTGTTTCAAGGGCATGACGGATCACTTGAGGCACAGTAAAGCTCCAAACTCGACCCGCATTTATATTTCGAACTGGACGAGGACAGATGCAATCACACGTTTCTATTTACAAATTCAAATGTGTGAAGACGAGATGCTGTTAACTCAAGCGCATGGGACGTCACATCCTTATACAGCTTCTCCTCTAACCACTGCATTGCTGTTTGTATGTAATGCTATGCACTACAGGTCCAATCTGACCCAGGAGGAGTGTCTAATGGAGGGTCAATCATTGTTCATGCACATGCTGCAGGTAGTGTCCCTCACAAGCACATGCGAACCCATGCCTACTTAGCCACAGTTCTAGCTAAAGTACAGTAAGGTGAACAGCTCTGTAAAGCATGTGGTAGTCTAGTTCATGGTTCATTCATGTAGAAGGTGTGGGGGGCTTTGCAGGCAGGGCTGGAGACCAGCAGGGAGGGACTGGGTTGTACACATTCAGAATTTTGAAGCCAAGTCCACCCTTGTCAATCAAATGCACTAGAGCTTTAATGAAATAGTCCTGCGTGTGATGTCCACGCCCTACAGAAACAAATTAACCTCAGCTCACCGTTTCCTTCACCTAGCAGTGGCCAATACGATGCAGACTGATCATTTCTTTATTCCATGTTAAAAGTGTGAGCGCTCTGCGTGCACATCTATAATCCGCTTCTGGTCTTACAGTTCTTTAAAAAAATGCACAAACAGTTCACTGCTTCACAGGTGTGTGTATGAGGCATCAGTGCCTATAAGTGCTAATGTGTGCCTTTGTCTCAATGTGTCGTTGTTATTGACAATTCAAATATCGCAGCATCTTCAACATTTTCAACAATGAGACATTCTTTATCGTTACTCAATCACCCACTCAGACCTAAACCCAGTCCACAAAATACTTCACCTTAAAATCCTAAAATGTCAGCCTGACTTTTTTTGTACAAGACATCGACTAAACATTTAATTCTCCATGCCCTTCAGTTATGCCAACTAGTTGCATGTTCAGGCCTGATCACGGTTACATCAGCTGTTCACACTAGTTTCCCCATAGTTGCATAATCATGATTCTGTCACATTACAATGTGCACTGAGTACATTTACATCGGTGGAATTCAGAACTCTGACTGGTGCTAGAAGACCTTTTATAATAATAATAATAATAATAATAATAATAATAATAATAATGTAAAGAAAGTAAAGAAATAAAGAATTGAATACTATTACAATAATATTTAATAATAATAATAATAATAATAAGAAGAAGAAGAAGAATAATGATAAAGTAAATAAATTGGAATACTACTACGACAATAACAAAAATAATAATGTAAATAAAGTAAATAAATAAATAACTGGACTACTACTACTTTGCTACAATAATATTTAATAGTAATAGTAATAATAATAATAATAATAATAATAATAATGTAAATAAATTGGAATACTACTACTACAATAATAATAATAATAATAATAATAATAATAATAATAATAATAATAAATAGCAACTGTAGTAGTACGAATAATAATAATAATAATAATAATAATAATAATAGCAACTGGAGTAGTAGTAGTAATAATAATAATAATAATAATAATAATAATAATAATAATAGCAACTGTAGTAGTACGAATAATAATAATAATAATAATAATCATCATCATACTTGTTGCAACTCTAGTAGTTTATTATTATTGTTGTTATTAATTCCACAGTGCAGTTCACAACCCCCAGTTTGCTTCAATGAAAGTTTCGAGTGCTGTGGTGAGTAAGCATGTTCTTCAGGTTGAGTGGTCTCCGTCGGGACTAATGACCGCGAGAAAGCAACATGGATAAATCGATCATTATACTTGTTTAAACACAATCAAACAGTCCCCTGAAATAATCTGTCAGTCAATTCATATCATCAGGTACGTTTTCCACTGTGAATGTGACCAGCCTGAACAGGTCTAGCAAACTAACATGTGCCCACAGATGCGAGTCATTCCATGACCAGCAAGATTACACATTTGAACTAATTATTCTAAATCAGCTGAATTAAAGCACAAGAAGTCTGCAAAACAAGTACTTCCAATCCCTAACAACTGTTCAGAAAGTCAGCAAAACCGTTACTTGAGGCTTACATGATTCATGTAAGCGACAGACTCTTCATGATGAGCCTGACCGTTCAAAAGCTCCACAGAACTCCTGTAAGACTGTTCACTCTGCTGAATTAGTCTTCTCTTATCGAGAAGGTTATCAATTAAGCTCCAAAGCTTCCGACCGTATGGTGCAAACACAATCAGGGTTATCGGCCACTATCAGCAATCGCTCGAAATGCTTATCTTTATGGCCAGTTTATCTTCATTATATGACCAGTCAGGCAACACCGTTAGGCCAACAGCGTCTGTAAACAACAACGGATGCCAAAGTCAACGTGCTACACTTGACGCTCCCCTCCTCCAGGATCTTTGCTAATGCTCGTTCCCTTTTAGTCAAATCAAAATTTCAAAACCTTAGTAGGTGACCAGTCAACCGTGGCAGGAAGATGTTTATGGGATGAACATAAGCTTCTAAAAGCCCAGTTTAGATTAGAACGGTGTCCGTTTGTGGCCGTGTGTGCCGAGTCCTACGTGGAAAACACCTTTAACTTCAGCTCATGCAGGAAGAGCTCTGAATAAACCATCCGAGCACTGATGAACTGGCACACGGAAATGGAAGCTGTTGAGGTTTTTCTCAGCCGCGTTGATGCGGTGCATACAGGTAAAGGATTGCATTCCCATAAAGAACGTTTGGTATTCAAGTCTATAACCTAATTCAACAAAAACAGATCAGTCCCATGGAAAAAGTAAATACGCAAGACGTGAACCTGCTTATGCCACCACTGCATCGTCAGTGACGTGTCTAGAACTGAATGTAACCTGCTTGTATCGTGACTTCACAGTCATGACGGGTGCACTTGTTTTTGTACGTTGCCAAGAACTAAGCTAACAGTGCTCGACGCACACAAGTCCAATAAAAGTTGATTGTGGTTGGGATCCAAAATGGGTGTCAAAAATATGAGCCATTGTCTAGTGATGAATAACCATTTTGGTATGCAAC
This sequence comes from Arnoldichthys spilopterus, assembly GCA_037974385.1. Classification (NCBI taxonomy): domain Eukaryota; kingdom Metazoa; phylum Chordata; class Actinopteri; order Characiformes; family Lepidarchidae; genus Arnoldichthys; species Arnoldichthys spilopterus. The sequence continues at coordinate 29,742,919 of JBBPDA010000081.1, forward strand.
TCGTGTTCTTAAAGACTCTACTGTAAAACCAATGGTTTGGTTCAAACAGGCGTCTGTTCCTACTAGATAAGAGAAGTGAATGCGTTCTGGGACTTCGCATATATCACTACATCACTGAGGGCTTTTACTGTTCTCAGAACCACGCCACATAATTCACACCTCCTCTCGTCAATGAACATGGCATTTAAAGGTCAGTCTGTCCTGGGGTAGTTCAAGATGCATGGACACAGTGTTCAACTGCATCTTCATAAACCGCCTCTCTCATAGTAAAATGTCCTTCCTGACCATAATCCAACTATAATCCAATTGGTTTTCTTTCCGTGGTAACAATTACCATCAAACCCCACTGAAAACAGCCAAGAGAATTCTATACAATAGCAGACAGTATCCTACGGCGTGTGAACAGGCCCTTAACTCAGAGCACACCACTTTAATAATCTCCTTTTAAAACCAGAAGAGAATCCTGGTATTTGGCTAAAGCAGTCTGGCAAATCGGCTGCATACAGAACAGTGTTTCCTGAACCTAGGTAACCAGCACAGACCAATTTCCAACCACTACTTTCAATCTGTGATGTCAACTGCTCACCGGTACCGGTCAGTGCGGAACCCCGGATGATTTCAAGCGCAACTCGACCCCCTAAATGATGAATCGCATCCCTAGAACACACAGCTGCACCACAGCCAGACATTTTAAGCCTGATAGTAACCAGGTCTCTCCGACTAGTAAGGGTGGAAAATGGGTGAATAATTGGTAAAAAACACTTACCGGTTTCGGCATCTTGACCTCTTCTTCTGTGTTCCCACTTATTCCAGGGGGAAAAAAAAAAGAAAAAAGAAAGAAAAACCTCGTCCTCTGTCACAGGACGGGTCAAATCCTCTGGTGCAGGCCCTGAAAGAGACAGAATGAAGGTCCTTAGTTTCATGTAAGACCAGACTAGACCAACATTGCGTTCTGCCAAGAGGTGAAAAAATGAGTGAATTCAGGGTTTCATTTTGGTCAAATCAACGTCCAACAGCACATACAGAGGTCCCGAAGAAGAAGAAAGAGGAGTACAAAGCCTTAGAGGGGAAAGGGGTAGAAGGGTGAATGGTCAGCCTCTGCCATGTCCAGTGTAAAAGGTCAGGAAAAGGTGAATTAGTAGTGGAACATCTCTACTGAAGCACTTCAGAGTTCTCCACCACATTGTACAGTGGGCAGTGGTGGCTTAGTAGTGGGCAATAGTGACCTAGTTAGTGCGCAGTGGTGCCCTTGTTGTTAGGACGCTGCCTTTGAGACCTGAAGGTCGCAGGTTCGAGTCCCAGCCCGGCACTTCTGAGGTACCCTTGAGCAAGGTACCGTTCCCCTACACTGCTCCCAGGGCGCTGTTGATAGCTGCCCTCAGTGGTTCACTGGTAACCTGCAACCTTCTGCAAGGTCCTAAACACTAGGCCACCACTGCCCCATCACCTCCCACTGAAAAAAAGTGATGGAAGTAGCATTAAATACACAATGACATTTAAGACCAAAATGTAAGCCATTTAAGACCTAATGCATAAAATCTTAATGTTTTTAAGGTTCAAAGCCTTTTTAAGACACACAGAAACCCTGAGGAGGAAACTTTTACAGAAGAAAAACTTCCACGAGACAGCAACGCGGTCGCAAAAACGTGTGGTAGAGAAAACAAGTCGTCTTTGTCTGTTGGAGCCACGATTTGTCCAACGACACTAGATTTCACACACTGCCCTATAGCCTTACTGCACACTGGATTGGCTCCACGTTTGTTTGAAATGTGTGGCACTGCTCATCTCTTTCGCAGATCTGATGCAGCAAAAAAATAAATAAATAAATAAATAATAAAAAAAAAATACTGAACCAAGTGAACCTGTAATGAGCCGTATTATAATAATTTTTTAGTTTCTTTATAAACAAAACATTAAGGAACAGCTTGGAACACTTAATACATTTCAGAGCTATTCAATGGTCAAGCATGTACATTAAGTGTGCACTCAAACTGTATCTAAACAAAATGCAAATATCGGATTGGGACTCGGTTTCGGTAGATACTCTATCAAATGATTATTTGAAAAAACTTTTTTTTTTTTTTAAATGAAAACACCCACGATATCGGTACATCCCTAAACAGCACAACAGGTTTTATTTTTAAGTAATTAACTATCCCCTCAGGCAAGAAAAACTGCCACTTTCTCTAAAAATGTTATTATTCATATTCATTTATAACCCAATGATTGCCCCCCTCTTTAAACGACATGGCTACTCATTACAGTTGATCACATTTTTTAGTGACGTTTTCAGCCAAAGACAGTTGGGTCTTAGTTCCCACACCATTCCTGACGATACGGGGCATCAGCACCAAGTAGGATTCCTGATATTTCAGGAATGCAACAGAACAGATTTCACGCATGCATGCGCAGACACAGTAGATCACATTTCAGCAAAGAACTGTTCTATGCATTTCTTCCATGGGAAGCAGAAAATAATGCTTAACTGAGCAGCGATGTGGCAAATCTAATGTAGACGCCACTCTGAACGTCAAAAGCTGAAAGAAAACATTATTGGGGATAAATGTTTGTTCTTTGTGTGTGTGTTCATACTCTAAAGTCAGTGTGGAGGCAAACTATCCGAACAGAAGTTAACCATTTACAATAAATAAATCAATCATTTAAAAAATTCACCACTCAGCAATATACATTCAACAGCACTAAATGTATAGGCAAGATCTATCGGTAATTATGGCCTACACTCAAACACAAAAAGGTAGCAGAAAGTGTCCTTTGCTTGATGCCATTTCTCTAAAGAACCATTATTTGAAGGATTTGTAAAAGAAATATTTTTGTAAATGTGCAGAACCTTTCCATAATGTTAAGATTCTTGGAATAACCTTTAAATTTAAAAAAAAGTATGATATAAAGGCCTTTTTATATCTTTAAAATATTCACACTCATTTATAAAAAGGTATAGCACTTTTCATCCCTCTTTACTTTTATCACGCACTTTTTCACTCTTCTTTCCTGTGATCTGATTTTTTTCCTAATTGTAATTGTGGTGCTTTTCTTATGCTTATTTTATCAGTGTAAAGCACATTGAATGACCTCTGTGTATCAATGTGCTATGTAAATAAACTTGCTTCTGCACTGAGGGAGGTGTCATGCTTGTTTATTTATTATTGTTGCTGTTCATGACGCTCGTGGTCCTTTCTGTGATGTTCCTGATTAGAAAGTGCACATGCAGGTTGTTTCAGGGTGCAGGCTACAGGCCGGTCGCTTCCAGGCTCACTTACATACACAAATGTGAACAAACAAGGCAGAAAGGCTAAATCCAAGCCAAAGAAAAATTCTAAATCAAGCTGGAAGAGCTGTAAAGTGAGCACAGCCTTAAAATGGCCTGATATGAAAAGGTAAAGAAAAACAATTGATACACTTCTTTTCAGTGGTCATGAGGTCCACAACAAAAACTTCCTCTCCAACCCCTGCAAACTTCTCAAAGCAGTGCATCCATAACCTTTTTAAGAAGCTTCAAGAGCAGAGTGTCCAACTCCAATCGTGGTGGGTGGGTGTTCAGCACGGTTTGGTAATTCCCCTCCTCAAACACATTCACTACACCTGGCAATCAACAGGTGAGCTGAACCAGGAGTGTTTGAGCAGGAAAATCACCAAACAGTGTTGGACACTGGCCCTCGAGGACCCATTCCCCCACCTCCCCACGTTCTAGAGGCCTTAAAGCAGGGCTGAACTACTTGGGAAAATAGTATTATAGCAATATAAAGCTTCAATTTCAGATTAGTTTTATTCTACCAAAAATAACTAAACTTAAGGCTTCAGTACAACATGTAATATAGCAGGCCACCAATTCACAAGCTCTAAATTGCTAGACCTCATTTATAAACTGCCCCAAATAAAACTTGTTGCATAAAACAGGTTACAATTCAAATTACAGCTGTTGAAATTGGAAAAACATTGTCAGCCCAACGTCAAAATCTTCACAAGTCACCACCACTCTGATTCTGTATTCTGAAGCCACCTCATGCCTCCACAAGAAGCCACCTCATACCACCTGTTGCTTTGGCATGCTATGGACTGCGCTTGACATTGTTGTTTTGTGTTTGCGCCTGGACGGAGACATTTTCAAAACCGTGCTCTTGGACGGGATCAAAAAGAAAGAAAGAAAAAAAAAAACCAGAAAAATCGCCATTTTCAAAAATACCAGGTTGTGTGTGGACCGGTTCTTAATGAAATATTTTGAAAAATGCTTTGAGAACTGTGACTGACATGGCACATACTGCAATTAACTGCTGGGCACTGGACCCCATGAACGAAGTACTCACAAACCAAAACAAAAACATCATATATATCACAGCCTCTGGACCCCTGGGGTCTGCATGCCCAGCATATTTTCTGTTAAATTCCATTTAACCCCTTTAAGCCCTTTATGAGCCACATAAGTTACACTAGAGAAAATCACAAACAATGTGCAGGGTCTGGGACTATTACTGGGGCTCACTAGCATAACTCCTCATTACACGGAGGAATGTGGTACAGTTACCACGGTCACCTGTTTCATGTTGCACTACGATGAAATTGGTTGAACAATGCTGCAGCTGAACGTGGGTTCTTAATTACACCTCATTAGCACATAGCTGTTCAGAGGTCACCTGACACCACATTGTCATCGGCTTTAGTGCATTAAGATAGGATCTGCAATCATAGAGCAGGTTTTGCACTGAACCTTGACAAAATAAATGGAAAGAAGTGGACAGCAAGAAAAATCAGTAGCTGCCCACCAAAACAATGAATTTGGCAACAAAAGAAAAAAGAAAAAGTAGAAAAAAAACGATGTTTGAACGGGATGTTCTATTTAGGAACACCTTCAATACATAATTGCCATCAGTGCATCACCTCATTAAAATAACAGACTTTGTAAGGACAACAATTCTAAAAATTATATATGTCAGAAACGTTTATTTGCACATGCTATGTAAATGTAAATTACCCAAGTTCCTTTCAGACAAGCCTCTAACTAAAGGCTTTAGCATTTATAAAATAAGATATATTATGAATAAGAATATTCATGCACATGCTGGCATTTAGTATGCGCACTGATCTCCCATCTATTTATTTCATTACAATGACACTGCTCAGAAGAACAGTCAGTTCTTGAATATGATGTGCTGCAAAAGGAAAAAAATGCAGCATGAGGGCCCTACTCACTATTAGGCAGGTGGTTTTAATGTTATGGCTGACTGGCAGAAACGACCATTAATCTATACCATTCCTGTTTCAAATGTAAAAGGCAATTTTTTTTTAAATATTAAATTCTCTACAATTATTCTTTGCAAACTGACATTGTGTATAAAAATAGAAGTTTAACTAAAAAACATAATTCTGCTATAAACTGTGCTGCCCAAGTAGAACAAGGTCATATTTACAGTCACTACAGAAGACACACTACTTGCTACATCACTCCATGACACAGCAGGTACTTGCCTTAGAACCTGCCACCAGACATTACACTGCTTCATCCTGCTGTAACGTTTTATTGCTGAACACAGCACAAAATATTTTATTACCAATAGAGATCCTGTCCTAATGCTTCCATTAAGAAATATTAGTATAAAAATAAAGCTATTGGCTCGAAGTAAAGACGTCACAGAGGTCATGGTCATGTTCTCATCCAGGAAAAGTCTTTATTTTCCTAGAAAGACAAATGAGCAGGATTTCTGACAAGGGCAGAAAATATCTACTATTCACGAGCACTTTCGGAATGAATGCCTCGGATTTGTGGACAGGTTTATAGAGGACATTAGGTATCTCCCTTGAGTAGAAAAAGACTTGTACTTGAAGAGCTGCACGTTCCTCAGTTCGCGGCGTTAGCAACGCTCATTTAAATATGACAAATGAGCGTGTTCCGATTATAGATAAACATTTCAAAACCATATGAAGAGGCACAATGAACAGTATGAATATTAATGATCACCCTTCATTACATGAATAACTAGCAGTCATTCCCGGGCATGACGTGATGCTAATTAGGAACACAAGGAACCTTGTATTTACCAACACTGCTCCGGTATTTCACCAATTATCCGCACACTATTTAACCATAAAAACACTGCGTGAGGATTTAAACCCACAGTGTGCTCTCAGTGATCGACCAATGGCAAATATAATCGAGAACCACCAATATGTACGCTGCTCTTGGGCCTTATGCACAAAAGGGACATAGATACTATGGTTCACCATATGCAAATGAGCCTCTAACCAATCACAAAATGTTTGAGAAATTCCATGCGAAAGGGGTGGAGCTAATCCGTTGTAGCCTAAATAAGATGTAGTGTTTTGGTTTGTGACCTCACAAAAACGATCATTTGAAAATGGGCTGTTTTTAATGCTTAGTTACCAAATATGGAGTGTAGGGAATGTACTATGTGACTATGTATACTTTTAAATTAGAGGATCATGATACGGGCGCTTTAATATATCAAAAAACACTGTAATCACAATATGTAGCGGATAATCGCAGTCTTGATATTTTGTCCATATCGTGCAGCCCTAGCTTAAAGTATGTAGGCTTCAAAATGTACATGCACTCTCCCATCTATACAGTCCATATATGGAAACTAAGCTTTAAACGCAACCCTTTTTCACATCACTGTTTTTGTGAGGTCACAAAACAAACACGTTTGAAAGCTCTAAGAAGTTCTGTGATTGGTTAGAGGCTCATTTGCATAGATCAACCTTCTCCAGTATCAGTACTGCACAGACTAATGTTGTAGTAAAGATTAATGGACGGTATATTGGGCGGCCCGTACCATATTCTATACAATATTTTACAGTCGGCCACTATAGATTCTGAACAGACCCACTAATGCACAGCCTAACATACAGATATCTGCAAATTAAAAGAAAAGGTTTGTTTCTCTTAAAGTAATATGTCTTTGTGGTGCATTTGGTAGGAGTCACTCGAGAACTCGTTTACTATCCAGTATATAGTGAACTTACAGGAGAATGAGAACAAAGCGGCCGAGGGATTTAATTCGGAGAGTCCAAACCGCTTTAGAAGATGCCTGACGCACTAGTGACAGTACTGCATGCCTTCTGTAGTAGAGAGCAGACCTCCCATAAGAACTACTTTTGGTGGACAATATATCTATCCCAGAAGACATTGCGGTACATGATAGTCATTTTCAGACCAATTTATGCCACAAATACAATGGAAACTTCTTGGGTTCTGGACATTCCTAAATTATCACTTGTTTATTGCATTTTAATTTCAGTGACGAAAACTAAATTTAAAAAGACCCAAAAACCGGGTAACTGGCTAAAATTTTCAGTCAGGACTGTAGCACTACCCCTCCATCAGCTGTGATGACAGTACAACGCACAGGTGCATTCACTCTTATTTAGACAAACATGTACATAAACACAACTTGCAAAATTAATTATCCTGGCCATGTACATACACCGTGTGATAAGTAGATAATGTAATTACAGTGACAGGCCTGATAGAGAGCGATCTGGAATTCAGTGCGGTATCCAAAAAAGGCTTCAGTAGCCTTTTTTTTTTTTTTTTGCTCAAGAAGCAAACTTTGGCCATAAATCATGCCCTGGCTTTTTTTTTGCCAAGCCATTACTTTCACAGGGTGGGGGTTACACAGCAGTAGGTCTGCAGTTTGGGAAATATCGAGCTTGAATTAACAACTCCCTCCGTCCAGACTGCCAATACGCTACATAAAGCCTTAACTCATGCCTCATGGCCAAGCGCAGTCTCAAGAAGTGGGAAGCACAGTGAAATGGAAATCGTGATTGGATTTGCTACTAGGAACTGCATTAAGTATAAAACGAAGACATTTCACAAAATCTGCTACACCTCCACGATCTCTAACATGCAAACAAATGATTAAGATTTTAGTATTAAAATGTCAAATACAGGCCAGCAAAAGCAGCTTCTCAGTACAAAACACTGCTCACAGTAAAATTAAGTAAAACTTTTGCACTATGTTTTGATTGATGCACCGATACAGGTCGATTTATCATTACACCCCCACAGAAATATCCTTACTTTATCCTGCAGTGCTGGTCTAAGCAGTTTCACCAGCTAACTACTTTTGAAAAACTGTCATCAGATTAGTATTTCAAGCTGATATTTGAATAATCAGAATGTTTTAGGAACACTAGCCAATTGTGCATTATATTCTCATTACTGTAACTTGTAGGTCTCACTTGGGTGCATCTCCACTGAACAGTACGCATGGTGGACTCCACACCACAGGCAAAGGCACTAAAACCACCCTGCTCGACACAATCCTCTGCTCGGGGGATTTGCGCCGGGTAAAGCACGTTATCTGAGCCTTTCCTCCGCCCCAGAGCAGGCCTGCCAAAACACCTTCGGGCTTTTAAAGCCAAAACCGAGGCGATCAGCACCAACATTTAGCCAATTTCTAGGTTCCTGGAGCCTGTTGTCACGTTTCAGACTTGGCACTGCGACCAAAACACCCCCGTTTTACGTCCAGTTCGTAGCTCAAAGCGCCAGAAAACAGGGCAGACCTCCTGCCTCGGATTCCGATCCCACAGAAAAGCGTGCGAATTAGCTGACACCACATGTGCTACCCACATCAACTAGGCCACGCTGTTGAATGCACCTAGCCGTCCGGGTCCTTAGGCACCTTCGAGCCAGGTATGACAGTAAAATGATTCAAATAAACAGATGGTTTGCCAATATAAACGATTTGGGATAAGTGTACTAGGAGCCGAGGCAGAAAAACAGCCAGACGGCCCAATAATCCGCACCGCTAGCTAGCGCGTCTCCTGGCTTCAGCCTCGAGCGCGGATGAGGGAAAAGTTGTGACAGCGGGTTTTCCTACAAAAACATGGATAAAACTGCAGTTACTAGCATCTAGGCTGTTTACTTTTTGGTTCTGGGCGAATTAATATAGGAAACACGCTAAAGTACTAACTTACTGCCCCCACCCCCTTGCTCCACAAGTTAAACCGGGGTAAGGCAGCGCTAAGCTAAAGCTAATACCGTTACAAACTCCCTCAGCCACAAAGTACCGCTTAAAGCTGTAAGCCGGCCTTCGGCTTAAACTGCTTCTTCACAAACTTTTTTGAGCAGGATGAAACCACACCATAGCCAGAAAATGTGCTTGCAATAAAGGCCCGTGAGTGTCCGCGTTAACGGTAAGCGGCGCGTCGCTGGGAGACGGCGGCCGCGCCGCGAGCGATGCAGCGGATAAACACTCACCTTGGAGAAGGACTGCGTCTTCGGAAAGCAGCGACTTACACGCCACAAAGCCTCCGAGGTCGACACGTACACATCAACGAGCCACACGCAAGTGTTATTCAGCCCTCGCAGTGTTGGCGCACACCCTACGTCTGTCCAACGGCGGCGAAAAGACGATTCAGCCTATACAGATCCACCGCGAGGAGAGCAGCGAGCACACTGGAGAGCGTCAATATGGCCGGCGTGAGAGGAGCCAGCGCGAGGCGTGGTTCACCAGATAGATGAGAGGGAGGGGGCGCCTCTCTATGCTCGTGGAACTAGCCTGGAGTGAGTGGGCAACGGCAAGCACGGCCGCTTTGTTTCGTTAATCTACACGTCGCAGGTGCGGAGAGCGCGGGCTGTGTCCTAATCAACACACTACACCGTACGCACTTTACGTGGAGTACTAAAGGATTGAGTGTGAGTTCAGCACACTTTATTTAGTATGAAGGACTCCGAAGTACAACTTAAAGATTTAATTATGCAGAAATGTTGCAAACGGGTGTAAATCACAAGTATACTTTTTAGCCAACATCTTTGATACCTTATACATTGGCAATGGTATGAATCGGTTCGATACGATTCGGTCGATTCGGCTCGATATGCTTCAATTGATTCGGTTCGACACTGGGGTCTGTCGTCGGTATCTAATATGAGGCAATTTCTACAACAATAGCCATTTTATTTTATTGTAAGATAAGAATGTTTTGTGCTTTTCAAGTAAAGTTGTCATTTTGGAGATACAAGGATTTTGTCTGACAACAACATGTAATATTTAAATGAAAAAATATGGAACATAAAATATGGAAAAGTGATAAATATGGAACCATGGGCTTTTGAAATAATAATATTTATGTGGAGCAGTGGCGACATAACGGTTAAGTAGTTGCCGCTGTGACCTGAAGGTCACCAGTTCAAATCCCAGACTGGTGCAAGTACCAGTGAGGTACCCGTGAGCAAGGTAACGTCCCAAAGCACTGCTCCCCATCAGCTGCCCACTGCTCCTACATGGCTTAAATGGGTTAAATGTCACATTTTGTTGTGATGTACTGTGTGCTGTAGTGTGTTCACAATGACAAAAAATTACTCACTTATACTTCATAACTGCACCGTAACAGTGTTCTGGAAAGCAGTTTTCAAATGTCTGCTTCCTTCTGTCGCTGTGAACAATTTTCTGTAGAAAATTAAGATATTCTACATTTTACTTTTTATTTATTTATTTATGTTTTACATCTGTGTCCATAAGGTGGGAAACATAACCATGTGAGGAGGAATGGCAGTGCAGTGAGTAGTGCTGTTACCTCATCAAGAAGGTCCTGGGTTCTGGGATGGCCAATGTCCACTCTGTGTCCAGTTTACATGTTCTCCCTGTGTCTGTGTGGGATTTGGCTGCATGCTCCTGTTTCCTCCCACAGTCCAAAGACATGCCAGATGAACTGGAAATGCAAAATAGCCAGGTGTGAGTGTGTTCGTCTGTATGCCTAACTTGCTATGACTTGTTCAATGTGTTTCTTTGCCTTTTGCCCTATGAGGGATTGGACAGTCTTGAGCTCCAAATTGTCTTGATTCTTAAGACCCTATGTGCTTATTGAAACAATACACAAGTACAGTCATGATCATATGCCATATCACATTGTTTTTTTAAACATGAATAATGCTGAATAGTTTTGAAATATATCAAGTGAGACACGCTGAGCATTTTTGGCCTCATAATAACTGTACAGTTTTAATTGTTGATTGATTATTACAGTGCACATCATGCCACAAAGTCATTTGAACACAAACAGACTGTACATGGAAATGCCCCCACAACTGGCTGGTAGGTTGCAGACTGTTAAAGAAGGAGGCTACACAGTTACTGTATGTTCAGCCTCTTTGGCCTGATGGTAACTTGATTCCTTTGGGTCTGTACTGCCATCTAGTGAAGGGTTACTGTAGTAACAGTAGAAGAAAATCAACAAACTTTACTCTTTTTATTATTGTGATGTTTGTCACTGGTCTGTAAAGCACTTTATGTTGCCATTAACTAAGCCTTTATCCTTAACAGGGTCACAGGGGCTGCTGAGGCTTGTCCTGGGGGTAAGCACTTTTATACATAATGTCCACATAAGTAAGTAGTCAATTTTGTAAAGAGTTGATGCACAAAGCTGTAAAAATGGGTATTTTTTAAAATGAAAAATAGATGCATGTTAACAAGCCCTGCTCAGCACGGCCCTGCCCTTTCCTCTCAAAGGACTTCTTGACTAGCTCCTATTAACAATTTGCTCCTTTCTGTCCCATCTTCCCCTTGTGTAGCATAAGCAGAGCAATTCTGAGCTGAAGTCGGCAAGGTGAAGCACTGAAACTGAGCCCCAGCCTTTAGGCACAAGCCTGTTCACTTAAACCATTAAACTAAAGGTTAATTAATGGAAAAGAGAGGTGAATCTAATGAATAGCCCATTGAAGTTTATGCCTGTTGTGTGCTTAACACATTAAAATCCAGTGTTGCTTTACCATCCCCAACAGTCTGAATTTATTGAGTCATGTTGGTTGGTTATTTTCACAGTGCAGTGTAGCCTTGCTGCTGGGTTAGTAGCTGGTTTAGCCTAAGTGACAGTTGAAATGCTGCAGATAAGACCACCCCTCCCTCACCCTTATCCAGTGTGAACTGCCTCCCTAGTCACTGGGACGCTGCACACAGCTGCTCACTCTGCAGCAAATGTAAAGCTTAGAAAGTGGAGGTGTTCAAAATGAACCTTTTATATTATTTTATTTGTTTTGATTGCATATTTTATTTTCCGTTAAATAAATCGGATATGTTAGATTAGGGTTGGCAGCCCTGTGCTTTGGCATTTGCACTTTGGCCATTCAGCAACCAAGCTGAACACCTATGGAAGATTTTGACTCAACGTGGTAGACAACACTCTCCAGCAACATAAACAAAGCTTCAACTGAGATAATGTCTCATGTGTCATGTTCCATCCCTCCAGTACAGTTACAGAGACATGTCGAATTTATGCCCTAATGCATTATTCATTATTTTCTACATTATACTTAATATATCCAGTGGGATTTTTGATTAACATTGCCTTTAAGGAAAGACATGGCCAGTACATAATAAACATTTCAGCTTAAATAGCCGGAGGTCCATGCTTCTTGAAAAAAACCTTGACATACCTGAATCTGAGACAAAATATTTCAAGGATGATAACAGTGAATGCAACCTAGGTGCATTAAATTATCTATAATTAGGGTTATTTTGGTCTTGGTGATGGGTTAAAATCACTTTTAGACTATTTTCCACATATATATATATATATATATATATATATTTCACTGATCCATAGTGAAAAATGACTGAAATATAATTAAATAAAACTGATCCTGCATGTATTCCTAACAAACGTAATGGCATGGTTAACTAACCAGCTATTCATTTAGTAACAGTCACTCCAGATGGATATTATTTCATATCTCCTTTTGGTAACTTCATGACTCATTTTGATCAGCCCTGTTACTTACTGGTGCCTCACTGTTACTTCACAGAAATTTAAGGTGGAACTGAAACTGCAAATAAGAAGCTGGTAAATAAGTTGCCAACTTTGGCTTCGATGTGTAGTCTGGCTCCAGTCTGTCAATGTGTTGTGTATATCTAAAGTGCGGCTCTCTGTCCTGCTGCAGTCAGTGTCTCTGGGGAGACTTTCCTGATGTTTGGCCTTTATGTGCACTGATCTACTCATGTTTCCATTGGGTGTAGTTGGTATAATATATATATATATATAGACTACACACCAATGGAAACATGAGTAGATCACTTAAATTTGTGGAAACAAGGGAGCCGACAACTCATTTTCTACTAACGAGAGTAGGCTGATTAGGTGCGCACATAGCTAATAACAGTTTGTATGCAGTTAAAGCTAAAATGACCTCATCACAATGATGTCGAAATCTTGCTTTATATTATGTTTCTCGGTAAAGACATGAGACAATTAAAAATGAAAAAGCTTTGATTTATTTGATGCATAACTGTTGAGACAGTGATGGCTATCAAACTGCCTTTTATAAAGAATAAAATGCTAGCAGGTCAAATTGAGGACAGATTAAAGAAGCAAGAAAAGAGAACAGAGAGTAAGAGAGGTAGATGAACTCTTAATTTGTCACATATCCACAAAATGATTCAACCAATAAAAAAAGTTAGGATTAGTAAAATGCAGTAAAATGATAGATAAAAAAGTAAAATATATGGTTTCTTCTTTTCCTGTTTTTTTGTCATTAATTGTAGGTGTACAACTTCCATCAACAAAAATGTAATAAACAAATAATAGTGTGAAACATCTAATTTTAAGGATTCCTAAAGAAGTCATAATTTTAAACAAATTTCTAATTCAAAACTATTAGCTTTCAGCACTGTGGATGAGCTTTTTAATTCACACATTATCAAGGTCATTCCAGCTCTAGAGAAAACAATTCACTGCTAATTAGATGTCTCTTTGGTCTCCAGAGCTACCCTCAGTTTCTGCCAGAAGACCCCAGTATCCTCTCCAGGTTTGGGCCAGCTGAGGTAGGTGCGCTTCTTGATGAGGCTCCTCATCCCATAATATGGAGATAGCTGATGGGGTGGGATTTTCTCAAGGAACACCAAGATGAGGACATCTTTCTTCTCATCAAAGAGTCGGAAACTGGTCACCTGGAATTCCCTGGAACACCACTCACTTTCCAGGTAGTGCCGACTGATCACACAGATCGTCTTACGGCTGCCATAGATGCCATCCACTATGTTATTCAAGATGGATCTGCCTGGCTGGAAGTCTCTGTGGTGCAAACACAATGTCCAGCCTTGTTCTCCCTCCAGATTTGGTAACAGCTGTTTCATAACCCACAGTTCATCATGGGTGTTGTAGGAAATGAAGGCATCATACTGGAAGCTTTGAGGGATTCGTTTTTTCTGCTGTCTTTTATCATAGAGAAAAGCCAGGAAAAGGTAGTAAGCATAGACAATCTGCCACTTCAAGAAGTGGTAGAGGAAAGAACTGAGCAGAGTCAGAAGGATAAAAGATGTCGTGCCAATGAAAAAAAACAGTCCCACATCAACAATGCATGAGTCTTTGTCAAGATCTATAAGTCGACTTCCTCTGAGATTTGCTGGGTAGTTGCACTTAAATTGGTCTACATATAGAACTTGTGTGTTGTTGTTGCTGATTGCCCAGTCAATAAACCAGGCATTGTCACAGTCACAGGAAAAATCATTTCCTTCCAGATCCAGGTGGGATAACTTTGAAAGCATGTCAGTCAAAGTCTTATTGATGACTGGAATAGAATTTTTTCTAAACAATAAAATTTGTACTTCCTTAAGGTTTGCTTGAATAAGGAAATCCAGTGATTGTATCCCTGCTTGAATCATTGTGAGGCTGGAGAGTTTTCTTAATGGAAGGAATATTTCGGGTGAAATAGTTATTAAGTTATTTTTGCTGAGGTCCAGTAGCCACAGTGTAGGGGTGTAAGAAAAGGTGTCAGGATGCAGAGAATTAATGTTGAGATTGCCAGCCCAGAATATTTTTAAAGTAGTCAATCCCTCCAAAAAGTTTGAAGGAATATTCTTCATTCCATCATTGGCCTGGCTGAAAATGGTTAGAATGCGTAAAGACTTCAGGTTTTTAAAGGGTGGAGGATCAAGGCTGTTCTGGCTTGAATATGATATCCAATTGTTATGTAAGCTTAGTTCCTTAAGATTTGTAAGTCCAGAGAAAACAGAAGCACTCAGTGAAGTCTTGGTGATCTTATTTGATTGCAGGTCAAGCAATCTCAGTTTGTGCAATCCTTCAAATGCACCAGCCTCTATACTTTTTAGTTGGTTGTCTTGTAAATACAAATATCTGAGGTTCTTCGAAAACTTAAAATCACATCTATGGATAGTATTTAGCTTGTTCCGTGTCACTTCAAAATACTCCAGATTTTGGAGCTCATTTGTGAAATATCCTTTCAAAGTAAATAGTCCAACTGAACCACTCTTGAGAGTCTTCAGATTATAAAGGTCTTGAAAAACATTGTGTTCCACAGATGATAAAGGATTCCTATAAATGTGAACTGTCTGTAATTGTGTTAAATTAGCAAAATCTAAGCAGTGTAAAGCAGTTATAGAATTGTAGCTGAGATCTAGGACCTCCACCGTGGAAAGGTTTCTAATGGCAATGGGAACCTTATTTAACTGATTATGGGAAAGACTCAGGGTATTGAGTTTATTCATTGATTTAAATGCCAGTGGTGCTATTGCAGTAAGACTGTTTTCAGCCAAGTCCAGTACTGTCAAACCTTTGCAGTTTTTCAGTTCATTCTCAGATATGGAACTGAAGTTGTTTGACTCCAAACGGAGGGTTTTCAATGAGCTAATCAGACAGGCATCCTTGACAAGAGGTTTGGCTCTCTGCTCCCCCAAGTGCTGCAATCTAAGGTTAGACAATGTAGAGTTAAAAGTCTGTAACAATATATTGATCTCTTCTGATGGCATTGGTATTCCGCTTAAGTTCAATCTGTTCACATTTCTGAAGTAGTTTTTGTGCAGCACATCCCACTTAATACTGACATTATTGAACGCCAAGTCTAATGTTTCCAGCTGAGGAAAAATATCTGCTGTGATCCTAAATAACTGCAGTGCATTGTGGGAAAGGTCTAGGACTTTGAGTTGCAAGGATGTATTTGAAACTTGCCATGTTTCAAAGGAGGAAAATCCATTTTTCCCAATGTGTAGTTCCTGAATCTGGGGCATTTGAAAAACAGACTGTGCCCTGTGTATGTAGAGTAGATGATTTGCCGACAGATTCAACATTACCAGACTGAGGAGAGGACGAAAAGCAGATGAACTGATATATGAAATGCGATTTTCATTCAGCCTAAGCACAGTGAGGTTAAACAGATTCTGGAAGAGTTCCCCAGAGATTGTAGTAAGTTTGTTGTGAGCAAGACTCAGTTCCTGCAAGGCAACTAAACTTCTGAGAGCCCCATCCTCAACATTTATGATCATATTTTTACTAGCATTTAAGCTCTGGAGATTGGTTAAATCTTGCAAATCATTCTTCTTTATCACAGAAATCTTATTGTAAGATATATCCAGCACCCTCACTCTGCATGGTATACCTCCAGGTACAGCATGTACCTCCCTTTTGTAACAAAGCACTTTCATTGTTGTGGAATTTAAAGAGCCTTTGACAGTGCAGTCTTTCAGTGAATATCCATTTATGACAAGTATACTGCAAGACAGTGCCAAGAAAAAGAGCATAGTTTCCACTGAAGCAAGACTTTTTAAAAGTGACATTGTCTTCAGGTTTACTTCGTTTAACAACCGCTGTTAACAATACTGCTCAGCAGCGTTCATCAGAATGTTGTCTTTCACCCAGTATTTCAGCAGTCCTACAAAATAAGCATGAAAGCCATTTTACTACTGTGGACATTTCCATCTTAAAGTCTTCTTTTACTCAAATTACCATGAACATGAATACTCTTCAGAATTACAGGACAATATTCAATTGAAGTTGTAATGTAAGGAAATATTTTTCTATATGTATATAAAATTATATATTAATTAATACAAAACATTGAAAAATGATTATGTGAATAAAGAAACTGACTGCACACTTTATACAAACACACTTTACACAACATTATATATTCCACTTACCTTTTAAGATTGAAAGGCTTCGTTTAAAATGCATTACAACATTATTTAGTTCAGCAGCATGATCTGGACGTCTTTTCAGAAAGAAACTCACGCATTTTGTATGAGGAAGTGAGGCTGTTTAGTTTATTTCTGCACTGATAAGGTCTTCATGAGGAAATGAGACTTATGCATATGACTGGGACAGAAGTGACAAACTGTTGTGAAATGTTCCCAGTGGCTCTTTTTGGTCTACGACACGTCAATGTCAGTGATGCTATTTTTTTTTAAATACCTTTTTATTTTGTATTATTTGAAAAAAAAATTAACCAATGGTGAATGCAATGAAGTTTTTCTCCTGGTCAACTGATCAACACAATCAGCAGCTACAAGTCAACACAGTCCACTGGCTAATCTACAAAATGTTAACAAAATGAACTCATGACAACGGTTTTCACTTTGTTTAGGGATGGCATCATATATCCTCTTATTGTTGGTAAAATTATATGTATTTCATGTTTTTCAGTATTACAAAATGATGTTTGCAGATGTTCTTATCCATAGCGATTGAAAATGGAAAGTGTGTGTAAAGGTGCAAGTCATGCAAAATGATGTTTACTGGTATAGCAGTCTAAGTGGGGAAAAATCAGGTCTCTCCTGTGGGGCAGTGTGTTATTCATGTTAAACACAATCAGTACCTATTAGGAACTACATATGACTTTAAACCATTTATTATTCTTTATCACAGCTGATATCCAGTGGTGTGGCTGAAAGCAATTTGTAAGGGAACGGGTAAGACCCCCTCCGGTTGAGGGGGGATTGCTGCCACCCAGTGGCCGGTGCCGGTCTCCGTCCCACGAATTCTGACTGGCCCAACCATTCCAGGTGTGGCTGGTTAGTCCCCTGATCACCTGGGAATATAGGCAGGGCCGGAACACAGGGAGAGCGCAGAGGATACTAGTCATGTGCTGTAGTGAGAGGAACGATTGAAGGATACAGTATTGAATGCTTAGCACTAGGTTTGTGCAGCGTGGAGAGCGCTTGTTAAAGCGAGACTATTGAAGGATACGGTATTGAATGCTTAGCGAACTGAATTGAGCCTAGCTCTAGCGAGGGCTGTTGCTACCGAGCGCCCCTTGCAATTCTCCTGACTGCGACGCCGGATCGCTGCGTCATCTGCTTGCTGGTTGAACAAATAAAGACTCTTTGTTAACCGCACTGGTTTCCAGATTCCCTTTGAATCGTGACACAATTACTAGATATAATCAGCTTTTCTGCAATATTCAACTGTCAAATAAGTAAAAGTACTCTTTTAAGACAAATATGTGGTCAATTTGAATTTGATGGCAGTAACATGTCTCAAAAACGTTGGGACAGGGCCATGTTTACAATTTGTAGCATTTTTTAAAAATAATAGTTTGAAGACATTTGGGAACTGAGGAGACCAGTTTCTTGCCTGGTAGAGTATTCTAGTTGCTCAACAGCCCTGGGTCTTCTATATCGTATTTTTTCTTTCATGATGCACCAAATGTTTTCAATTGGTGAAAGTTCTGGACTGCAGACAGGCCACTTCAGCGCCTGAACTCTTCTACTACAAAGCCACGCTGTTGTAAAAGATGCAGTATGTGGTTTAGCATTGTCTTGCTGAAATATGCAAGCCTTTCCTTGAAAAAGACGTCTTCTGGATGGGAGCATACATTGCTCTAATACCTGTATATACCTTTCAGCACTGATGGTACCTTTTCAGCCAGCTCAGTCATTTTTGTTTTACCAAGTCTCACTAAGATTAAAATCTCTGACAAGAGAGACCTGGGCAGGACAGCAGCCATATAAACTCATCACACATCAAAATACACATTTACGATAAAATGTATAAATAAAAAATTCACATCTTTTATAAGCACAACAACCACAACAACAGCAAGTCAACTGCAAATTTGTGGGACCTAGGGAAGCTATCTGCTGAGTATGCTTTAAACAATTAATTTGCATACATACCAAAGTGCTGTTAACTGCTGCGATTGCTTTTGGCTATAAAGTCCCCCCAAAATAGCAAAAACCTGCAGAAAAATTCTCCATATGGAAGAGAAATTTACTGCCAGGATTAGTGAATGGAGTCAAACGTAGCCACAAGGACACCAGCAATCACTTTTAAGGAACTGCAGAATTCAGTGGCAGTGACTGTTTCTGAGTGTATAATTAATAATAAACATTACATTTTAATGCTTATTAAAAATATATAGAAATAATATCTTCTGTGCATTCTCTAGCAGGGCTCAGTCTTCTTATAACATTTTCCATGGTCAAGTAATTAGTTTTATTAAAACAGTAGAAAACGAAGGAAACGAACAAAATTAATCTTTGTATTCATCCTGGCAATATAAAGGCAGTTGTTCAAGTAGGGCACGCTACAGTTAAGGTGAAAAACAATAATGAAAGCATGTGGCACATCACTGGTTGATAGCTTACTCCCTGATGAATCTCAGAGATAACTGTAAACTGATTTTGATGAATATTAATAAAATTGTTTTTAAAAACAATGAGGGTTGTACAGAATTAGGGCAGCACAGCTAGCAAAAGATATTGCTAATGTAGGCTGTCATTGAACTGTCAAGTGTTCTTACCAACTTTGCTGAAATTAAGCAGCACTCTGTGATAGACATACTTGCTAACATTTGTTGCAATATTCATATTTGTAACATAACGTTTATATGTAGTGTTTATTTAACAGTGTTTGGGTCATTCTATGAAATAGGTGCCATTTCCACTTCACAGTTTTCTTTCTTTTTGTTTTTTAAATTAAACTTTTTATTGTATTGTTATTATTATTATTATTATTATTATTATTATATACTTTTTATTCATACAAGGTAGCCATCCTTTTACCACCCTGTCACAAACAATATGTACATTATTTAAGTAGTAATACATGAAATAATTTCTAACTTGAAAAAATGTCTTTCTTTTGGAAACCACTTATCAAAAATATGTAATTAATGTCATAATATGAATTTGGTCCAATTGATTTAACAAAAAGTACAATTTCACTTAAAGTTATTTTCACTTCAAAAACATTAATTTTATGTAGCAATTCACTGCTTTTATGTCAAATTTTATTAGAAATAACCTTGTGATGGGTTGGTACAGGCAAACTGCATCTCTGTCGTATTTGTTGGTTTTGCATTAAACCTAAGATTAGAAATATTTGTTGATCTAAATCTACAGATCTAAATGTTATTAAATTTTAAATAATTTTTTCAACACAGTGAGTGAGTGAGTTAAAGATATAATGAGTGAATGTGAGTGACTAAGATAATGAGTGGGTGAGTGGAAGAAAGAGTGACTGAATGAGTGAGTGAAAGACAATAATGGTGAACAACAGAGAGTGAAAGTGAGTAACACAGAGTGAGTGAGTGGAAAAAAAGAGTTTCAGATGTGGAGCAGGACCACCTTTACCGCTTTGTCACACTAAAACATGTGACTTGGGTGGTATGTTTAAGGGGGTGGTAGAGTTTATCCTATAATGGCTACAGTTTTCTGTGTGGTCCAAGTTCTTGACCTAACATACATGCGTTCAATTTGAAATATAGCTTTATACACTTTAATAGTTTAAAAATGTTAATAAAAAACTTTCTCCCTGTTTAGTTTATGTGACAGGACAGTAAGGTTGAGCTTGACGGACCCTGTCAAACATAAAAACATCAAATAAATAATGTCAGAACCTTCCTGCTTCGGGTCCTCACTGACCCAAAGACAAAGAATGTCATTTCCTATGTATGCCATTTGAAGCAATGATATATTATATATAGACAGAAAAGCATGATGGGTTGGTAAATCAAACTGATGTATGCACAAAAAATATTTATCATAAAATAATATAATAATCATC
>JBBPDA010000081.1:29769316-29787804 GCA_037974385.1 Arnoldichthys spilopterus
GTCCAAAGGCTTGCAGTAGGTTGATTAGATTGGAAAATTGCCCATAGGTGTGAATGTGTGTATGAATGGTTGTCTGTCTGTGTGTTGCAATGCTGCAATGGGTTGGCCTGGGTGTACCCTGCCTTAGGCCCACAGATTGGCTCCAGCTTCCCTGTGACCCGGAAACGGAAGAAGCGGTTGGAAAATGGATGGATGGATGACTTGACTTGAACACATCTTTGGCTGGGAGTTCACCAGAGCACAATTGGCCCTACTGTTCCTTTCCATCTATCCTTCAGCATTCTGTTCTCTCTACCTCTACCATTCCATGTGCTCTCTGTCTGGATGGGAAGGATGGCATTCCCAACTTATTTGGATAAAAAAAAAAGAAAAAGCTTTATAAAGAATATGTCATGACCATTCAGCTTATTGATAACCAAACCAACCAAATGTGTTTAACAGTTAGCACTCTCTTTCAGCTCTTCAACATCTTAAATGTCCTTTGCAGAAGTTAAACAATGCTGTATAACTTTCTCATTAAGCTTCATACTATACTTGATTAAACACACATTTACTTGGCACCCACAGACTCTGAACACCACAATCAGTTTATTTCATATAAGGGAAAGTTAACATTACACTGTTTAAATATTGATCACAATTCTGCTGAATCCTCTAAATCAACTGTAAGTGAATAATTAAAAGATAAAGTGACATTTAATATAATTAGACTACATTATATGTCATAATATTACAGAGCCAAAATATGCCCTTGATATACTGAAATACATTTCACCACATTTTAGATCTCAGTCCTGGTCCTCGGACCTCTGCCCTGCACATTTTAGATTTTCCCTGTTCCCATCACATGTAATTCAACTTTATAGCTAATTAGCAAACCTTCCAGAGGTGTACATTAGCAGAGTAAACATGAAAATGTCCATGATCAGGACAGAGACCCACTGTTATATATGATTACATTCTGATTTGTAGTTTTAATTTAAATGCGTTAATTGTACAGTCCCAATGTTGTGAAAAATGTAAATACAAATAGAAGACAATGATTTGCCAACAGTTCTGGAAGTAATGTATTACTATAATTTCACTACTTGTGATGGTAATGAGTAATGAATTGCTTTTTCAAATTAAACAAATGAGCTCATTAACAATCATTTACTTCTGTAGAGTTAAAAATATTGTATTGAGCTTTTGGGAAGAAAGATGCAAATACATTGTAGTTTTATTATCTGTTTCAAGTCTTTTATTTTGCTCACTCCACCCCCACTATATTATTAATGGACAACAGAGCTTGCATGCATCTTTATCTTGAGGTTCCACAATTTTGTCATATACTAACCAAAAGTATTTCCAAAACTGCCTTTTTTAGATTTGAATTGCTTAGACTGCAATTCTTCTCTCTCTGCAGCTGACTTAGGTTGTGATTAGTGTGGTTGTTTTGCTTGTTTCAGACTGAAAGTGAAATTGTTATGGAGAGCATTTGGTGCAGCGGTCCAGACACATGCAAATGGTGCTACTTTTTCTTTTTCTGTTTTTTTTTAGTCTGGCTTAAATAGTGTCACCATAGAAAACTGGCATTTACAAACTTTACTTTTCCTAGTAACTAAATACTTTTATATGCAATAACCAGTAAATTAACTACTAAGCAGCTAAACTTATTTGCCAGGCAAAAATGGGACAAAATTTTACTTTCAAAACATCAATTGGTCTCATCAGTTCCTAAATGTTTCTTGTTAAGAGAAAACGTTGTGCATAACATAGCATAGCATAACATCCCGCTGTAACATTTTGAAATGTGTTGCTGTTATTAAATATGAAATAACTGTATATTTTTTATAAAACAAAAAATATTATATTTCAGTTAAAAAAATTAAATGGTGGTATTTGTACTATTTTCAATTAGAAATAAATGTATATAATTTGCAAATCATCACATTCTGCTTTAATTTACATTTTACGCCTCAAAATGTTTTTGGAAATGGGGTTGTATGTAATTCACAAAGATCTGCTATGATAACCCAATACTGAAATCATAGGGTTTTACTGTAAGGTTATTTAAAAAATAGAATGCTTTGTAAAATATTTCTCTATTTTTTTATTTATCATTTATGTGAAAGCAAAACTTCAGAGAATACTTATTAATCACAGCAGACAGTTTTTCAAAGTTTATAGATAAAACAAGCATCTATTTTGCATAAATCTTACTTTCTTTCAATTATGCAGATACTAAACATGATTTATTTAAAAATTGTTTATGTTGTTAATCTGTGAAATTCAATAACTTGACAGACGGCAAAATCAAATCACTTTCCTAAGATTTTCTTGATTACTGTGCAGTGTAATCTCAGTGCATGTCACATGCTCTTTTCATTATGATTTGAATTAATTAAACTTTAACATTTTACTATTAAGTATTTGCTAGACTACATAATGTTAGGCCTTACTTGTAGCGATAAATCTTGATGCAGTGGTTCATACTATCTGATACAACAAGATGACCTTCAGGTAACAAAGCAAGACCTCTAGGGCTGCTGAGGCCTTGGGTAATAATTGATCGACCCACACCAACAGCAGGGTAAAGCACCACACGATGCTGCTTGCCCCAGTCTGCCACCAGGACATCCCCATCTGCATTGATGCAAATACCCCAAGGGCTTGTGAGGACAGGCCCCATACCGGAACATACACCCAAGATGCGAATGGTGTTCCATCCAGGTTCTAGCACTCTTATACAAGGTGCTCGTCCAGTTTCGTTACCCCTCTCTGAGACTGCCATGAGGCCAGTAGTTAGACATGCTGCAACCAGGTAAGGCCTGTGAAATCCTGTGACTACTGTACGTTCCATCTTGGCTCCTGTTTTAGGATCGAGTTTGACAGCTGTCAATGTGCCACGCCGAATATCTGCCACCAGGAAATCATCTAGCCTTGTTACAGAGACACCTCTCGGGGCCTCAAAGTCTTGTGTATCACCTGATCCACCAAAGGTCTGGAGGAGACGGCCATGGCGGTTGAACACCAGCAAAGCTCGTTCCGCAGCACATGTCAGGGCTATCAGGCCCTTGGAATTAGCAGCAACATCAAAGAAGTTGCGGCAGTGTCGTGAGGTACCATCGTATGCTGGTGGTGACACTTGTTGCACAACATTTCTCTGTAGGTCTGTTACCTGCACACGGACATTTCCACAGTCCACCACAAAAAGCTGGCCCTGAGGTGAGGTATGAACTCCACTAGGCAAAGTGAAGTCAGTGCGGCCTGAACCCTGCTTACCAAATTTCTTGACCAGGTGCCCAACTTTTAGGGAACGCTTCTCCTCCTCAACTCTTGGCAGTCCTGCATCTGCTCGTTCTCTCCTGTTTCTCTCTCCATTTGGTTCATTCTTGTTTGGGCGCAAAGCTCTTCCTTCTATTGCAGACATAGACAAAGACCGACACACTCTGTTGGAAGCCTCTGAGCTGTTTTTTAGAATCTCATCTTTTAATTCCACTGTTTCAGATCTCTTAAGGCCTTGAACAGTTTTTGACTTGGGAGTAGGGGAACTGCTCAGATTTATCCTCTTCTGATGCTCTCCTTTCCCACTTATTAAAGGGCGATCTCTGGTAGATAGATCAGCTGTAGAGATAGAATATCGGCTTTCTCCTTTGAGGGAGCTACTGCGACTGCTGGCTGACCTGATTGTAAAGGTATAGTTTGAATCTGTGCTGTCTGCAGGAGAGGGGGACCGTATTGGTACTGCAAATGATGCTGTACTATACTGTGGTTGCTCTTTGAAAGACAGATCCAAGCAGCTACGACTTGATTTTGATCTAGCAGTGTGACGTTCTGAGCCACTTGTAACAGGAGATGACATTCCTCTTTGGAATCCTCGGCTTCTGCTAAAGTCCTTTTGTCTACTTTCCTCTGGTGGACAGGATGGTTCCTGGCTAGAAACTGGCACAAGAGTCCTTTGTTTCCTGTGACCTCTGGAGAAAGAACGTCGTCTGATGCCATTTTGTCCAGAACCAGGGCCTTCTCCCTCTGACTCTCCCTGGCTTGACAGTGGTTGAATTGCAAGAAACAGATCTTCTCCACGTGAGTCAGATCCAGATCCCTCATCCTGGGAGGACTCTGAGGTATCTCGCTTGCGTGGCCAAAGCTTGCGTGGTTTTGGGCTAGGCAACTTCACCTCTTCACCTAACACATCTTCTTCAGCAGTTGATATGCGAATCTTCCTTACAACACGGGTGCTCCCACTGTTTGTCCTTGAGGATTCTTTTTCTCCACCACCATTGCAACCCGCAGAGATCTGCTCAGACACAGCCACATGATTTTCATGTGCCATTTCACCAGTGTGAATGGCACATTTATGCCCTTGTGGTCCACAGACTCCAACTGGAAAACTCAAACTGTGTTCCTGCACATTGATCTCTCCAAAGACAATCGTAGTGGGCTGGGGACAGGGCTGGAAAGTGACTCTTTTCATGGAAAGAGAGATTTCCCAAGGCTGCATTATTTCTTTAACTCCTCTCAGTAATTGACTTTTGTTGGGTCCACTAGGGCATTTACCCCACATATGAATTTGTTCCTTTATTTGGCTCATCTTTCGAAGCTGCCGGTCCACCAGAGATTGCCCCACTCGAGCTGCTGCTGCATTTTCTCTTTTGAGTTGCTGCAGTCTCTGTTGGGTTTCCCGATGGTCCTTTTGTACCTTCTCCAATAGGTGGCACTCTTCTTTCTGAGCACAGAGTATAGCAGAGTCAAGACTCTGATTTATTTCATCCACTTTAGCTGTTTGTTTTTCTCTAAGGCGCTGGAGCTCCTGCTCACCTTGCGTTAGGTCACACAAGGCCTGTGTAATCCAGGTGGGAAGAGAATTTAGGCATAAAGAGGAAGGATTAGGTTTCTCTGGAGATGCCATGGGGATTCTCACAGGGGTACTGTGCATGGGCTGAGATACTGTCCCAGCGAAGGGTCTCTTACTGAAGTGTGATCCAAGTAGCATCATTTTGATAGTTTGTTTATTATGAATTCCAAGCCCAAAAGCTCCAATGATTAAATATCTGTATGAAGAGAACAAAAATAAAGTATTAAACACATTTGTTAGATGACACTAATTCCTGTAATTCATAAAAATTCATTCATGTATTTAAACATCTGAACAGTGCACAAGGGTATGTGGGTGAAGCACTAGCTTATAATGCTAAAATGCTTTGTGATTTTTCAATAAAAACACACTATCAAAATGGTTTTGATATCAAATCGTATTGGTTTTATAAAGTTGACCTTCATCCATCCATCAATTTTTTAAACCGCTTTTTCCTTTTTGGGTCGTGGGGAAGCTGGAGCCAATCCCAGCTGACTATGGGTCAAAGACAGGGTTTACCCAAGACAGGAGACCAACCCATCACAGGGCAATGCACAGACAGACAACCACTTGCTCACTTACTCAAACATATGGGCAATTTAGATTATCCAATCAACCTATTGCACGGAGAGCTTGCAAACTCAGGTTCAGGTACCACTAATATACCCTTGAGTAAAATACAGTCTCACTAATTCTCCCCAGACACTGTTGCCCACCTCTCCACATGTGTATCGGTTAAATGAGGTTAAATTTTGTTGTGGTGCACTTTGTGTGATGGGGTATGTTAACAACAATAAATAGTCACTTTCACTTCACTTCAGTTAAAGGCAGTTGAACTTGGCAGTGACCGTTACAACTTATTAAAAAACCAATTTCCCATGGACATTGAAATGTGGCCAAGAATCTGGCTTCCTGGTGTTAATTTGTACATGATTTAGAAGCTAGGGAAATACACAAAGCACAGCCTAAAGGTGTGCAAAAGCTTTGACACTTCATACATCAAGGCAAGATTTGTTAGCAACACCAATGGATATTTTGGTTGTATGTGGACAGGTTTGAACAAATATTTATTTGTAACATTTATTTGTTAAGGTAGCTAGGCCTGCCTAGGTCATTGCTATCCTGCTAGCTGCCATTCATGTACAGATGAAACCTTGCATAGCTACCGAGATAGATAATAGATTTAACAGTCTATTGTACATGTGTGACAGGATTTAGAGAGACATGTTTATATGCAGAAGCATCGATGTCTGCAGTTAGGTCCAGAGTGGGGATGGGCAAAGACACACGTTTTAGCAATATCAGCCAACACAAACAAAGAAAATCCACAACTCTCTACTGTTTCTACAGCTTTTAACAGTCTGTATATAGAGATCGCTCTGATTTCTTGTTGAATCTTTTTGTGCTGCATAGCCTCTATTAACTTTATGAATTTGGCAGATACTTTTTTCCAGAACAATCCACAGTTTAATTACTTTACAAAGGTTAATAAAAGTAGCATTAAGAGCCTTGCCCAAGGACTCCTTGGTATAGAGTAGTGCACTTGTCCCACTGGGAAGATCCAACTATCTTACCTGCATGGGTGACAACAGTTTGACCATCTATTATACAGCAACACCAATGATGTCAGTGTATAAGCACCGTACTGCTTGCTTGCATGCTCAGCATTTGCTCAGTTGGGTTTTATCCCACTTTCTGATTTGAAGTTAACAACAGGACTCATTAATTTAGCATTGTGCTGGTATTTTTAAAGTCTTTTTTTAATTTGTGGAAGCAAGTTAGCACTGCCTGCCCAACATGTATAGTTTAAATGTGTAATATAGCTGCATATACATGGATTACATTGTGGTGCACTATGTGTAGTGCTGTGGTGTGTTCGCAATGACAAATAATCACTCACTTTGTTTAGTGAGCCCATCAAAAAAGCTAGTGCATATAAACATACAAAGGATTTAAGATATCAGTACATATTAAAGTAATGTTACCGCAGTACAAAGTAATGACTACAGTAGTTTTGGCATGGTCAACATTATGAACAGTAACATCCTGTCTTGGTTTACTTAGTCGTATTCTATTGTATTGTCAACTAATGTCCAGCACACAACTTTGTCACAGCAAAGCTCCAAAGTAGCTTTTCATGAGAACACAAGTCCTCTGTTGTTTAATAAGTCACACAATCTTCTCTGCTAACCACTGGGGGCACTTTTATCTGGGACAGTCCCACAGAAAGGCACTTAACCCCTCTGAGCGATACCATGGGTGTTGTGATGACTGAGTCTCTGAACAGTTTGTTTACCTCATGAGAACGTGCTACTATTAAATCTTCCCTTTCCTTCTGAAAGCCATCTCACAAGCAATAGGAATGTACTATGCATATCTCTCTCATGCCCTACTTGAAACATGCTGCCCCAACTCAGCAACAAGAGGGCTTTCTCCAGTGATGAAAGGTGGGTGGTGTCAATTTACCTGGTTGTTCTCACAAGAAGTGTCCCTCTGGAAACAAATGACCTCTGAGACTTAATGGACTAAAACATCAACCCATGCAGATTTAATCTACTGAACAACTTTTATGAAAAGAACAATTTATGTGTTGCATTATGTTTATTAGGAACATCTGAGATATGCATGAGCATCATCATAGGTAAGAACCAACTAGATTGACTGCTTACACATTAATCTACTGACCAAGAGAAATATTCCCAAGAAAAAAATTACAGAAAATGATTTAGTGTGTTTAGTATTCTCTGTTATTGAGCAGAGAATTAAATAAGTTCAATCTTGAGCGTCTTAATGTAAAAATATGTAAAGAGTGATTTTACAAACCCTGTGTAAACTCCGTAAATGGGTCAGGGTTTTTCTTTCTTTTTTTTAAATGTCACTGTGTGCCCCTGAAACAAATCCTCACCTCCTGCACAGCCAACAGTGACTGATCAGATTACTTCACATTAAAGATGAATGAGGGCTCAGGTTGCTAATGTACCACAGAGTCTGCATAGCATTAGCTTGTGCATCAAAGGAAATATAAACATTGGACTTGCTGTGGAGAACATGCCATCATAGACATCCAAGGCAACCATAACAATACGGACTATTGATAAACACAAAACAAAGCCATGACATTTCAAGCCTATTCTAGAGGCCTTTCACAGAATGTTGGCAATGGTGACAAATATGCCATTGCATGCACAAGTTAAATAACTGATAGAATCTATCAGAAAAGAAGTATTTCGTTCAGAAGCCCTCACAAAGATAGCACATTCCTCTGCAGATGGCCTTACTCGTATGATCAGCACACTGTTTGTAGTAGTCATTTCTATTAATACACATGCAAACACATACGCCACATTTTTAACGACACAGTGTACAACATTCTTACCTGATCAAAGGTGTCCCTCACCTGCCTCGCTCAGCCTCTCTGTGGTCTGGGTTTACATCAGAAACTCCGCCTTCTTTTTTTCCATTTTCCATTCGACACAACCCACAAACTCTCATGTTGCTTAACCAGACACCCCCTCTTCTCATACTGTCTATCTTAGGCATGATTTAACCGCACATTTTGTGTTAGACTGTCAAATATAATTGCAATTTGTTATTGTTTGCCTATTATTTCTGTCCTTATTATAGACATTATTACCATGTTTAATACACTTTAACAATATTACACTTTTTTTTGCTTTTGTAGACTAAGAGAAGCCACAGTAAACTTAATCAAGCACAACAGAGTGTCATAAAGACACACTCCACTAGATGTCATCAAACACTAGGCATTCTGTACCCCTGGCACCAGCGCTTAGGTTTGCCATGAGAGTTACTGAGGAACATTACTGTAAAAGAGTTTTGTGTTGTTAAGACCATGCAGTTCAGTAGTTTAACAAGGGGATGATTAACAGCTTAACACCTGTTGCTTGTAATCTCCTGGTAAAACATGTTGCTGGTAATCTCCCGCAGAACTGGTTCACATGCCAGAACCATATATGTTCAGATCCTTATGCCCACTGTAATTCACCATTACTGTTCATTTGTTTAACATATTATTTAATCATGCATTTTAGGATATTTGTCACTTTCTGCATCTATCTATCTATGTAGATTGTTTTTTATTCATTTTCATCTTCATTTCCTCCCATGATATATGTTGTTGCTAGTGGAATTTAAACATACAAGTACATGTACCTGTTAGAGGTTAGCCAATATATACTACCTGCTATATGTACATGGATGGATGGATTGTAAGATGGATGGACTGATGGATAGATGAATGGACAGACAGTCGAATATGGAAACGGATGTATGTAGTAGAATTTTGTGATTTATATTGGTGGCTAAAGCGTAATTATCTATATGTATTTTTTGTGAATAGATTACAGATCTAGAATCTCTTTCCTCCCCCGATTCTCAAAAACAGGTGGAAGAGTTAACAGATGCCAACCTGAAGTGGAGGCCCATCTAAGCCTCTTTCACTTATTAACTGCACTGATATTAAGTCCTCGTTCTTGCCTCGTTTTCAGATAAGAGTGACTGCCTCCTGCAGTAATGCTACACACAGTGATTGCAGAAGAGCTGAATCGAGTTTATGTGCCTCCTTAATGGAAGTCTATATTTGGTTGATGATGGTACAGAAAGAGATAGCTTCTAGGTCAGTCATGCTGAGAGTAAATCCCCCTTTTGTTAATTTTTGTTCTTCTGTTACACTGTATTTTACTCTGTTTAAAGACTTGCAAAACATGCATGAGAATTTCTTCATTTTTTTGTACCGTGCTCTGATGACTGATCATATTTGGGAGTACCTTGTGTTCTAAAAATGTGAATTTTCACACTTATACTTTTCAGTTCAGCAAGAAATTTTTAGGGAAGTTTAAAAATCACCCACACTTAATGGAGTCATATAACGAATGGTTCTTTTATTGGGAACCAAAAATAGGCCTTTTAGGACATCTGGAAGATCTGTGGGAACTGCAGAGAACCCTCAGTTCAAAGAACCTATTTTGGCAACTTTATTTTTAAGAGTGTAAAACAGCATTGGGAAGCAAATTAGGCACAGCTTCATGTTCATTGAAGTGTTTACCTTGGTATGAAGGACAGCTTTTATAATAATTTAAGGGGTTTCCATTCCAAACTATTGTTTGTTAAAAACACCTGACGAGCTTGAGTGCTGATTTTTTAAATTAGATTTTTTTAATTTGACCTTTAATTAAACCAGGCAGGCCATTAACAACAAATTCTTATTTACAATGTCTGCTTGGCAAACGCCAAAAAAAACCTTGGGGGGGGGCATGAGAAAATGAGTGAAAACAGAGCTGATGGCTGCTGACATCACAACAAGCGTATAAAATGCATGGGCCTTGGCATTATTCCCATCATCACACTGTCACAAATATTTACAGGCGATTGTTTCCTCCTTGAAATAAACCTGGTTAGTCTTTGATGTGATGAGGACAACGAAAATGTTCTCATTTGTATTAAAGGGGAACATATCCTACATTATAGTTCATTATGATGCTTGTGGTTTAATGTCCCAAGAACAGTCATAATTCATCTTCACATTACTGCTGTCAATGGTCAAAAATGGGCTGTTTTTGCAGCTTAGTTTCCAGATGTTGACTATACATACCACATTCAAACCTGGTTTTCCTGATATGGACCTTTTAAATAGGTTTAAAAGGTAGGTGTCCCTAAATTTTTGACAGGCAGTGTAAGTTTCAGTGCTTTAGGAAGAGTCCATGTTTAGATGTCCCTTTACTTTCACTTATGTTAAACACATCACTCTATGTTGCCTCTAGGTTTGTAGGGTCAGGACAATGCTCTGTTATGTCCATCTGGTTTTCTCAGGTAATGTCCTCTCTGATAAATGCGCTGGCTAACTCTTAAGTTATCAATCTCGATCATTCATTATTCATCCTCTAATTATTTTGTCCATCTGGCAGGCTTTTTCATGAAGAGGCAAGAATATGACTCATATGGTTAAAATAAAAGTATCTGGCATCATTCAGCCAAACAAGATTAAACCATTTGTTCTTCAACTAAGACAGCATTTGTACATTTCATATTCCTTTTTAAGGGTGCAGAAGGTTAGCAGGCCTTGCTTACTCACAATCTGGCTTTTTCTTCCTATCAGACGAAACTATTTGCATGTGAATGATGACTCCTTCATCTTCCGTTTCCATCTGGTCAGTGTGCCCAGAGCATTTATAATCGGAATACAAACAGGATTTTTGCATTTCTTCCTAACTTGTTTATACACTCTTAAAATAAATGTCCCTTCATTGTTCTTGGCTTGGATGTATTATTTTAGTAAAGTTCCTGATTGGTGTAGAATTGCTTGATTAAACTGTTAAATTGTGTTTCACATCTCATGCAAAGCATCTTTCTACACAGCCTCACTCAAAAGACCACACATTCTTGGCACCTTCATTTGAGTGGAATAGATTCCTTTAAATAGATGTTACTTTGTTTCTGCACATTTAATACTGTAAAAATTAAGATTCCTAAACTGCTCTTGTCTACAGGAAATCTTTAACCAATAACTTTACATTCAGTCCTTTGGGAAACCAAAAGTGGTTTATCTACACTGTAAAGTAAAACATGCTTAAGTTAACTTAAAAAAGAGAATGGATTTCCTCCCTTTAACTAAGTACTGCACGTTAATAAATGCATTTCAAGTTAATTCTACAAATTTCTCTCCTAAAAACTTTTTTTTTTTTGAGTAAAACATCAGTTTGTTCAATCAGGCCAATCCATCGCTTACCAACACAGAGAAAGACAACCAGACAGTGGGAGAAATCCATACACGTGAACACATAGAGAGCTTGCAAACTCTGCACAGATCGAACCCAGGACCTTCGTCCTGTGAGGCAACATGTATATATATCTGTAAACATGCATAACAGCTGTATTAAATACATATTATAGTAGAGTATAATATATTTTAATACAACTGTTTTGCATGTTTTTGTTCTTCAAAATTACACTAATATGTTTTGTGCAGCTTTGAAATGGACTATTTAATTTGATTTTATTTGTGGACTCTGCAATAATAATCCTTATACTACTGTTCTGCTGCCACAGGCTCATAATTTCACCATAATGATCACAGTAATCAAAATAAATCAATATGTGCATTAAATTGTTGGAATCAAAATCACACAGCCCATCACATTTTTGCATGCACTACATCTTTGAATCATAGATTCAATGGCACATGCCTTCAGTCTTAGTTGTGAGAGCACATAGTCTTTTTACCAGCGTAAACCACTTCTTATATTATATTGCTGCATCACACAAACACATTAATACATTATTATATCAGGTGTCTGGCTTGTGATGCATATGGTCTACATACATTGAATTGAATGTAAATAAGTTAATGCAAGAATATTTAACAGATTTATTTACCATAAAAGGTTATATTTCAGGTTACTTGAGAAGGAATTTATGTTAAAATAATCCTTTATTAATTCCACAATGAGTTGCAGCAGGTACAGCAACAAAAACGATAGCACAAAATGATAATGATAATAAAAAAATATTTTATAACAAGTAAGATATAATATATACGTAACAACGCATCATTTAGTAAAGGTTATACAGTGATTATGTGAATGTAAATATAAACGATATTGCACATATGTAAATTGTCAGTGTTTGGTGTGTAAATCTAGTAGGAGAAGCGCTGATTGTAAAGTCTGACAGCACCAAGAAGAAAAGACCTGCCGTTTCCCTCCTTCACACATCGCAGGTGAAGTAGTCTGTCACTGTAGGAGCTATCCAGTGCTGTCAGAGTGTCCTACCTGGGGTGGGACCTGTTCTCTATCAGGGATGATAGCTTAGCCTTCATTCTTCTTTCTCCCACCACCTTCATGGGGGCAAGAGGGCATCCCAGGACAGAGCTGACCTTCTTAACCAGGCTCTAAAGTCTCTTCCTCACAGTAGTCGAGATGCAGTCAAGAACAGAACACTCCATAGGAGATGGTTAATGCAATCACATAGTCATAGCAGGTCTATAGGTGTCTGCACCAGCCTTTCTCATATACTGCATTTATATTGTCGGGGCAGTGCAGTTTATTATTTTTTTTGGTGAACAGGTAGATTTTACCACCTCAGTGTTCATTCTCAGGATCAGTGGCATTTCTGTTCATTGTCGTGCTCTAGGTGAGATCGCCAGGTTCTTTGAGAACGCTTTCCTCATCATGTGCACTGACAAAACAAAATTCACATTGGTCCCCATAATATACTGATTAGATGCAGCATCTTCTACTTTCCGAAAATTCCACCCGATGAGTGATGACATTGTTAGCTAGTTATCTCAGAGCACTACATTTCAGACAGCTAAAACCAGAGACAGACAGATGATTTTTAAATGTCTGTTTAACCCAGCCCTCTACCAATCCTATCTCTTGTCTTTCAAGTTAATTCTACAAATTTCTCTCCTAAAAACTTTTTTTTTTGAGTAAAACATCACTTTGTTCAATCAGGCCAATCCATCGCTTACCAACACAGAGAAAGACAACCAGTCAGTGGGAGAAAAAATCCCCCGTGAACACATAGAGAGCTTGCAAACTCTGCACAGATCGAACCCAGGACCTTCGTCCTGTGAGGCAACATGTATAATATATATCTGTAAACATGCATAACACCTGAATTAAATACATATTATAATAGAGTATAATATATTTTAATACAGCTGTTTTGCATGTTTTTGTTCTCCAAAATTACACTAATATGTTTTGTGCAGCTTCAAAATTGACTATTTAATTTTTTTGGTGAACAGGTAGATTTCACCACCTCAGTGTCTGAAATGTAGTGCTGTAGTCTTTCTTTTCTTTCTTCTTATTTCTAAACCTCGCCCCAATGGCTTTGATCTTTTTTCACTGGTATTAAGTAAACCAAAAGAAAATCAAATTATAACAAATGAAAATGCATGTATTATATACATTTATATGTCATATTCATATATATATATATGTCTATATTCAGATAGATAGATAGATAGATAGATAGAGAGAGAGAGGGAGAGAGAGAGAGAGAGAGAGAGAGAGAGAGAGAGAGAGAGAGAGAGAGAGAGAGAGAGAGAGAGAGAGAAAGAGGGGCAGAGAAGAGAGAGTGTGTGTGTGAGAGAGAGAAAAGTAAAAGTATCCACCACCAGCTTTTGACACTTTGAGGGAAGACTATGATGAACAAAGCTTTCTGCTTTCTGTTTTATCTCTATCAGTAGTTTTTCTAAATATCTCTAACAAGTGTGTAACAGCCCCAGTTCTAAAGCTTGCAAAAGGTTCTATAAAAACCTAGAATCCTTTCGGGTATCACTCCATTACTAACATTATCGACTGTGACAACACTGATGCTCTTTAAAAAAAGAGTTCTAAATGGGTCTTGGCTCAGACATGTGGCTAAAAAAATCTAGCATACACCCTTAAAAAGGGTTTCACATTGACTTGAACCAGTGGTGCAACATCTTATGGTGTGATATAGGACAATTGTTGAACCATACAGCAATTTCCACACCATAGAGAGGAACCCGTTAACCTAAAGGTTTTTCAGGTTCACACTCACACATAAAAAACCTTAACCTGAACTCTAACCCAACGCCTAAACCTATTACTAATCCTCACCCCAATGCTGTTGATAAGCATCTGACTTCCACCATTGCCTGGTCACAATTAAAGCTTCTGTACATAATCTTCAAGGGATTGTCAGAATTTGGCCACAGTATAATTTTAAAGGTCCTTAAGGAAACTAGTGTAAATTAATTGTAGACTTAGTCTAGGGCTGGGGTGCCCAATTCTAGTCAGCTTGGTGATCTCTCTGCTCCAACACAGCTGGTTTAACCCCTGATTTGTCTAAGGAGGGGAACTACCAAAGCAGTGCTGAACACCGGCCTCCAGGACCAGAGTCGGGCACCACTGGCATGGTGAGTCTAGAGAATCAACAGTGTGATGCACCAGGGTTGCTCCAGCCCGGCAAGAGGGAAGTCTCTCCCTCACCATGTACTCAGCATCCACTTTCGCCTTCTTTCCTCTTGACACACCTCCCCTCTCCCCTCTTCTTCATCTGTCCATCATACCGGCCCCACTCTTCCCTCCTCCTGTTAATGCGGGTCATCTTCCTTCTGTCACTGACGGGGAAGTGTTTCCGCGCTCCAGGTTATTCATCTCTTCCAGGACAGAAGAGGCCGGGACAAATGTTCCCACTGTGATCCGGAGCAGCAGCTCGGCGTTCATCTGGAGAAAAAAATTTCACCTTTCATTTGTTGCATATTGCACAGATGCAATTACGGGAGATTATTTGCGTGCCACAGCCAATTCTGAGTATTGTTTTCCCAAATATTGTCTTGTTGGTGCTGGTTTCAAATAATCTTTCCCAAGCACCTGCACCTCTGACGATCCAATAAAGATGTTTTATTGCTTTATGCTCCTGACAGTGAACAATGGGGCGAAGGAGCAAACAAATATTGTGCCTAATGCCAAGGGGGGGTCATGCACAATGAATTGTTAGACAACACAGTTGCCGCTTAGGTGGGCTAGGAGGCCGCCCGGCGACCGCAGATACCCCGCACGTCTTGAGCAACACGTCATTTCTTGGCATCTAAATGGCGAATATTGACAATTTAGCACGTCACATCTCAGCTGTGAGGTTTGTCGCGGGAGATCAGATTAAATCCATCGCCTCCACTCGGATATTTTTTTTCTCTCTCTCTCCTGATTCTAATTCAGGGTGTATAATATTATAGGAACAATCGCAGAAACAAAACGAGCTGGAACCACCGAGTCGGGAACAGATGGCCCATAATTGCCTCTTGGAGGAAGCCAGGGAGTCAATTTTTACAGGTCTCGAGGGAGTGGCAGATGCAAAAAAAAAAAAGTGCAGGTGCATTTGTTTTGATCTAAGATGGCCTAAAGGAGGCATCTGAAAAAAAAATATATGCAACGCGCGCACACGAGAGGGGGTGGGGGGCTCGGGAGGGATTGGGGTGGGGTGGGGTGGGGTGGGGGGTTTAACAAAGCGCTGCGTTTGGGGGACGAAGGCGGAGCGCTTTCATTAGAGGCCAACGAGGCACGAACGAACGCGGGCAGAGCGCGAGCGTGAGCGCGCGCGCGGGACAGGCGCGAGGAAACTGCAACAGATGCGGCACGAATTAAAGCCGCATCACCGTGCAGAGATGAATCAGGAGCACGTCGATGTGGCGATGGAGGTGGGGGGCGTTTTGCGAGCAGGGGGGGGGGGGGGGGAGGGGGGGTGCAACAGCAACACACGACACGTTTTCCCCTGTGCCCTAGCACTCTCGCGTCGAAAGAGCTCGCGCTGACAGAAACGCTCGCGCGCACGGAAAATCGGCGGAGTTTGGATAATGTTTCAAACGACAAAAACAGCAGTAACGCAGCGATGAACGCGGGCCCACGTGCCCTCGGGGTCGCTGTAGTGTAACAATGGGTCCGATTAGTTTTGATCCACATGCGCATGAAGAAATGAATGATGGAGTAATGGCGCGTTAAGCAGATTTGTGTTCTCACACACGCGCGCACGCGCACACACACAAACACACACATACACATACACAGATGCAAACACACCATCACACACTGTTGACTTGTATTGAGGGTTTTGATGTTTCAGAAGTGACCACACACACACACACACACAAGCACACACATTATATGTATAGCACAAGTAAAATAAGCACATAAAATGTTTGAACATAGAAAACATTTAATACAGAGTCAGCAGATAGAGATACCCACATATAGATAGACAGATAGATAGATAGATAGATAGATAGATAGATAGATAGATAGATAGATAGATAGATAGTTCTAAAATTGTTCCAAGATACAGGCATTAAGTACACAATACACAAATAACAATACAAATACACAAAATACAGATACAGATTTGTCATAATTGTCCCCCTCGATTTCCTGAATGCTTGACCACACTTCCTGGTGAAATTCCATCAGTTTAAGATGTTTTCTTGCATGTACTTTTCTTCTCAAGTACCCGCACAACATGTTAATAGGGTCATATTTTCTTTTTTTCTTCTTTGCTAGTATGCTGAGGATTATTATCCTCATAAAAGTTGCACCTCTGATTCAACTTCAGCTTTGGCCTCATATTATCTTTAAGCATTCTTTGAAATGATGTAGAATTCATAGTTGAGTCAATAACTGCAAGCTGCCCAGTCCCTGAGACAGCAAAAATGACCCAAACTGTAACATTTCCACCACCATGCTTTACAGTCTGTATAAGGCTCTTCTCCTGAAAATCTGTCTAAATTATATGCCAAAAAAAGATGGATTCAACTTAAAATAGTATCCAGGTTGCCTAAAGTTAATGTGTTGCCAGAAATTAAATTAACATTATGTTTTAAATCCGTCAGGTTGCTTAGTTTTTAAAGTTAAAACACTGAATAATTTTTTACAGTGACATTATTCTTTAATGCCATTTTTTTTGCCTATATATTCTCTGACAAACTGTAGTCTTGTTTGTTCTGGAGAGCATCCCATGCAGTTTAAATTTATCTCTTTCTGACTGTAGATGCCAATCATGAGAAAAGTCAGGGGTTCCTGGAGGTTCTTCTTGTCACATCAAATGGTCAGCTCATAAGCTAAATTTGCTGGGACAGTTGGTCCTGGATAAATTGGCAGTCATTTGAAACCAATTCTACTTTTAGATCATTTTCCTTATCATGCAATGATTTTTCCCGTCAGTGCATAGCATCACATGAGTAAGCTGCTGGGTACTTTCCCCTTACGCATACCATTGGGATGGAATGTTAAACACTTAAAAAAAAGCGTTGTAACACTGAACAACAGAAGTTAACTGCAATTCAATATTACGGTTAATAAATCATCACCTTTAAACTAAGAGCTTTTATACTGTTTACATTTGAAAGTCAGTTGACAAATAAATCACACTAAACCAAAAGCAATAGCAATAACAGAAAAGCACAGTCAGATGTGTAAACAACATTTCACACCCACAGACACCTTTTTTCAGTCATTTTATGTGTATTTCTGATAAACGCGTGAAATACAACTAAAATAAAACAACATTAGTGTTGTAAACACTTTTGATTTTTTTACAGTTAGGGTCAGACAGTCACTGTCTAACTGTATTTTCACCAGCCTAAAACTTCTCAAACCGTGGCTTTGGGGTTCTTCAGTTAAACAGACGAGTTCCAGAGTTTCAGGGTGGAATGCTGATACATGAATAAAAGAAACTCTTGCAACAACAGGTATAACTGGTAAAAATAAATTCCCTCACTGAAGGGTTAATTAAAATAGTTTTCCAATTTCTTAAAGTCCCTTGATAGACTCAAATGCATCCAAAACACCAGATTTTATATAAGAAAAGGTTTGAACCGCAGGAGGTTCTAATGGCACTTAATCTGGGACATCTGATTCTAATTTTATGGATGTAAAGATATGAAAAATGTAATGTTGTACTTAATTTTTCCATTTGACTGAATTTTTTTTTTATTTATAAGAAAAATGTCAGTTGCATGTATCATTAGTTGAAGAATATTACCCTTATTTATAGGAAGTACCTGTTTGTGCACCCATCAAATAGGAAATTTTTGCTTGTTGAAAAGTGTATGTATGTATTTCTCTCTCTCACTCTCTCTCTCTCTCTCTCTCTCTCTTTCTCTCTCTCTATA
>JBBPDA010000081.1:29805940-29827431 GCA_037974385.1 Arnoldichthys spilopterus
GTGTGTGTGTGTGTGTGTGTGTGTGTGTGTGTGTGTGTGTGTGTGTGTGTGTGTGTGTGTGTGTGTGCGCGCTGTGCACATTTCATCTTTGCACTTTCCTCCTCTCGCTCCATGCTTTAACTTGCCCCCCAAAGCCCTTGTAGCCATGGCAACAATGCTGATCGATCCAATGCCATCTGATGCCAAACCCCTTGAATTACTAAAAAGATAAGAAGGGGAAGACTTGAGAATTTGGTTGACAAACTGTGCTATTTTGTAACTGAGGTGCTATAAGAGGCACTTAAAAACAAAAATGCACTTGTTTACAGCCAAATTATGGAAATGAAGAGAATGCCTTTCATTGGAAAAATGAAATCAGAGTGGTCTTTCCCTCCTGTAGGGGCAAAAGAATCATGATATGCACCTTACAAAACAGACTAGATGGTGAGATTGGTGAAATTCACCTGAATGTCACACTAAGGCAGACATACATAAGCATGTGCACTCATGCATACGGTCATACACACATTCAAGACCTACTGTAACATAATCCAAATGTCGCAGGGTTCAGTTACTTTGTGTGTGCCCAGCCGTATGGTCTTCTTGATGGACTAGTACTGGCGGAGGCTCTTGCAGTGTTTCAGTGGCTGTATGCCTGCAGGACTCAGATCACAGGCAAACGTCACATGCTGTTTCTTCATCAAGACAAGAGGCCACAAATTTGCCTGAACTCAGGCCAAGACTTCATAGCTGAGTATAAGCTACGAAAAGGTTGTGTGTGCTTAAAAGTAGGATTAACACTAAATTTTATATACTTGAATAAATTACATGTATGCATATTAATGAAATAGGTGCACAATGCAAATATGTTCAAAAATGATATATTTCCTATTGTAAACTCAAGCTGAACACATTGGGCCATAAGAAACATTCTGCTTGGAGGCCCATGCTGACTGTATGCAAGGCTAAGAAAATAAATAAAAATGATACGTTACTTAATACATTTAAAAAAGTTCAATGGGCTTAGGGCAAACTGGTGGCTTGAGTGCCCTGACTGACTGCTTATACTGCTTGCTCTTAGCAAGAAATAGCCCTGGAGAAACAAAGGGCCCATATCACAGAAAAACGAGTTCCTCTATTGTTGGAAATAAAAAACATGTAATGCATAAGTTTTAAAGCATGCCATTCAGTCCCAGGCCATGTATGGAAATAAAGCTGCAAAAACAGCTTGTTTTTAATTCACTGTTCTCACAACATCACAAAAACAAACACATTTGCCCTTTGCAAATATGTCGATATATCCATTCTATGAGAAATGTTAATGATAAAAAAAACTCAAAATATTACATACTGTCTTCAGAATCTAGCTTGTATCTAAAAACATAGTAATGCTGTGGTGCTGTGGGGAAGATGTCATGTATCTGTGGTGCTTGCTACATATTTGAATAAAGATTTAAGCTATATAAATAAGAATGTAAGGAACCATTGACTTAAAAAAAACCACTCACTTGAAAACGAAGGCTCTAGGATTAGGGTTAGGGCTGGACGTATGGCATAATTGGTATATATATACTATTTTTAAAAAGGCTTCTATACACTCACAAATCTCACTTACAGAACAACTTTTGACACCTTTATTTTTAGTGTAGTAATAAATGCATACTTTATGCATACAAAATAAAGGTCTTGCAAAGGACATGTCCAGTTTCATAGAGAACTACTTTTGATTCCATAAAGAACCTTTTAGTGGATGGTTCTAAAGTAGC
This sequence comes from Arnoldichthys spilopterus, assembly GCA_037974385.1. NCBI lineage: Eukaryota > Metazoa > Chordata > Actinopteri > Characiformes > Lepidarchidae > Arnoldichthys > Arnoldichthys spilopterus. The sequence continues at coordinate 29,807,686 of JBBPDA010000081.1, forward strand.
TTGGCCATGTTTTGTAAAAAAGAAAAAGAAAAGAAAAAAAAAAGAAACAAATGTTAGAGTCTTTTTAAAGTTTTAGAACCTTCTGCAAAATATTTTTGTTCTAGTAAGAAACCAAAATTTGATAGATTAGGTGAAGGTTCTTTTAACCTTTAAGACATTCTTAACATTCACAAATCTCTTTTCCAACAATGGTTCTTTGGAGAACCAAATGTGGTTCTTTTAAAGGATCTCTTGAGGAGCCTTTTGTGGTGCCTTTATTGTTAAGAGTAAATGTTCCACTGTAGAATAATCCAGTTTAGCCACTGAGCAAAAGCACAAGATGTGAACATAATATCAAAAGACTGATGCTTCCTTTGTCTCCAGCCACTGTGTGAGGTAGGAAAGGATGCAGTTGTCAGACATACCATATGAACAACACACAGATGACACTAGCAAAGTAGCAAAGCAGCTCCAAAGCCGGTGATAAACAACAGTGAATAAACAAACAAACAGGAGATTATACTCGGATAATGTAATTGAGTGCTAAAGAGGTGTGATTACGCAAAATGGTGTGAAGAAAATCAAATGTAGAGAAAGAGGAGATGAGGATAAAAGGAAGGAGAAGGCAAAATGTTATTAGGGGAAAAAACAGATGGCCGAATTCAGCAGACCCTAGGGAATACAGGGGACAACTCGCCACACCTACGGTTATGAGAGCCAGGGAGGGTTTTAATAAGTCTGTGCATGTGTGTGTGAGTGTGTGTTTGTGTGTGTGTGTGCATGTGTATTTGTGTGGGCAGAAACACTGAGACGTCTTTGAAAGGGAATCAGTGTTGCATGATGTCGTAAAAAGAGATGATGTCATAAATAATGAGCTTTAAACAACAAATAATATATTTTTTTGTCTTTATACTTATTACACCATTTGACATTTTTATGACAAATGGATGAACCAAATTACGCCTCCTTATGTCAACATACGTCAAAGGCCATTATCATGACAGAAATCTCACTTTTTAAAATAAAAACTTAAATAATATTAAAATAATGACTTTAAAAAAATACTTCCCAGTCCACACATGGAGTGAAAAATATGCTGCAAAAAACAGCCCGTTTGGAAATTTTATGACATCATGAAAACCAACAAAACACACATATCTATCCAGTCTACTGTGATTTAGCCCCACCCATACACACTGAAGTTATAAGTAATGAGTGTTTCAGCTCAAATTGCTTGCTGAATGAGTCACATCACAGGATACTGAAACATAGAGGCACACGAACAAAAGCCTGCTATTTGTGAGAAAGAAAAGTTGGAAAATGGTCAGGGAATGGTCATGGCTTTTTTTGGTGAACAAAATCATAAAAATGCCAAAAGTGGACCTCAGAGAAAGACATAAAAAACAACAGAACTGTAGGACATGGAAGAACACATTGGAAACTGGGAACAATTTTCCATTCATCTTTGGAGCTGGAAATATGAGGTTTTGTTATGACAACATACACCAAAATATACAACAATATACACAAAATGTGCACACACACATACACACACACACTTTCGGATGACAGGCAGAGAGTGTAAATGAAGGATTTGGGGTTCCATCCCGTTACATTATGCAGCAGATGGCGTACAGGCCGAGCCAGGCCGGGGCAGTCCCAGGGGTAACACACACGGGAGGGGGAGGGGAGGGGGGGCAGAGGGGGACAAAGCTGCCCTCCTGCCTCTCTCTTCTCCTCTCCTCTCATCTCTTCCCTCTCCTGTTTTCATCTCCTCTACTCTCCTCCGCTCCTCCTTTCTTTACTCATCTCTTCCCAATCCCTTCGTCTTCCCACTTCTCTTTTGTCTCCAGTTCCTTGTATGTCCACATGTTCAAACCACTCGGCTAATGAACAACTCTGATTCTGATTAATTTTTTTCCAAAACACTGGCGTCCCTCTCTCTTCATTTTCACCTCCCTCAGCTGTGCTTCTCTTTTCTTCTCTGGGTTTCAATACGCGCCTGCATCTCTCTTCATGTTCAGATAACCATCCCCTTAACCTTCCCTCTCTCTCTCTCCATCTCTATCTCTCTCTCTCCCCCTCTAGTGTTCTCTTTCTCTCTTTTTATCTCTCGTTCTCCCCACTCAGCTGAAACTGCACCTGAGGACCACTGCAGAAGGTCACGACCCTGAAAGACCAGAAAGTGTGGAGAAAACTTGTGTGGGTCTTGCTGTATGTGCGTGTGAGTGTAGGTGTGGGGGTGTGTGCACATGTGTGTGGGTGAAGGCAGGACTGAAAAAGGAGAATAAAAGAAAAGAGGGTTTATGTACAGTGCGGTTGACATGTGAGTGAGAGACAGAGATAGAGAGAGAGTGTAGAAAAATACAGAGAGTATAGAAAAATACAGAGAGAGAGAGAGAGAGAGAGAGCGCGAGAGAGAGGGGTAGAGAGAGAGAGAGATAATTGCAATAACTACCATCATGGTTCTGGTAGCTGGTTTTAGAGTTATGCTGATTAGCATCGTTATGTTTATGGTCACTTTCACTGTGCAGGTTCATTAGTTTAGCGGTGCTTATTACAGACAACTGCTGTACCTGATACATAGTCATGCCACCAGAATTACACCTTTCAATCTCTGTCTTTTTGACTCTTTGTGAAAATAAAATATTAAGTATGTCGTGTAACAGCAACAGGCAACAGAAATATTGTCAAATGGTCTGTAACTCTAAACACATTAAGCTCCTGACTGCAGGTATGTTTTGTAATAAACATCTATATACTATATACTGCAGTTCACTAATTCATTCTCTGACTCTTCACACGGTCAACCTATTTTGTTTACCTTCATTAACCCTTCATTTCAGACATTCAGTCATTTAGCATCATATGGCATATGAGAATATTAATAGGCCTATAACTTACTTTTTATAACACTCTTACCATTTTCTTTTTCACCCCAATTTTCTTTCCAATTCATGCCCAGACCCATCTGCTAGCTAGTTATACACATGGTATTACCAGCACTGGGAGGATGAAGGCTAATGTGCTTTCTCAGAGTTATACCTCTGCAACATTACTGAACAGCTCAATGCTGTTTATCCCTCAGAATTAAAACATTTTTATTGCAACTTTAAGACCAAGATATGTAAATGACCACTATTCTTATTGGCTGCCCGGTGTCTCATTCAAAAAAACATTCCAGGCTGAAACACTCTTTATGACTTTAGCATCAAATTGGCAGGGGGGGGGGGGGTTGTATTGTATTTGTATTTGTTTATTTACAAAATATTGGACAAACTAAATATTATTGGTTATATATTGGCTTGTGTTAGCTCCCTGTTTAATTTAACTGATTAACTGCAAGAACTGTGTCAGTATGATTCAATTTTGTCTCAATTTGAATTTGATGACATTCAACCCATCATAAAATCCATGAGCTCATTTGCTCATTGTCTTTCAATGTAATTTTAAAACATCGTCCACTGTGGTTTTGCATTTTTCAATAAATGCTTTATTATTTCTGAAATGAAAAATAAACAGCAAGCCTTCACAAAGCTTTTGAGTTATCTTGAATTTTGAAAGTCTTCCAAGTTTGCTGTAATAGAAGCTGAAAGGGAATGTATTAGCACCAAAGCAATTTGTATAGCTGAGACTTTCATAAAATACAGCAAATCAGCAATTCAATTGTTTAAATGGTGCGGTTACAAGCTGTGAGGAAGTAGCAAGGCATACAGAATACCTCTCAGAAGCCTTCAACAAGATCTCACATGGCTAGCAGTTGTAGTTGCAGTTGTGGGGTAATGGGTTGCACAAACTAACACAAGTGAAATTTGGATATTTTATGTACTTAATCAGGTCCCATGAGATCATACTTTATATCTTCTATATCTTCTTATCTTAGCTAAACTGTAAGCTTTACAGTAATATACAGAAATCCCTCCACATAAATTTAAAGTCATTTCTCATGCACTGATTCATCAAAAGCATACCATAGATTTTCCATAAATAAAATACAGTTCATTTTTACTGGGCTGATATTTATTTTTCTGCTTTTGGTCAAACATAAATTGGAATTTCTCTGAATTAACTGTTTGCATTGATTTACCAGACACTTTAGTCACAATTAAAACTAACTCTTCCATCTGTTACAATTAACCCTGTCTTTGGGTTAAGTTGAAGCATTAGCAATCACACTGCTTTCAGCTGAACTGTTTGTGCATGTTAGGTGTTGGAAACAAAGTTTATGTTTTTATGTTTAGCAGAGATTTGTAGATTGCTTAAATAATTTTATGATTTCTTATGTATGGTATTGGGTTAAATAGTATGGTGTAAAGTCTGAATCTAGGATGTGTGTAGTTTTAGACTACTGAACTCATAATCTAAAATTACACACTGCCACCTTAAGACTTTCTGTTTTCCACTGTACTCAGTGCTCTTGCAGTCCACCCAGTGTACAATGTTGCTATATGCACTAGTCACTTTCATGTACTGCACATTATACAATTTCTTATACCTTCTGGACAACTGCAATATAATGTACTTCCATTCATCCATCCAGTTTCTAAACCGCTGTTTCCGTTTCCAGGTTGCAGGGAAGCTGGAGCCAATACCATCTGACTATGAGTGTATGAGTACACCCAGGACAGGAAGCCAGGGCAAGGCAACACATAGACTGCCAACCATTCATACACAAATTCAGACCTATGAGCCATTTTTTAGAGCATCCAGTCAACCTATTGCAAGCCTTTAGACCGTGGGAGAAATCCCACATGAATATGGGGAGAGCACCCTGATGAAATGCGGAGAGCTTGCAAACTCCGCACAGAAAAGCACCCATGGCCGACCCGGGATCGAACTTAGGACCTTCTTGCTGTGAGGCGACAGCGCTAACCACTGCACCACCGTGCTGCCCATGAAATGTACTTCTGCGTATATGTTCCTTCCTTCTCAGTGCACAAATACCCCAAGTATCAAGCCATTTCTATGGTCCTTTTGTACTGTTTTAATATTTTTAATTAAATACAACTGAACAGAACAGAACTAAGCGTCTGGTGAATGACATAAACACTGCGCCTAAGAAAAACGATAAAAGGTTCAAAGGGGATCTTTTATGGCACTGAAAAACAAAGAGAAAAACAAACAGAGCTATCTCATGAGGTGGAAGCTCGCCTCAAACAGCCCTGGCTGTTATCACATTTGTCTGCTGCAATCCCCATCTCCCTAGCAGTGTTACCAACACTTTTGGCTTCAGCATGCCAAGAGATGCCTCCAAGTGTCCTGCGAGAAAAGCAGACATGCTTGTACTTTTCTTGTGTTCACGTGCCGGTGTTTGTTAAGGTAAAGGACCAGCCTTGCCATTGTCTGTCTTTGGTTTGAGAACCCCCCTCCCTCACAACCTCCAGGCTATGCGATCTCAGGTTTGGCTCGTATAGGCGAGTACTTCCAGCATCACACTTCATTTCCTATTTCAGTCCTGTGCCATTTTCATTTGTACCAAAGAATATGTAGGATTCGAACTCCGCACCTCATGCCAATGCCACACACTCATCCGGTTTGCAGACAAACAGGCCGCGTAGGTGCCAAGAGGCTGGTTGGATCCTTGTAATTCAGGAACTAATAAATGAGCCAACGCACAAACAAGTTCATTAAAGCAGAGAGACCCAAGTCCAAGTTCACCCCAAATGGCCCTCCCCCCACTCTCCCTAATACCATGTGGTCATCCTGGTCGCTCGTCCCAGCGCCAGCCTAGATGCCAAGGGAGCGGTGAGGGGTCTGCAAATCACACATGTCTGCATGTGTGCGCTCGCACACACACATACACGCACACCCTTGTGGTTTTACTGGAGCATCATGGAGTCCTGGCATGGCTTTCTGTCTAATGAACCCATCAGCCAGCTGGAGGAGCAAAAGAGGAACGATTTAAAGAGCAGGCCACGCTGCCATACAAACACAGGCCAAAAGGTGGAAGAGGAGGGAGAGAGGGGTGGGATGAAGGGAGAGTGAGGGTGAGTTAGATGTGAAGACTTAAATAAGAAGAGACAACCCGAACACTGACCTGGGGTCATGTGGAAAAGAAGTAAGTTTCTTAAGACTTAAAGACTAAAGAAACAGACAAACCAAAAAAAGGTTGATGCTGGGTTAGTGATACTGATGTGAATCGAATTAATGATAGACACGAGGACTGGACAGGCATACAGAGATAGAGAGCACGAAAGAGAGAGAGAGGGGGAGAGAAAGTAGTGGAAGCAATTGGCAGGAGCGTTAGCGAGCAGAGAGGATGGGAGATCATGCGTTGTTGCACCCAGATGCTCCAGACATCTGTACCCACCTGAATCACTAGCTAACTAATGGGGCCTCTTCTCACCTCACTCTCTTAGCCCCCCCACCCACACCCAACCCAACTGATGCTTTACATCTTTGTCTGTATTTGTCTCACCCAGTGCTATGTTGGTTTTGTTTCTCATGAGTGACTGCCCTAAGCTAAAACAAGAGCTTTGTTTTGTCATAATTTGTTAAACAACTCTTAAAATGTTCATCACCTGGTCTATATCCTTCACCTTACCTGACATCACACCAGAGTTGTGGCACAATGCATTACGGCTCAGGGGCTGGGGATGCCATCGCACTGTGGCCCATGGTAAGGTCGTGCCTATTGTGACTGATTCCCTAAAATCTTTATAGAACCCCTCATATCGATACTGACACAGTTGTACACTCAAGTCATCCATCTAATTTCTTAACAACAGTTAGAGTTCAGTCCACCAACACTACACACTTAGCAAAAATTGTCCTAAATAGTACCTATTTAAGTAATCATTTACAACAAGATTTACATCACAGAGAAGAATCATTTACCACCTAAAGAACTATTTCAAAGTATCTCAAAGTAGTACATATTAAATATAAAGTACTATTAGCACATTCTAAATGTTGTTATTAACAATTCCATAAAAGATTAAAGGCTGTAAACATCTATTTCACCTTAAATCATAATTTATTTCATGCATGGTAATAATTTTAATAAAAATGGAACATTTAGGATACTGTAAGTAAATGTCATTGCCATTTTTGTATCCAGTAAAAGTCATTTTTATGTGGAGGCTCATTATTATCGACACTGCACTAAAGCATTTTTATTTTGATGTCATCAAAGAACCATAAAGTTCCATAAAGAACCTTTTACTGGATGATTCTTTAAAGAACCACTTTGTAAATGAGATTTGAGACTGTGAAGATCTTTTCTGAAGTTTCAAGAAGCTCCACACAATAATTAGATTCTTGGAAAATCCTGCAAAATTGTAAAGAACCATTACTGTATGTTAAATGTTTTTTACTTTGAAGATACGACAAATATAATTCTTTAGGGAACCAAAATGATTCTTTAATGACATCACTTAAAGAACACTTTGTGACACTTTTTTTAAGATGCTAGATGTACCATTGTATGGCACCCAGACCATCAAGGCAAAGTTGGATAAACAGCATACCATCTACTCACATGTGTTTCATTCTTGTCTTAAGTTTACTCTGGATCTGGAAAACAGACCCATCATGTATTGCAGTGTTCCTTAATTCTCAGACCTGGAGGGGCAGTGCATCACAAACTTTTCCTACAAACAACACGCTGACCTTGTAGTCTTCCAGGTCTTTCACGTATTATATCGAATTCTCCCAAACTCTCCATTCAGTGGAGTCAAATTGACAAAGTGAAAAACTGAAAGCAGATTTGTTTTTATACAGACACGGGAAATCACCAACAATCACAATATGCCTTCTTTTACCTCCTCATGTGTGAGCGTGTGTGTGTCCGGCTTCATTTATGTACTTGTATGTGGTTGGAGGGGGGGAGATCCCTGCTGGGACTACAGATGGTGCAGAAGGCTGGCGGGGGCCTCGGTGATGGCCACATTCTCACATGGGACCACAGGCCCCCTGCTCTCTCTCCCACACCTCCTGTTCATTACTGGCCAGCTCCAGTGTCATTGTGGAAGCCGCCTGCCGCAGACACACATACACACACACATGCACGCACGGTCTGCCAGGAGCAATGAACGGAGACTGCAAAGATGCCAGGTTGTAACCCAAGCACAGCACAGTATTTAGAGGCTTGAAACAGAGCTGAAATTGTGTATGGGGCTCTCATTTTTGGATTTGGCATTGATGTGTGGTAGGCACAAGACACGTCAATGTCCTCCGATTGTGAAGGGTACAATTTGACAGATTGCATACTTACTGACAACCATGGACCGTGAAGATCCAAACAGAAAGAGTTCCCCCAATGGCTGTAGCTTCATTTTTGTTCACATTTCAGTTATTTCCTCTCAGTGGATGTGTCAACAACCACCTGATCTGTAGTTCCCTCACAACTGCTTCTGCCATCAATGACACGGCACCATGACTAAGTTTAACGGATACATTTTGAAAGCATCCACCTCTCTCTCTGGTGAATCCAGACACTCCTAAGCCACTAGGCCTCTTACTGACAGAGCGCCTGATCCTCCATTTCATCCTTTCGTCTCGGGGCTGGCAGGAACCAATGGTACTGCGTCAACTTCCAAGCAAGGCAGGAGGCAGGTAGAACACGAGAGGAATCAAGCGGGCACTTCTCAGACTTCAGGGCTTTTCAGGCCTTTGAATGGGTCCCGCAGACTGGTCAAGGTCTTCTTTGGCACATTGGGTTCACTGACTGTCTGAACTTCTGACTTTTTCCTTCAGGCTGTGGGTTGATCATCCTGCACCAAGGGTTTGCTTGCTGAGTGGCCACAGAGTACTGTCTGAGAAGGTTAAATAATGCAAAAAATAGGTGCAAATAAAAGAACTTAGGGCACCTATGAAAAAAAATGCCTTTGATGAATGATGCATTGCAAAAGTAAAGTAAAAGGGACTACTTGTCATTGTGAACACAAAGTGCACCACAATGAAACGTGACCTCTGCATTTAACCCATCCACACGTGAAGCAGTAGGCAGCTATCGACAGTACCTGGGGAGCAGGATGGTAACTTGACCAAGGGTTCCTTAGTGGTACCTGGGCTAGGACCTGAACCTGCAACCCTCTGATTACATGGGCAAGTCCTTAACCACTAGGCCTTTATGATCATGGCATCACCTCTACCAGGGAAATTAAAGTTTTCTCTTATTTCTTAAACATACATCAATGTTTTTGCTTTGATTTAGTCTAGAGGCACTGGGTTGTCATCACTGTACATTTGATGTTAAAATATGTAGAGTTATAAGAAGATCCAAATAAGGACTATCTTATATTAGGATGGTAATTAGGATGGTCCTGCACCCCCATGTAATGGGACCCCTACACTGCTGTCCTGAAGTAAGAGTATTACCTAGGTAGTGGCCACAGGGAATTGTCTGAGACATGCTGTAAAGACTTGAAGGAGGAAAAGGGACAGAATCAACGAGTGTCTAATTTAAAGCATGGGCCGGTGCTCCTTTGGTGACCTCTGTGCAGAGTGTGAGGGATGTGCGTGTTGCGGAGCAGTTTGTGTACTGTAATTGCTGCAGTCAGACACAAGCCTTCTGGACTTGGTGTCTCAGGACAGGAGGCTGCTTGCTCCTACTGACACTACACAATTAGAGTGACCCCATGTGTGCTCCCTGTCAGCGTGGCTTTCTTCCTCTCCCCTGACATGTCTCCGATACCACCGAAACACATGCGTACACGCGCATCCGCCCCCAAATCTCCTAGTCTCTCCGTGTCGCATCTCCCTGGACAGCAAGCTGAAGGCAACTTGTCGATCAATCACTCCTTCCCTCCTGCCTTTTCATCCCTCCGTCTCCACCCCTCCTTTGCTCCATCAGCCCTCTGGCTTACACCTCTCCACCTCTTCCCCTGCATCCCCTTCACAGCAATGGCGGCAGGCAGCAGCCGGCCCCTCACTCAAACCCCAGCCCCCCACTCCCGCCCCACCCTACCCCACACTCACCATGCAGTGGCTCGGGGCCATGGGAACTCAGTGGAGCCTCCCTCATCGTTTTAATCAGCTCGTTAGGCACGGTCGGCCGCTGCGACACACTCCCTGACCACCGCCGTAGACAGGACGAACACACACGCGCAGCCTTGATCCAGACCTACTGGTCTCCCTGGGTGGGACAAGAAACAGGGTGACACCAGGGTCACTTTGCCAGTCCAACTGCTGCCAGGATGCCAGTTGTGTGCCAAAAAGGCACAAAAACCACACTGAAATGGAAAGTGGGAAGAGGAGAGCAAAGACTTGTGGAAGAGGATTGAATGGCTTCTTAAAAACTGCTAGATGAAACCACTCAGGTCCTTACAGCGTTGTATCACCTGTTTGCTGCTAAAGTTGGCATTGGTGTAAATTCTGCAGATGTTAAAGCCATTCAAATTCCATTTCTAGTATATCTCAAGGAAAATAGGCCTCGTTAAAGGTAAGAGTAAAGCTCAGTTTGGTGCAAAAACAGGTGAGATATCACATATCTGAATCTGGGAACGTTCTGAAGCTTTTTCGTACAGTCATGCTGCTTTAAGGGAAAGTGTAAGGAGCGGTACAGAGCCCGAACCTGCCCAGTGAATTCCCTGCGGTAACAGATCCAGAGGGGACAGATCTAGCATCAGCTGGAGCAGAAAGCCACCCTCCCCACCCCCGCCAAGCCTTCTGTCCCTCTTTCTCCCCTTGATTGACATCTTGCTTTAATTCCAACAGTTTGACGGCCTTGCCGGACACACTCACCCAGGGCATCTTGGTGTTCTGATGGACAGAAGGAGTCGAAAGAAAATAATTTTTGATTAATTGCAACACAGTGAATTAATTTTAAATTAAGTACTGCTGATTTACACATTGCCTGTAAATCAGGGGTGGGCTACTCTGGCCCTGGAGAGCCGGTGTCCAGAACAGTTTGGTAGTTCCCCAGCTCAAACACACCTGGTTCAACTCACCTGTTTGAAGAGGGCAACTACCAAACTATGCTGGACACCGGCCCTTCAGGACCGGAGTTGCCCACCCCTGGTTTACAGTGACATATGGTTCTGTTCCAAAACACACTAGTCTCCACTTTGATGAAGTGCTATCGTTTTTATCTTGATATATATGTTATGTATATATGTGGAGTGGATTTTACACATATACTATATAGACTGTGTGGTCCGATCCCACAGAAGAGCCCCTGTGGCACAAAATGTGAACGCAAACTATGAAAGAAAGGTGTCAGCACACACAGGGCACCACAGTTCTAGCAGCATGAGGGGGACCTACACAATATAAGGCAGGTACTTTCAATGTTATGGCTGATTGGTATAAATGCTATATTAAGAATAATACCACCTTTATTAAAGAAATAAATGTGTGTTTTGCATTACAGAGCAAACAATCTTTTCAAACCTCTTCATATACAAAAACTTGTTAAAATCAATGTGTAAGGCACATGAAACATACACACACAAACAGTACAGATTAAATAGACAAATAAATAAATAAACAGTACCATGTGATTGGATGTGTGTTAGCTTAGCCATTTGTAAACCTCTCCTCGAGGAAGCCCCCTCCAGTACCTGCTTTCACCTTTCATGAAATTAAATCAGGTGCTGCTGCTGGAATTGAGCTAATCTGTGCAATGGCTGGAGTGCAACGAGGAGTCAGTGTTCTTCTAAGCAACATATCAATATCTTATGAAAATACACATTTTTGTACTTTCTTTACTGTATTTTTGTGTTTATTTGTATTTATTCTGTTGCACGTTGTTTCCATCCGTCAATCCTTTTTTTTTAAAACCGCTTCTTCCACAGCTGGAGCCAATCCCAGCTGACTACGGGTCCAAAGCGGGGTACACCCAGGATGTGCATCTGGCATTGCTTAATACACCAATCAGCCACAACATTAACACCACTGACAGTTTCTTCTTACAGTGGTACCTTTAAGGGGGTGGGATATATTAGGCAACAAGTGAACAGTCAGTTTTTGAAGTTGATGTGCTGGAAGCAGGAGAAACAGGTGAGCATAAGCATATGAGCCACATTGACAATGGAAAAATTGTGAGGCAGATCATCTTCAAAGCAGCGGGTCTTGCAGAGTGTTCCAGGTGTGCAGTAGTTAGAACCTACCAACACTGATCCGAGGAAGGACCACTGGTGAATTGGCAGCAGGGCCATGGGCATCCAAAGCTCACTGGGGAGTGAAGGCTAGCTTGTCTGGTCTGATCCCAAAAAGGAGCTCCGGTTGCACAAAATGTTAATGCTGGCTGTGAGGTGTCAGAACACACAGTGGACCACAGTCCGAGCTGTTTAGGGCAGCATTAGGGGCACCTGCTCAATACGTTTGACACCAAATTACAACCTGATTCTCATTTTCTTTTAGAGGCAGCCCCTTCTGCTTTTCGTCCATCTCGGCTCAGCATCCTTGTCCACGGACCTTGGAGGAGGGTGGTGAAGGGGGGGTGAGGGAGGGAAGGAGGGAGGGAGAGAGGGAGAGAGAGAGGGAGGTGTGATGTTAGAAGGGGCGGTGTTAGACAATAGCATCCCACAAATATATGCCACCTCCCCGTCATTCCGGACAGCCTTTCACTTCTCCATCCCGTCTCTCTAGAGCTGCTCGCGCCGGCGCATCGGGAACACGGGGGTGACCGGGACTTGGTTGCAATGCTCCTCCGCTCCGGGACTGCACAGCCTGTCGGCGCGCAGCTCACCTAGGCCAAGTCGCCATCTCGCTTCAGCGGAGACCTCACTACATTTCTGCACTTTTCCCGTCTGATCCCGCCGCTGCCGGCTCTATTGTCTGAAGCCAGCGGGGTCACGCGATAGCAGCTCGACAAGATCCGTATCTGCGCGAGGCCACTTCCTCTTCGGGGAATTAAAGCAAGAGAGAGAGAGAGAGCGAGAGAGAGAGAAAGAGAGAGAGAGGCAGTGAATAGCAGTCAGGGAGCGAGCAGCAGGGTCTGATCTGTCGGATGCTCCGCGCATAAGTGAAGTGGTCTGTAAAGGCGAAAGGAGGAGGATGTTTCAGGAGAGAAGCCACGGAAGCGCGTGCGCTTAGGGGCCACAGTGGGAGTGCAGTGAGGACATTTAGGGGGACACTTTACTGGACCTGTCAGCATATAACGGTTTGTTGAAAAAAAAAGTTAGATTCTTCTTCTTCTTCTTCTTCTTCTTCTTCTGATGCATGTGGTTTTTCTCAATTTCCAAGGCAAACATTGAAATCAAAAAATTAGAAAATTCCAAAAATATTGTGAATATTATATAAATTAAGCTTAAATCACATATGACATTTCAAAAAATATATGAGTTCGCCTGTGTGAATTGGCAAGGTTGGCAAGTTTGTTTCAACTTGCTAAATATCCAATATTATAGTTTACACAGGAAAATAGAATCCAAAATTATTATTATTTTTAAATCACATTCACTCAATAATCTGATATGTTTATTTATTTATTTTTTATTATTCTTTATTAATACGTTTTCGTACATCTGCTGTTGTTTTTTCCTGACTGATGGTCTGATTTGTATCTCGTAGGTCAGTCGAACACTTTTATTCGAACCCAACACCGCGTTTATTTGTTGCACATGATGATCGGGTCTTTGAGCGGGTAGTGTGAAACAGCGGCCGCGCGTGCGCTCTGTTGCAGGCTGGAAATGTCTGCTGCTGCCTCAGAGCCGGAGTTAGCAGCAGATGTTAACCTTTGGAGCCTCTTATTATTCTAGTTCCGTTTTGTCCTGTCAGGCAGCACGCGCCAAACCTTAGAGTGGGACAGATGGATGATTTTAATTACGGAACATGACTCGAAAATTATCATATTTGCACTCATTTTGTGTAGAGGGGGACAATATGGATAGAAGAGGGGGGGGGCGTGTATGGAAAACCTCCTGAAGCACTAATATTTATTTAAGCTCTGCATTTATTTATATTTTTACGCCACAAACGGCACAGACTTTAATAAACTAATAATAAAAATGACATTACCGGCTACATATAGGCGCTGAGTGTTTAATCGTGCCCGTAGTGAATTTGAAATAATATTGTTTTGTTTACCTGTTTCACTGCGCAAGGTCGGGCTTATTTCATAGAGGCTGAATTGCTCCAATGGACTAAGTTTCATTTGTGGAGCCTCAAGGCACAACATGCAAAAAAAAAAAAAAAAACAATCCGAAAAAAAGAAACTGACCTCTGCTGAGCATCTGCTACGTTATAACCATCGAAACAAAGGCCCGAAACAGCTCAAGCAACCTCCAACTACTTTGGTACTTGTTACAGACATTTTGATGAATGAACGAATGGAACTTAAGCGCCTTTAATATTTCGCAGGACAAGTGTTGCCTCACTAGCGACTATGGTTTATTCTGCTAAAGGGCAACAGTTCTGTGTTCCCCTGTGATGTGCTGAATATCACCTGAATGTGCTGAATAAACCCTTAACAAATGTTATACACTTGTATACAGACTATTGTGCATTATAGAAGCCTTACACATCTGATTTTTTTTTTACACAAGTATTACATATTATTGTACACCTTACTAAATGGATATTACAATGAAGCCAAAATACGTATTTTACAGAACTACAAAAAACCTTATAGCGTTCATGTCACTTAAAAAAACATTTAGTGTTTTTATTTATAAAGGTAAGTAGTAGTCTGCTTATAAAGTTATAAACATCATAAATAACATCGTTCGGTCTACAAAAAAAATATCTTAATTTGATTAACTCAATTTTAAGACAACCAAGTCAGTTCATTTTTAAGTTAACGCTGATTTATTTCCAAAAGTTTTTTTTAATGCGTTTTCTGGTTGCCTGACTGCCTGAACAGTTCAGAGAAACTCAAACAAGCCTTGGTGTCAATGATAAAAACAAGCACTTATTCTATGCCAGCACAGTGGTGAACGGGTCTTGAAAACAAGACACAGTAGGAGAAAATGATGGCGTCTGGATGCTAGAGGCATAAACGCGACACCTCATTGGCTGTTTGTGCCGTTCCAGGTCGCGCGGACACCCGAGAGTTGGCGGGGAAACGTCTCTGGTCGAAAAAATGATGCTGAGCCCAGACCAAACCGACACCGACCTGCCGTGGAGTCAGTCCGACGCCGAGACCGTGCTTAGTGACATCAAGGCGAGCTGCCTCTCCGACGAGCCGACGGAGATCGAGGGGAAGTCCAAGCCGCTGGCACCGCAGGCCCTCACCAGGGAAGAGAAGAGGCGACGGAGGCGCGCAACGGCCAAGTACCGATCGGCGCACGCCACCCGCGAGCGGATCCGGGTCGAGGCGTTCAACGTGGCCTTCGGCGAGTTGAGGAAGCTGCTGCCCACTCTTCCCCCTGACAAGAAGCTGTCCAAGATCGAAATCCTGAGACTGGCGATCTGCTACATCTCCTATCTAAATCACGTCTTGGACGTTTAGGACCGTCTTTCAGAACGGCGTCCTTGTTCTGCAGACTTTTGGGGGTTGAAGCCTTGACTCTTTCCCTGCTGAGCTGTTGGAAATGGGGGCGGGAGGGTGGATACGACTTGATAAAGCTCACCCAAGTGTTCGTCAGACTAGGCATTAGGCTATTAACATTAACCTTGTTTTCAACTTAGAGCGTCTGTAATGTCCCCCTTTAAGCATGGTGAGTACTCCAAGAGTCTTAAACCATTTAAAAGACTGTGGTCCCTGCTGTTGGCTAGGTGTGTGTGTGTGTAGGATGGGGGAGATGCAATAAAGCCGAAAGGGACTTTAAACATTGCTCCAGTAGCCTTCTCTGTGGCAGTTCTGCATGACCACAACAGTATGAAGAACACATAGTGTAAGGCCAGAGTGCAGTCTGGAGATCAGGCGCACTCAAGCTGAAGAAGTAGGAAGGTTGTTGAGATTGTAGATGAACGACACCCCGTCCCTCCCTCCCGATTAGCTGCTCTGTAGATCTAGAAGTAGTTTTTCAGTCAGGAGAGGAAAAAAAAATTACTTTTAAGTGCCACTTAAAATACATTGTGACCTTAACCATCCTTATTTATTTATTTATGTATGTATTTATTTATTTATTTATTTATTTATTTATTCTTTCTAAAAGCATTTTGTTTCATTTCTTTTTTGCTACTTATTTATTTCAAGTCAATGCTGGTTTCTAGACAAATGTACAGTATGTTGGGTGTTTGTACGTAGCCTTATGCCTACACAACGTTACCTTATGTGTTAGACTGTGACCTTCAACTTTCATGAAACACACACACACAAAAAGAGTCCAACTGCACTTTTATTCTGTGTTTATTTATGTTTTGGTATATTTCGTGCTGAAATTAGAAATAGGCTATTACAAAAAGTGAGATTTTCCTCAGACGTCTGTCATTGTTAGTAGCCTTCACAACTGAAGTAGTCTACTTAATGTAAAATAAAAATAATAAATAATAATAATAACAATAAATGATTCCTGAGGCTTCTCTATAATCATGGCAAATTCGAACAGATACTTTCGCAAAAAGCGGTGTGGAAATTTATGAGGAACTTATGAGGAGTTTGATTTTTGCCCACAGTAAAACCCCCCCACCCCACCCCTCCATGGTAGGCCCTATGAGATGATATGACTTATGAGACGATACAGGAAGTCCAGAACACGCACTTCCTGACGCGACCAAATATGACATCTTAAGTCTGATCTTTTTTGTTGTTGTTGTTCTTTGGTGTTTACTTGTCGCTGTTTGAGATGGTTTATTTGTGTATTCCTGAGACAGATGATTACAGTACGTTATTTTCTAGTGGGGGGAATATCTGCTATCCAAAGAATTCATGTCTTTTCAGGGTTGTGCCCTTATTGCTTTATGCACATATTTTGTAGTAGAGTTGCTGTGACAGCTGGTTTTTAACAGAGGCGTTTTTTCATATTTTACTGGTGAGTTTGTTTTGGTTTTTTTTTTTAATAAAACAAAAACAAGAAACTGTGAAGCATCTTATGTCTTCTCCTCTTTCCTAATGAAAAATGTCCTACATGTGCTCACTAGAACTCTCTCAAGCAAGAGGCTGTGTTCCTAAAACCTCAGTACATTGATGAGTTACTGGAAAACATCACGTATTTTCAGTGTACAACAGCCAGTACTGTCAGTGATACTTGGCTCTTTCAATAGACTCATGATATTTGTAGGCCTGTTGTCTTGCTAAAGCCTACTGGGCAGCTCAGCTCCATAAACAGAGGAGGAGAAACAATGTGGACCGAAAGTGGTGGTCAGTCAAGCCATGTAGCTCAGGAGTGTGATTTTTGCCCAGCAAGTGTTTGCTCCTCGTCTTCCCTCTTGGCTGAAAGGCCGTTTCCCCAGAGAGGGGGCAGGTGTTACTCCAGACGAGCCAAGACAACCAAATTACTGGCCGTCTGGCACCTCCCGTGGGAAACACACACACACACACACAAGGAGAGATGAAGATGGAAATGTATGTGTAGGAAAGGCCTTATATCATCTGTACTTACATAAGTTCTATTATAAACAGAAACTGTAGGATCATTTTATATAGGAATTACAGGATGATGATAATAATGCAATTAATACAACGCTATATTTCTATATATAAGAGATCCAACCACAGAAAACTGCATTTCCTTTACTTTTTATCTAATAAAAAATGTTTTAAAAAAGTCTAACCAAATAATATATCCCAGTTAAATTAATTGTTTTTGTGATGTCACAACAGCCAAAACATTGCTGTTTGCCTCTTTGGCCTCAAGCAGCTAAACCCACTCATTCCCATATGACGTTTCTGCTTATGTTGCCTTTCAGTAAGGGCAGCCAATCAAACCAGAGGATATTTACCAATCAGCATCTTTAATTGTAAGGGTTAAGGATGAAAAAATAAAACAGAATTAAAATGCGCAGTAACCTTTAAGCCTTGTTGTTTAATATCAAAGTGCATGAATATTTTATGCAGATTAGGCAACACAAGTGTAAACATGTGGATGTTGTCCTGAGGGAAGGGACCATTAAACTGACAGTAGCCTCAGTTGTGCCATAGACCTTGCTAAATGAATGGCCGGGCAGGTCGTGATATGCAGCGATATGGACGAGGTTAGATTAAGTATAAAGCAGCCACTTCCTGTGACAATGTGATTATCTTTTGTTAGGCAGTTGTCTCCTCCATTGCCTTTTTCTTGCTAATTCTGCTGTTACGCTGCAACCTTACAACTACCTTCACAGAGGGCCAACCCTGAAGTGGCCCTTCCTGCTGATTCAGTAGCCAAATTCTTTTGTAGGCCTAGTTCTTTGCTTTGTGACAAGACACTCCCTCACTCACTCGCACACACGACTGAGGCCACCAAAGAGGATTTGAGGGCGCTCCTCTGGTAATCCAAGGCTTAATGTGCTTTTAACAGGGTAGTTATAGATATAGATTAAGTGTTCTTAGAGGACGGAATCAGCCACTTTTCACCGCATTGTCATTTTCTGGGGCTGTATCTCTAGTGAGTTCAACCTTGTGACATTCTGTGCCAGCAGTGCACAAACCTTATGTCTTGGGAGAGGGGCAGGAGGCCAGAAAGACAAAACAGCATATAAATAATAAAGATAGGTAGGTATAGAGATAGTTTTAATTACATTTTTTTACAAATAATGCTTAAAATGTGTGTTAAAAAGAATAAGAATGTGTAAATTGCATAAAAATGTTCTGTCATTGGGTGAGGGAGTGGGATTAGGGTTAGTTTCGGGCAGTCAAAAGTTTCTGCCAAACATCTAGCTGGTCAGTCTTAGCAAAACTACAAGATGCCACTCAATTAAAAGATTTTGCCACTTCTCTGATATTGCTGTATGTTTATAGACTGGATCATAATGCTATGGGAGGTTTACTGATTTGCTTCAATTGTTAAGCACAGAACAAACCACAGTCTGCACTGTTGATCAAGCACAGTAGCAAACTTTCCTGGAAGAAAACTCAACCAAAAAGGTTGCTGCAGACAACAGATGACAACAATGCGTGTGTGCGCCCATGGCCTCTTAGACTGCCCTGCAAACTGTATAAAATTCAGGAAGAAAACCTGATGAATGTGAATGACGCCATTTGCAGGAGGAGCTCTGACAACCACTCTATTAACAAAGGAGTGTCTATGTGGCCACATCTTTTCCCTTAGCTTTCATGATATTTTTGACCCAAAGAAGGGTTAGCATAAAAGCCCCTTACCAGTAGTGAGGCCTGGCCGTCAGCTCCAACAAAAAAACAGTATTTTCTAGTTTTTCTGTGCAATGTTATATATATAATACACACACACATATGGCTTTTTTTGTAGGAAATCAACAAAATATATTCTCTGACCTCGGAGTCATACAATCATGTTTAGGAAGAAATTATTACATAAATTTACATTTGCAGTAGTGCCATAACAATTTTTTTTGTTACAGTCTACAAAGTGCCTGCATTTGGGCCATGCATGGGCAACTAAATGCATTTAGAACTAAGCGAAATGTCAGAACGGGCTGTTTACCATAAAAATGCAGTTTACTGTCATTTCTACTGCCAAAAAGATATTAAAAGTTAAGGTAAATGTGAAAATGATTAAAGGTAAAGGTTTTTCATCTACTGTAGATAACTTGATCAAAGGCATATGTATCTTTTAAATGTCTTTAATTATTATTATTATTATTACTATTATTATTGTTATTATTATTATTTGGCTAGTCCATGCATTCACTTCTCTGGCATTTCTTCTCCATTACACCTCCGTATAATTCCAGCCCAAAGCTCCTGCCAGCTGTAGCCCTGCTGTGGGTAGTAACAGGCTGTCAGTGTGGCCGATGCAAGTGTGTGTGTGTGTGTGTGTGCGTCTGCGTGTGTGAGAAAGAGCCATATTGCTCCTCTTTTCACCATGGATTATGTAATGG
>JBBPDA010000081.1:29827531-29845164 GCA_037974385.1 Arnoldichthys spilopterus
GTGTGTGTGTGTGTGTGCGTCTGCGTGTGTGAGAAAGAGCCATATTGCTCCTCTTTTCACCATGGATTATGTAATGGCAAAGGCCTACAAGTGACCATATGTCAGAAAAGACTACAGACGGGCCCAGAACTGCAATCACCATTGTCCCTTTTTTGGAACCCTGCTCTCTCATTATTCAGGTAGACTTTTGCAGGAGAAAAAAAAACTGAAATGGGACAGCACACCCACACACACGTATTCCCCTTTGTTCGGTGGAGGAGCGTCTTGTCTTCTGGCTAGAGAAGAAAACATGACAACAAGCGGCCATATGTCCACAGGTCTAGAAAAAGCAGCTCAGAGTGGTAGTGGTGGTGGGGGTTAGTTAGTCTACTCCTCCATTCCCCCATTCCCCTCTCTCTGTTTCTGCACCTTCATTATAAGTGTGTTTGGTCCTCAATGCCTTCAAACACACCCCCCCCCCCCCTTCAGAGTACTCTTCACCCACCCTTTTTCTCATCCTCTTGATAGCCATCAGAGGTGTGTGTGTTGCTGTAGAGCAAGTGTGTGTTTGTGTGTGTGTGTGTGTGTGTGTTATGCCAGCAGCAAGACACAAAGGCAGATCCATGTGTTGAAATGTGGCCCCCGGGATGGACCACATTATGCCTGCCTACTTCACCAGCAGGGACCCAGGCTGGAGCTGGCTCACGGCCCTTTGTCTCCAAACAGATGGAAATAGACTGAGAGGGGCGAGAGGAACACAGAGAGAGAGAGAGAGGGAGGGAGGGAGGGAGAGAGAGAGAGAGAGAGAGAGACAGACAGAAGAAAGAGAATGTGGGGAGAAAAAAAGAAGTCAGTCTGTTCTCATTAACTCGCATATTGAGAGAGAGGCGCTCACAATGCGATGGGCTCGGCCTCATTCAAGCTCACGCTCGGCCCATCTGTACACACCGGACCGAGCGCAGTGCGCATGCGCAGATTAACGCGTCCACACGCCGTTCGGCCACGTTCTACAATTTTCATTCACCTACAGACATCAAAACACTTTTCGTCATCTAACGCTCGAGTCTACAGACTGTCCAGACTATTTTAAGCTGCTTCTGTGTCATCCGACAGTGCCTTTGCCACCTGATGGACACGGCACAAACAAACTATATAAAATATAATTATTGGATTTTATTACATTTCAACAACTGTTTTTTGTATTTTGTAGTAGCTCATATTTATGCAGTAAATTCGTGGGAAAAGGTTTTTACAATTCCGTACTGAATCTGTGAGGATTACGAATTTAAAAATGAGTCACGTGACGACCTAAACACAACAAATCATTCCTTACAATTACTGAGCAATGAATTAAAAAAAAAATGCACGTGAGTATATAACAGCGAAAACAATTCAAAACATATTTAAGGTTAAAATGGAAATGGAAAATTGATCTAATATACTTTTCTTCAATTAAAGTTATACACATATATACACAGTCATGAATCATTATGCTTAAATTACTTTTTGCATATTAAAGCCGTTCTCTTCTCACTCTTGGTTTCTCTTGGACTTATTTTTTTACTTTTTAACTTTTTTTCTTATTTTACGTAGAAAATCATGGATTCTGTGTCAGAAGGGGATCTACTGCTGTTCCGACTCTTTTTGGTATCATTAAGTAAATTTCTTTCTAATATTTATTACATTTTTTCTGTTTTACCCGCTTTCCAGACCCTAAACTCATGAAACATTCTCCAAACAGATTTCGGAGAATATAGCTATTTGAAAGATACTGAACGCACGTCGGGACACTTCCTCTCGTGCTCGTGAGATCGAAGAAGCTCGGTTTTCTGTATCTGCTGGTTTTCTTGTGAAATTGCACCGCCCCCTATCTGTCAGTGATGGTAACGCCGGATTCATTAAAAAGCGCTGTGTTTTATTCGTTCTAGTGCACTTTTAATCGGTTTCCTCCACATAAATATATTTCACAGTATACAAATTTGAACACGTGGACCATGATGACGTGTTTTATATTCTATGCCTTATATCCTGGGTGGATGACTTCAATCTAGTCCTGTCAACCGGGCTTCATTAAGACCATGTAGTACATGTGTTTGGCCACACGAGGGAGATGTTTTCTGATAATAAAAATGCCTATAGGAAATAATTAGGATTCTGCTGTTATTTATACCAAGACTGCACAACTCAGCAAAACATGGTTTGAACACTCAGATGACCCTGGGTTGTGCATAAAGCGGGCAGTTTGTGTGACAAACTTACAAACGCCCACTAATGAGGTGGGGTTGGGTTAGGCTTTTAAATGCTTTAACAGCTTCCCCCAATTATTATCACAGATCTTCATTATTCTCTCTCCAGTGAGGGGACTAGGCTGATTAACTTGTAGGTGGTGATTCAAATTGCCCGTCATGTTTGTCTACCCCTAGAGGGTGGAAGAAAGGAAATGTCAAAGGTCATGCACTCTGTATGACCCCAACCCCCCTTTAAATCCCAGTCGTAAAACACGTGTAGGGGGTCCATGGGCCATGGCACATGCCTCGTCTGTAAAGCAGTGAAATATACAGCAAGTGTGCACTGATACAGCCTAAAGGACAATCTAATTTAGTTAAAACTAGAAGGATAATACATTATGTGTTAAGGTTAAATAAGTAATTACAACATATCTTTTCTTCTATGGCCCAATCCTTCCAGGATACCTGCAAAAGATGTCCTCTGAATTGCAGACGCCCAACTCTGAACACACTGAATTTTGACTAGGTGCAATATGAGCTTTAGATGATTGTTATTCTAGCCACATTTGTATTACCTCACTAGAGAAAAGAGGAGAAAGCAGATTGTTAAGCTGGCAGTAAGACGTTTCGATCAATACAACGATAACACCCGAGGCCTGTCGAGAGCACTGAGGAAATTAATGGCCTTCTTTGCACTAACCTAGGACCAGTTTTCTCTCACAACTTTCACTCCCATTTATAAATGATAACATATACACAACTGACCTCAGGTCAGCATAAACGAGCATCCAAGGCCATTTAAGCCGACAGAAAGAGGGTTTTATAAGCTCTGAGGGCTCAAGAGGTGCTGATAAAATTATTTACATTCCATTCTGACAGCCTGCTAGACTCTGCCTCTGCCAGCATTGTTATTTTCTCACTCACCTATCAGAATGCCGATAATGTTGAGCAAGGCGATGGAAGTCACTGATTCACATGATTTTTACTGATAAATCCTCAGTAAGAAAATAAATAAATATGGCTAAAAAGACAAGACTGTCAGGTATCTATATAACAATTTATTTTTTAAATATTTTTTAAACATATTAAGAAGTACTGTGCATTTTTATACTCGGATCAAGAAAGTCATAGTGTTGCTAGTTTTGGAATTTAGACCGGAGTGGATTCTTTAATCTTTCACTTTGTCACCATTATAAGCTGTGTGTCAGCTATCATAATATGTGCATTATGTATAAATCAGCATAGTGATTAGAATACAGTGTGGATAATACACCCTGCATCTACTGGTCATTTTAAAGTCGTGCTCAGCAGTCTAATAATTCTCCACAAGGGTAGGTTTTAGCATTTAAATCACTATTGCATGCATCACTAAAAGAGAAAAAAACCCACACCACAAGATCCCCACTAATGCAAACATGTTTATACTTACAAACTAATTATATAACATACACTGATCAGCCATAACATTAATACTGCTTGCCTAGTACTGAGTATGTCCCCTTCATGTCACCAGAACAGCTGAGTGTGTTGCTCCATATTCACATTTTAGTCATATTCAGGATTATCCTTTTCACCAGGTTCACCAGTTGTCCTTCCTTGGATCACTTTTGGTAGATACTAACTACTCCAGACAAGGGCCGTCCAACAAGACCTGTCATTTTGGAGATGCTCGATCCAGTCATCTAGCCATTGCAATCTGGCCCTTGTCAAAGTCACTCAGATCGTTACGCTTATCTTTACCTGTTGAATTCATTTAGTCTACCAGCTTTACCAAGGATTCAATTTTCAAACATGAGATAAGCTGTTACCAAGAGTTTTGCCTTAGCATCAGTACCTGAATGGAAGCTTTATGCAATTGATTATCTCTACATACATCTCCATGAAAGTGGATCAACGAAACCACCAATATCACTTTTTAAGTGATATAGATTTATTTGTTTGATTTAGTATGTAAAATTGGTCATTCAGACAGTTAAGTGCTTTATACACACTCTGTTCAGGCATGTGTTCAGGATAAATGTTGTCAGTTGTTCATCTAGCTTAATCCCCTTCGCATGTACCAGTTCTTTTCAGCTTGGAAAACATACAGCCATTATCTTACGTTCTTCTGCTAGCACCTGACGGCCCAGGGCGTTTGACAGATTCTGCCATGTTTTCTAGTCTGAACAGATAGAGAAGGCAGAATACTGCAGTGGTGGAAAGTAACTTATAAAATGACAGACAGGAGGCTAGTGCAACCCACATAAGCCCCTTTGTCAAGTCAAGTCAAGTCAGGTTTATTTGTATAGCGCTTTTTACATCTGACGTTGTCACAAAGCAGCTTTACAGAAACCGGGTCCAAGCCCCCAAAGAGCAAGCCAAGGGCGCCAGAGGCAACGCCCCTCTGTCTGTAGGGCAGCTTTCAAACAAAGGTTTTCAGGAACATAACACACAATTGTGCATAACATTGGTTATTTGTACTAACATGAATGGGGCGAAATGACAAATCAACTAATGCACCTTTCAGGTGACTTTAGAAACTGATTTGAGCTGAATTCATTCATTTTAAGTGGTATCTGGATATTTTTTGAACATTCAGTGAGTGTCTGTTTCAGGAACAAGTATTTTAAGAGGTTAACTGAGATGCACTCTAAGAAACTGCTGTCCGCTTCACTGGGCAGGTTGTATTCTTGCCAGTTTTTGGAGAGCCTGAAAGGGCATGTGTGGGAATTCTTGAAGCCCTGCCCCTTTTACAGGAAGAACCTTCATAGTAGGCTGCCTAGATTTACAATATATAGACTTTCTGGATGTGTGTAAGTGTGTGTGTGTGTCTGTCTGTGTGTGGAAAGTGGCTGAGACAAATCACTATGGAGAATAGAAAAGACATTGTCTCTCTTCCTTCAGCTCCTCGACTCCTTGCAATTTCCTTACTGCTTTGTATGGACCAGTTTGGATAAATGATGTAGCAGCCACGTAAATAATAATAGTCTAGTAATGACTTTACAAAGAAAACTCATTTGCAGTCCTTTCTACTATGCAGCTGGGATCATATGCCATATGCATTAGGGCTGAAACAACAAATCAATAAAATTTGATTACTAAAACAGCTGGCAATGAATTTCATTATTGATTCATTGGGTCTGTGTTGTTTCATGCTGTGTTGGGGAGCTGGCTACATCAAAAACCATTTAAAACATGGTGGAGGCTGAGAAAACTCAACAACTAGCCTCATCATCACATTGGTGGCCTAGTGGATAGGACCTTGCCCTTGGGAAAAGAAGGTTGCAGGTTCAAGTCCATAGCCAGGTATTACTCAGGTCTCTCTTTGAGAATAGCTGCCTGCTGCTTTACATGTGATGGGTTAAATACAGAGGTCACATTTTGTTGTGATGCACTTTGTGTTTGACCAAGTTTGTTTGCAACAACAAATAAGTTGCTTTCACCTTCAGCTGCAAACCAACTGCACACACCACATGCAGCAATACATGCACGTCCAAGAGAGAGAGTGTTAGGGCAGAAACAGGCTACCTTCAGAGTCCATGGCCTGTTGTTAAAGCTATTTAAGGTAGCAAAACCTGTCACACATATTTGGTGTTTTACATTTTAAGTTTTATATCATTTTTATATTTTAGTATTTTTTGAACAGTCACAACAGCAACATAAAATTCATGTTTTGCACTTTTTCCTTTTTTAATGAGCATATATCTTTTGCATATAATCAAAGCAAAATAAAATGTGTTTCGCATTCAATTAATGTTGAAAATATATAATAATTTATATATATTTTTAAAAATAGAAATCGTTGTTCTAGCTCTATTTTTATGTTTTTTTAAGCATATTTCTATTTTTCTATTAAAGCTGAAAAATGATGGTCCAGCCATGTCCAGCGATATCAATACACGCCCTTCAAACAATACAGGTTAATGTGTCACTCGGTTGCGCAGCGATACGGTCACTGATAGGAAACATCACCGCACTGTGTTGAATGGTCTGTTCCCCTATTCCCCTAGCGCGCCACAGTCGCATTACACCTTCCTCTCTGTCTCACCCTCCCCTCCCCTCCCCTCTTCTCTTCCCTACCCTCTCCTCCCCTCTCCTGTTATTCCAAATGTGTCGAGGCGATTCCGCAGCCGGGGCGTCGGATCCAAACCGCGTCGGTTTAAGGGGCGAGTCGGACCTCGGGATTACTTCCTCATGAATATTTGCGGTCCGTGTGCCTCTGTCGGAATGCCACGCTTGGCTAGAGGTAAGCTGTCCACTTATTCACGGCGTCTTGTCGAGAGCTTTGCGCCCGCCTGCCCACCCGGTAACACGGCACCGAGGTGGCTGGCAGGCTAGCAAGGCTAGCTTTGAGTCCGGAGATAAAAACAATTGCACTCGGCGTCACACATGACATTTCTCCGTGTTTGGTGACAGCTGACACGCTACTCTGCTTTCTCCGCTTTGTTTACAGAGCCGCAGTGTTGATAAAGAGGAGAATTCCGGAAGATTAGCCCGTCTTCTTTAACCCCCCTGCTCTGACCAGCAGCTAGCAGAATGTTTTCAGAAGTGTTTTAAAGAAGCTGCTGCGATTTATTTGACCTTTCTCATTTTGTGTGACTTGTCGATGTGATACGAAGCACTCTGGCAAACGAAACTGTTGCTGTCTCGGCGGGGGGAACGATAATAAAAGAGTTAAGTCCCAAGTTTGCCAACTGTCAGCGCCACCACTCGCACTTGGACACGGTAGGGCAGGTAGGGGCCGGTTGACGTCGCTGTCGGCGCGGGGAAAGCCCTCCCTCCCTGTGGCCGCTGTCTACACTTCCACCTCGTTCTTCAGTGGGGAGCCGTAAGGCGTTGACACGCTGCAGGAAAGAAAGGTTTATATCATCTTGCCCTTTTCCTAGCTGCTGCTTCGCCCTCTACCGGTTTTTTAAATTTGTCCTGAGTTGTGTCTCCCTCCTCGCTGCCTGTACCGGTTAGTCGACATGCGTGTGCTGTTTGTCGCGCCTGGTTTATGGAGCAGGGTTTGGCGCTTCAGGCCTTGAGGAGACCGGGGAGTTTCCTGCCGCGTCCGCCATTTGTTCGGGTTGTGGGAGGTTACAGGTAGGACTGGGAGTTGGCGAGCAGGCTTTCGGACAACGCGGAGGTACCAGCTGAGGTGTGTTACACAGCCAGCGACTGGTGAGTTTTTATTACAGTCAGTTGAAGAAGAGTTTCAACGGCTGAAGAGTCGACTGCATTGGCATAGTAGACATGTGTTAGACACGACTCAGGTGATGGAGAACATGACAACACACCTGGGGATCTCTGAGAAAAGTAGTGCTGTGTTGAATTAGATGCAGTGAACGTGTCATCCATCCAAAAACTTGACTGTAGAAGCATGATTGATCTAAGCAAAGTGGTCTTTTTTTTTCTTGATAATCTATATCCATCATTTAGCTGTGGTCTAATGGTTGGAGTAGAGGACGTGTGATTGGAGAGTCACAGGTTTAGTCCCTGGGACCGACAGGGAAATGTGGCAAGGGGTTGAGTAAAGCTTTCCCTGTCCCACATCCACAGCTGAAGTGCTTTTGGGCAAGACACCTAATCCTTTAGCTGCCCCCCGGGCGCAGGTGTGCAGCCCACTGCTCCTGGTGTGTGTACACAGGTGTTGCAGATGGGGAAGATGCGAAGGACAAATTCATAATCTAAAAAAATACAGTAAAATAAAAATGTTGAAATATTTATGTCCATATTTTATCTGATTGTTTCAGTATAATTGTATTTTATGCATGTAGAATTGATCGAGATTGTCCTCTTGACACAGTCGAAAAAGACGTTTTAAGTTCTTCGCAGATTCCAATGTCGAAACCTTGGGCACTAGCTGATCCAATTTTTGTCCTTGTTGTAAAATTAGCTGTTCTTAATCGAAGCACCTCTTGTCAGAAAGTTCTGCCCCCTCATCCCATGTTCATGTGATCAGGCTTTTTAAAATGAAATTCACAGCTTGGTAAGCAATACTCACAATGCAGACAACAGTAGTTCAGCCTATTCTTCTCAGGTCTTGCACTGCTGCTTAAAGATGTCACCAACAGTCCCAAACCAAACCAAGCATCCCTACACTCCAGGTAATATTGAACATATTCTTTGTGTACAAATGGTTTGACTGGGTTAAATCAAGCACTTTAAACCTCATGGAATGCTAATGTGAAAATGCTTAGATTCTGAGATCGTTCTTGTCCAAGAATGGAATTTTTCCTTGGATGTTTAGCTGGAATGTACAATGGTTCAATAGGGGCAGCCCTACAGTGATGCTGTGATGCTCAGACTATTCAAAAACTACAGCACTACTGGAAAAAATACATAACCAACCACAGCATTTGCTGTTTCAGGCTAGATTTGAGATCGGATTGGACTCCTCCTTGCTTACCCTTCAATATTCTACCCAGTGTTTTCTTCTGATATCAGCTCTTGGTATTGGATTGGTGTTGTCTCTATAAACACCACATTTAACACTGAAAGAGAGTTTTACGGTGATGTTAATTTATTTACAGGTATTGAGCAATAAGACCTGGAACCTGAGACTCAGTGGAATCCCAGTGGTAGGGTCAGTGTCTGCACTGCGCAGAGGGATTTTGCCTGCTGAGCCCCTCAGGGCAGGCTATGCTTTTTAACTGTGTTAACTGTCAAGATACGTAATCTTACCCATTTATGAGGTTTGCTATCCTCAAGCCAGTCCCACTTTAATCTCTTTTTTTTCTTTTCTTTAAAGGCTGCTTCATGCGTCAGTTTTGTCTTTTTTTCTTCCTCCGTACGGCACTCAGAAAAGGAGCTGTTATGTTCAGAAAATGCTGAACATTGATATTCGCTTTTGTGGTAAAACACGCCTTGGCACCAAAGAGGAAAAAAAAACTTGTCTCTTCAGGAGAGTAAGGTTTTCTCCCCTGCCGTTTAATGAATAATTCAACACCGTCAATTACATAGTTTTAGTCTGAGCCAGGAATCTGACGGCAAAGCAAACGTGTGATTATTACGGTTGGTGTACACATGGGATTTGAAGGCCCAACTCCTTCCTCCTGTATAGAAAAGTGTGTGCATCTCTCCTGTCTCACGAACGCCATGAATAGAATGTTTCTAATCTGTTTCCTTAGAGAACATGGAAAATTAATTCATCTTTCAGTGGTAATCACCTCTCAGAGGAATGTGATCTATGATGCTTGTCTTTGGATAGAGCGCCATGTTGGATCTGTCCTCAAGTAATGCACCAAACAATAGAGCTCCGTGTCTTTCTGTTCCAGTGAAACATTTATTGAAGGGAACTAGGCATCATCATGGAAATATGGTCATGTAATAAGAGTTTGCACCTTTATTAAGAGCGTAACACTGGAAAACGATTCAATAATTTAAAGTTGAGTTGAAATAATTTGGTTAAAAATGTAAAAATTCAAAAAGAAAATTCAAAATTCAATTCAAACAATCACCCAAAAACCCCTCACTTGCTAATGAGTGTCTCTTATTTACTTTTGTGGAAGTCACTGTCAATGACCTACACTAGCCAGGGTTAGGAGGGTGCATTTTGGTATAAATGCATGCTTCTATTTATCTGAGTAGTAAAAATAAAATATTTATTATTATTGTTCTTCCTAATAGTAGTCGTAAAAATATTTGAATACAATGTATTAATAACCAGACCTGATTTTTGATTGTGAGGTTTGGATTCGATCAGACCTGAAACTGTGTGTATCGTCGCACCCCTAGCATTTGAGTGTTGTCATTTTTGCTGTTGCTTAGCCATGCTGCAGGTGGGTTCTTCCTTGCAACCGCCTCTTGTGTGCTTCTTATTCAAATAAGGGAGAGGATGGCGGCCAGGAATGTTGAAGTTCTATCCTATTAATTCAGTTCACTTCACTTTAGGGCGACCATGTGATTATTGAGGATACATTCTTGCCCTTGCACAGCCTACACTTTTCCCTGTTTTGCTCAGGCAGGCATTGGTGGCATAGTGGGTAGTTTGGAGAGATGTAACTGATGAACCACTTTGCTGTTCAAAAAAGAACTTTTCGATGAACGGTTCTTCAAGAAAACAGTTTCAGCAAAAACATTTGAATAAATGCAAACGAACAGGAAGATTTGTCTGTAAAAGGTAGTTGATGTTGTGTGAGAACACACCGGTTTGGCTCCATATTTCCCCTCCATGCCTCCAATCATTGCATGGATGTGTGTGAAGTTCCAGCACCTGATTTCATCTAATTAAGAACTGATTCTGATGATGGGAACTACTAGTAATACTGGGCATCCACTAGGGCTGTAAATCACAAGTTTCTTCACGATCCGATCTGATCCAACAATTTTTGGCAGCAATTCGATACATTTTCGACACCTTAAAATGTGCAGTGATTCGATTCGGTTTGATGTGATTCTGCTGATTCGCTTCAGTATTGGGGTCTGCAGACGGTATGAAATAAGATGACATTTCACACAAGCTGCTACATTTCCATCAACTCGCACAAGCAAACAAATTAGGCAGTGGTGGCCTAGTGGTTAGGACGCTGCCTTTGTGACCTGAAGGTCGCAGGTTCGAGTCCCAGCCCGGGCACTACTGAGGTACCCTTGAGCAAGGTACCGTCCCGCTACACTGCTCCCCGGGCCCTGTTGATAGAAATGCAGAGGTTGCATTTCGTTGTGGTGCTTGAGTGTGTTCACAATGACAAATTTCACTTATAATGTGAACATTTCATTATTGAAGGTCAGATACAGCAGTGTCGTCATAAGCAAAACACCCTAGAAAACACTGTGGACAGTAATATAATGTACCATTATGGAATGAACACAGATTTTTTCTGTGTCACATCGATGCACTGGATCGTGCACTGTTTTAGTCGATGAATCGATACAAATCGATTCATTGTTACACCCCTAGTGTCCACTAGGAGAGCTCTGGGAATGGCCAAGCCAACAAGTTGACACATAAACTCACTGTTTACTGTATTACTGTTATTTGTGATTATTCTAATACGTGTGATTTGAGAAAACAAGAACACTTACTGCCTTGATAAACAACTTTTAATGTGCATTTTTTTCATGTGCTTGGACTTTTGCACAGTAGCGTACATGTTTTTCTGCTGTGTAGTTTATCGTCAGTGTAGTTGTTCAATGTCTTGAGACAGCTTTGGTTTAAGAAATGCTGTACCTTGCCATCTCAGTTGGTATGCTCATGTCTTTTCTTTCTCTCTCTTCCCCTTTCTTTGTTTGTGAGTTTGGTCTCATGGACACTCTGGAGCCAGGGATGTTGTAAGTTCTCGTTGGAAGAGAGCCAGTGCCTTTTCTTTTGTGTCCCATGGTGATTTGTCTCTGCCTCTTCCTCTCTCTCTCTCTCATACGCTCTCTCATACGCTCTCCTTTTCTCCTTCTCTCGTTCGCTCTCCTTCACACCCTCTCTTCCCACTCCCCCCCACCCCCCACCCCCCTCTGTTGAGGTCTTGATTCCACATGTCCGGTTCAGTAGCACCCACAATGCTGGCACCCAAACAGGAACCGGCCCCGAGTCAATGAAAGTTCCTCTCCGACTTCCCTTGCGATGATTGGCACCGCGGAAACGTAATACACACACAAACGAGTTCATTAACGCATTCTTCTACTGATTCGTCGGTGCAATCGCCCCCATTGTTCATCGCGAGGGCTTGCCTTATGCCGGGTTAGCCTATAGCTCTGTAATATGAGGACGCAGAGATGAATTGTGAGATTAGCCGTTGTAATGCGGCCCTGATTTGAATGTAAGTGAATGGATTCTCTCGTTCCTCGCACAGCACATTCTCCCCAATTGTCAGCAGAATACCGAAGCATGGCGAATCGATTGCCTCCCCTGCTTTTGCGCTTTTCATCTCTTCTATTATTTGAGGCTTGTGTCCTTTGTTTCTTTTGTTGTCATCCTGTTCCCAGTGTTCCGCCCCGGGCAGGGAGACTGATAGTTGTTCTGTTTAGTTTGCAGAGTCATTTTGCTCCGGCTTGATGAGGTGTTGCTAATGATTGTGATGCAGATGATTTTCAGATCTTCCTCTGCTGTAGGCGCATTTGTTTGCTTCTGTTTGGTCGTTTGCAGCCTTTCGCTCCTGTTATGCTACCATTCATTCATAAATTATCAGCGTTCCACAGCATGGTGAGAGAGGGTAAGAATAAAATGTACTTTTATTTGCTATCACCAAATTAGGGTTTAGGCTACGATATACAGATGTTTTGGGTCCAGTGATAAGCCTTTAGGCTGTGGTTAGAAGGAGTAGGTGCCGTGGAAAATGTTCTTGTGGGAGCAGACTCTTCGCTTTGGGAGCCATATGGAAGAGCTCTTCTGGAATCCTGGAATGTTTTCATGATGGGTGTGGCAGGTGATTACAGGAGGATGTTTATGCATGGGGAAGAGAAGAAAGTGATTGAACGGATATAAGAAAATAAACACAGAGGGCTATGGGCCATGTCTAGTGTATTTCCAGTGGATCTCGCTGTACCACCATCTAGATGGAACAATCGTGAAATTCACTGTTGGATGGAACAATGAATGCTAAGGGCATACAGTGCTTTAGCCTAGATGCTTTTGAATACAAGGCAGTGAATAAGAGTAGAAGTCAGTTACACAACCTGCAAAATAAAATAAAAAAAGGAATAAAAAGAGTTAATGTGGTCATGTAGAAATGATGATGTTTTTTGGTGCATAAGCACAAAGACCACAAAGCCCCATTTATGCTTCTGTCACGTCCATTTCAAATGATGGAACCATCACTGCCCACATACATATGTAATCTTTGCTGGCATAGCTGTTAAGCAGTACACTATGGGGGCAGAGACAGACATCTCTGAAAACAAACATGGCGACAACAGAGGAGGTCATAATAAAGTAGACAGGAATGAACAGAGGTGGCCTGGATGATGTAGCATGATATAGATGTGAATGCAGAGTGTAGACAGAATACTCCATGTATATCTGTACATGCATTTAATGCTAAGCATAAATGAGCCTAAATAATCATAATAATAATACATTTTATTTGTAGGCGCTTTTCAGTGCACTCTAGAAAACCATACAGCAGAAAATGCTTATAAAAAAAACTAGTTTTTGACAAGACATTGCTTCATCAGGAAAGTCAGTACCTGTTAAAAATAAATAAATACCAGACAGAATTAGACAACAGCACACAGTGTGAACAAGTTTGAAAAAATGTGCTTTAAGGTGGTATTTAAAAATAGGACGAAGTCAATGTTACGGATGTCTTGTGGAAGAGTTCCATAGGCGAGGAGCAACATGGCTAAAAGCTCTAAACCCCATGGTAAACATACGAGCAGAAGACACTTTTGAGACAGTAGATAGTAGACACATTGCTGTGAATGTGAATGCTTTTCTGTGCTGAATGCAGTGCATTTTGGTGGTGTCTGGGTTGTATTTTTTGGCATACTGTCATATTGTATGGTGTCATTATATTCTATCAGCTATTGGGATACTAGAAGTGTAACAGGGAATTGATCTGTATCTGCTTCGACCAAAATCTGGCATGATCTGATGTATCAGTATGACATCAAATTTGATGATGTGTTCTTTAAACAATTAGTTTTACTTCATTTTTATGTGTGAGCAATGTTCTGTTGCTTTTGCTCATGAGTACACTGCTGAATTTGACCTTGTTTATAATAAAATGTTGAATTTCTAATTAGTTTGCATGTGAGATCATGGAGATGTAGCAGATTGTGTAAAATGGGGTCATTTTTATACAGACTGCAGACCCCAGTACTGGACTCAGTCAACCGGACAACATCAAACCGAATCTCGTATCGGATCGTTGGCTAAAATAATCAGATCAAATCGGGATGAAACTGATTCACGAAACTACACTCGGTATCAAAGTCCAAATTCTGGTATCGTGACAACCTTGGTACAGGCTGGTACTACTTTCATCTCAAAATCCCATTTGTCATGCTTACACTCTCTCTGACCTTGCACCTTATCCCACATCTGGTTAACCCTATTAATCTCCGCTGGCTTCCATCGTCTTTTACCTTTTGTAAGAGGATTATTTGGAACTGATGATGATGTCAGCTTAACAGACGTCTCTTTATTCTTTGTTGTCAAAACTCCAACCACTTCTGCTTGTGAAAATGATGTCTTGGTCTTATGATTGACTTTAGCTTGAGGGCAGAGCGTAGTGTTTAGAAGTTCATGTAATGCTGCAGGATATGTAAGCTGTTATGGTAAAGTAAGAACATCTCTCATGTTCTTTTTACAGTTTTGCACCTCACGCAGAAATACATCTATTCTGCTTCACATGCCGGAGGCTTAGGTTCATAAATGAAATTGGTTTTCTGAGGTCCACGACTAACCTGCTGGTGCTTTCTGAAGCAAGTCTGGGCACTGTGGCTCAATGCAGTCACAGGTTGATTAGGCATGGATAACACGTTGCTCTGGCTCAAGATGACTGTAACGAAGAAGACACTCTTGCTACACTGTGCCACCTTAAAGCGCCATTTGTTATTGTCTGTTGGAGATCAGATGATTGTCTGAACATGTATGTCCTCAGGCCACTTTACTTGGTCCGTTATGCTACAGTCTTAACAATAAGGGTGCCAGATTAGCTTCTTTGCTCAAGGCCATAGAATAACTGTTTTAGGTTCCCTATAGATCCTTTCACTTAATGGTTCTTAAAGTAACCTATAAGCACTTTGAGTGAAAGAACGTTTTCATAGTTTAGTTCATGGGAACTGAGAACGATTATAGATCTTAGAACGTCGTTATAAGGAACTTTTTCAGCACTTTCTCGCACTAGAGGAACCATGAGTGATGTAATTTAACTAAAGTGTATGGGGACCGCAGCCAACTATTTTAATTGGTGTGAAGCATTAGCTGAGCGAGCAACAGCTCTTGACGCTAACGCCTGGAAAAAAACCGAATGGACCAACAGTGAAGTCGACGCTATACTAAGCCGATACGTGAAAGGAAATACTGTGCGGTTCGCATCATCTTGTATGCAGTTGCTGGTTCACTGCACGTCAGCATTCCTACTGTGCAAAAGCCAAGTGAAAAAAGCCCCTGAAGGTGTTTCGTTCTCGGGGTGCTCCGCAGAGGGTAGTTCCTCTCAAAAAGTCCTTCGAACTGTTTGTTGCAAAAGATATGGGTAGGAACAATCGTTTTTGAAGTTCGAAGGACGTCCACAGAATTGTCAAAGTTCCTAGAGGAAAATGACTCTTTATGGAACTAAAGCATGGCAAAAAATAGAGGGTGAAATGTTTGCTTGTTCAAATATGTTGGGAAAAAAATTGTGTGTACTTATTATGCCATGACTGGACATGTAAAAGCCCTCATTCCTCATCTCTATAGCTCCTTCCTCCATTCTGTATTCCGTCACATAATGTACATTCAAACGTTCTTGCGAAACTGCCACTTTGTTTTAATCCTGTGCACTTTATAGGG
Source organism: Arnoldichthys spilopterus (assembly GCA_037974385.1). NCBI lineage: Eukaryota > Metazoa > Chordata > Actinopteri > Characiformes > Lepidarchidae > Arnoldichthys > Arnoldichthys spilopterus. The sequence goes on from JBBPDA010000081.1 coordinate 29,843,126, forward strand.
GTAAAATCTATCCTGAGAGGTTAATTTTATGAAAGCTATGCAATGGCAGCTATGCTTGGCAAAAAGACTTTCCTTCCTGGACCCCGTTTATGGTTAGGAATGCTGTTACTTAGAAGATGAAACGAGCAACGAACACCAAACGAAAAAGGCCGAGGTTCAGAATGGACTTGTTGTGCATGTGTTTTCATTCAGTTGTTTGTATTAAACTGCACTGTGTAATTGAGTGTGGGTAAGTGTAGGGGAGAGATTTGATACGGGCGCTTGGGTGCCGGTATGAGAGGCACTCAGCTCCATCACTGGACACTTAATGCTGGCACGTACCCCTGTAGGTCACAGTGAAAAAAGGCTTGCTCTTTTTCAAGACAGTTATGCCGTATCAAAGGGGGAACGAGGTGCTGTGTTACAGCAGCCTGGGGGTCAAGTGTTTTGCACCGGCGCGACAGCAGTACTTCATGAAACAGCAGGGATGTTACAACCTGCTGCATTTTGCAAATTTGTGAGGAGGCGAGGGATCGCTTTAGAGAGGACATTACTACCTGGTGTCATGTGAACCACAGTACAATTCCGGGTTTTATTGTAAAACTGCAGTTTAGAATTTTAGTTGCCACTAAAACTTTGTCCAGCATCAGTTAGCAACAGTCTCCCAGATGTGGGTGAAGCAAGTGACCACCACCTACTGCTAATAACTTGTAGGTCAACACGTGATGGGAAGACTTTGGAATGGGGGAAATTGTGGAGGGAAAAAATTGATACTTTCAGCCTCCGATTCAGAGCTAGCTGAATGCTAATTTGCAGTTGTGCATGAATGCAAGTATTGCGTCTAAGTTTGTATTTGCGTACTTTTGACAACATAAGGTTTTTAAAAGAAGGGAGATTTGTATTCATTTGTTAACTGGGGAGGTAAATGTAAATGTAGCCATATGGTTTTCACTGGAAGAAGAGGGGGGGTTATCCAGGAGCCTTTTCAGTTCCACCTTAAACAGTAAAATGGAAGTAAAATGAGCCCAGAAGGGCTGCTGAGGTAATCGACCAGCGGGACTAGAATTTCTAAAATGATGAGCAGACAAATCTGACGTTGGCGTCCTATTCACTAGCTTCTTACGTGAATTTTTTCATACATATTTTACGCTAAAGTGTAAAGTAGGGCAGTGGTGGCCTAGTGGTTAGGACACTGCCTTTGGGACCTGAAGGTCGCAGGTTCTAGTCCCAGTCCGGGCACTACTGAGGTACCCTTGAGCAAGGTACCGTCCCACTACGCTGTTCCCCGCTGCTCCACGTGTGCACGTGTGATGGGTTAAAAGCAGAGATTGCATTTCGTTGTGGTGCTTGAGTGTGTTCACAATGACAAATAGTCACTTTCACTAAAGGCAAAGAGGACTGTAAGTTTTAAGAAAAGGGGCTGGGCGATATCAGATTGACAGTACTTTTGGCAAGACTTTGAGAAAACAACATGCACAAGCAGACTCCAGTCTTCACACTGAACTTGATTTGCAATGAATAAATACATCCCAGACGTCCTCACTTGTCTTTCTCATAAGCTTATTTAAGCTGCTGGAGCTATGCATGGGAATGTTGGAGCAGGAATCTTTACTTTTTTATCAAAGACCGGTATCTGCTCTTCATGTTAGAGTGTTTTTGTTGTCTGATAAAGTTGTCATCTATAAAAGACCTGGAAGATTATTATTTTAGCAGCACACACAAGTTTTCTGAGCATCTCTTGATCTCGTTTGTACTTAACAAACACTGTGAAATGTCATGTTTAATTTTAAGGAGAGCATCATTAGTCCTGCTTAAGTGAACACGTTGTACTGCAGTGTGAAAGACACCTGAATAAAATTTATTGGTATTCAGACTTTGATTTTTTAGGAAAAATGGCACTGTTGGCTCTTAATGTTAATACAAATTGCAGATCAGGGAAATTTCTTAAAAATATTGCGATAAGATATTTTTTGTCATATCGTCCAGCCTTAATGTGTACGTGGTTTCAATGACACAAAATGACCTCAATTTGCTATTTCAATATTTCTCTTTTTTGGGTT
>JBBPDA010000081.1:29860679-29875541 GCA_037974385.1 Arnoldichthys spilopterus
AAGTTATTTCTGTGACCATTGTGAGTTTTTCTTTCATTGACTGAAGGGTACCAACAATTTTGTCCACGTGTGTAGCTCTCGTCAGAGGTGCTGACTCTCGTTTTTATGTATCTAACCGGCTACTACTGACACACTGTGCTTACCAGATCTTTTGTTTTTCTCCTCTCTGAGATCCAATTCGGGATTCAGAGCCAGTATCAGCCCAATACATATACCAAGAATGGGATCAGGACATTCATACTTCTCTCACATTAGCTAATGTAATGTTCATGAGTTCACCATAAACACTGAACAACAGTGCTGTGCATTGGGGAAAATGCCAATAACATTTTTAATGTATAAATCTGACACTGATACTTATATTTATTTCTTTGAGCTTAAAGAGGTTAAATGAGTGATAAATTAATTATAAAATATCGATTTGAAATATCAGTAGAATTTAAAGATCTCTCCGATCTTCAGAAAATATCTGCAGATATTATTTGTTTAACCAGGTTCTCTTTACCTACTTTTCTGAGTTGTGACATTGTAGTAATAATAATAATAATAATCGTCATCATTTTTATTTATATAGCACCTTTCTCAAACCCACGGTCAATTTACATGGGAATATATTGTGTGCATATTTATGTAGAAATGTAGAAAATCCAGGTTCACAAACTTCAAATACCACTGTATCTGCCAGTGTTTGTAAGACATTTTCTTGTGTTTTTTTGGTTGCGGGGCGCAGGCATTTCTGGAAAGCTACCTGACGCCAGGCCCGACGCTGCAGTATGGCCGTGAGCGCTGGCTAGCCCGCCAGTGGACCCTCGTCAGCGAGGCTTCAGTGACCAGTGGCCTGAAGGAGGGCACTGTATTTCTGCTCAAGTGCAGAGACTTTAGCTTGGTGGTCACCACCAAAAAGATCCCCTACATCAAGCTCTCAGAAGAGTTCATCGATCCAAAGTCCCACAAGTTTGTCCTGCGGCTACAGTCGGAGACTTCTGTGTAGGCGTATTAATGTTTCAGTCGCTCACAAGCTATTTTTTTGGTTGAAATTTTCTAATTTTTGGGTTTGCATATTTGTTTTTTAATTTTTATGTAATATATATACATATGAATCTATATATCACATATTTGAATATATTTCTTTTTCGCTTTCCTGGTTTTTTTTTTTGTTTTGTTTTTTTATATCAGGTTGGGCAGGCACGTTGGTGGAAGGCTAACTTGCTGATGTTCCAATCCCGCAAAGTGTACTAAGACACAAATCTATCTAGTCGCAAATCCGCATCTTTTTTAAACCTAGGAACAAAACAGAGGACAAAACAAGTGATGGAACCGCTCCAGTGGGCCACTCAATGTGGTGGAAGGACCCATTCTAAAAGGAGAGACAATCCTTTGTTCCTCTTTTCTCACAGCTCAGACAGTGACATGCTCAGGCAAATGCACTGTGAATCAAACCCAACCCCTGTGGACCGGATTTCTCCACTGGTTGGCCACATGTTTCTGAAGGAGCAGACACCTGCACTGCTGTGCGCTCCCAGACCTCCCTGCCACAGAGGTTGTTATAGCAACGGAGATTTCACTCCACAGGGTTAGCGGACATGACACGCGGTCCAAGTGATGACATTTTTTTCTACTGTAAGTGCATATGAACTACCGGTGCTTCTCTTTTTCCATGGACTTGTTCGATCTGCTGAGAATACACTACATAATCATGTGTTTCCATTTACACAATGTTGTTTTACAGATGTGAGCAGATGTGAGTTGCTGGTGTGCGTGTAATGGAGTAAGTTCACACAAGTTGGAGAAATAGATGCCAGATTTGGTTTTAAACTTCTTGGATTCACTTCACACTCTCTGTGGAAGCTGCTTGCTTTGGAAATCTCTTGGTCTTTTTAGTTAACTGTCAAAGTTCTTCAAGCATCTCAAAGACATAACTGCTTCACTTGTTGATTATAAAGCGAAATCCAAAAGAGGGCTTGGATTTTTTTTCATTTTTGCAGATTGATTGTTTCTCACACTGTTTAAATTAAACAAGCCAATGTCCAAGATAATGACGCCGCGAGTTCCTTCGCCTATTTTATGGTTTGCTATTAACATCTGAGGTTTTTATTTTAGTCTCTTCCCCACTACAAAATGTCTTCAATACTTTCCCGAGATGAAAAAATGTGAGGCACTTGGGCACTCATAATGACAGATTCCACTGATTTATTTTTTCTTTAGTCATCATTCAGTCATCAAAGCTCCACCTGCTACAAGATTTCGAGGTTTACGCCGCATAAAATGCCACATACTTTTAGATTATGCTCATGAATCAACAGCCTGTCTCAGAAACTGGGATCTCACAGAACAAATGGGACATTACATGAAAACGGACGTAAAACGTGATCGCAAAGCACAAATAAGCAGTTAAAAAAATCAAAGTGCATATTTCACAATGTTGATTCAAAGACATAGGATTCATTCAGGAAAGGTGTTTTTTAATCTTCCGTTCAGCTCAGCTCGTTATTCACCTCAGCTGCTGTTGGTTACTGGTATTTCATGCTTGACGTCAGCACAGCATTTCATAAGAGAGGATCAGCGTTTCAGCAAACTACAGGCTGTTCAGTGGGTTTGAAATTGGACTGGTCATGATTGGCCTGTGACTAGAGCGTAGGGGTAAAGATTAGATTATACTCACCCTGCAACACAGGATGATCAGGGAAGTTAATCCTTGATCTAAACCTGATTTTTCCTGTAGTGTGAGCAAAAGGGAAAAATGAATGGTGTTTTGGATAATTGGACCACTTCACCCTGTGCTCTACCACCAACTTTTAAAGTCTACAGAGACGTGTTTTTTCCTATATACATTTGCCCCCATCATCACTGCGATTTGAGTAATGAGATCGTCAAATACTCAATAAAGATATTTCTGCATAGATGCTACAATATTGCTACAGCTGCTAGGAAGCTTTATCAAGAGAGGAGAGATAAGTGGCTTGAGCAGTAGTGGCCTACACAGTAAGAGGAGGAGGAGACTGCTTGCAATGGTGACTCCATGTGTAGTAGCCAAAACAATATTTTTAGCTGTTATTTTAGCCAAGTTCTACAAACCGGTTTTACCTGTAATTTCAAACAGGGTTTTAAAACATTACTTTGGCTTGTAGGGGGTTTTAGGTCTCCTCTCTTTCAGAGAGGCTTCTGTAACAGCGCACAACTGCCCAAGATGGCCATTGACTTTGCTATGAATGTTACAATAATGCTGAACTAGCATATAGCTATAGTAACCTTACTTTCATAACTCTAAACTTAATGAGCTCAGTTAAATGCACAAGAATGTTCACTAACTTGAAGCAAATATGTAGAAATATTATAATTTGGATTTTGACTCTGTGCCCTTGAGTTACAACTTTCTGAACGCTCCCTATAGATTATCAGATGCTTTACTTGTTAAACTGTCTGCTAAAACTAAGTGAATTATCAGCAGTATTAAGGTTAGGGTTTGGTTAAATTTCAGATAGAACAGAATAAAGTATGTTCAACTGTTGCATTTAATAGATATTTTTATCTACAAATGTGGGCCAAGCAAATGTTAAATTGAGATGATCCAGTGACACTGGGGGGTGAAATGCAAGTAGGACGTGACAATTTCAAAAAACACTATTTTTTCCCCATTGATAAAATTGACTCTGAGCACTTTATTTTGAGATGTCACATGTCTGCAAATATGAACAGGCTAGCATTATATATCCATCCAGTCAATCTTTTTCTGTTATGGTGTATATTTGTGTTGTTTCAGGTATGATAAAATGTTTTAAATTAGTACATTTCTTTAATGGAACGGTCCAGTGAGTGTAGATGATTCGTTTGACTAAAAATGTTGGTGGCAAGTAAGGTATGGTAAGTAAGTTAGCAAGAAATGGCTTTGCTATGTTATGTGCTGCTGTTTTTTGGTAAAATGATCCTCTTGTGAAGCTCTGGCCCCTGAAATAATTACAACTTAAAATGAGCATGTTTATATCAGCAGAAATGAGAGTTGGGAGTGTTTCCTGCTCTTTTCTAACTACTCGTTTATACTAAGCCTGTGGCCAAAGATAATGATGTAAACTGGATTTCTGTTTCTGAGAGGACACAGCAATTGTGACAATGTGCTCACTCACAAAGCACTAAAAACTGACCAGGGTGCTTGTAGCTGACATAGAATAAAGGCTAATCACCATAAGCACATAGGGTAAAAAAAATAGTTCCTGCACAAACTTTGAGACATGAGTAAGGGGCAAGAGATTTTTTATTTTTTTTTGCTTCATCAATGACACAAGTTCCAAGTACATTTATCATTTGCTAAATGTGTTTTTATGATGCAATCATATTTGTCACTAATCACTTTTTTATTTAAAACCATGACTAAGATATGATTTTTAAGTCAGATTAATATGCAAGCAGTGTTCCCCATAGAGTGGAACACCACAATGCATAGTTATGCATTCTAATCCACATGTCCATTTAATTGGACAGCCACTTCAGGAAAAAATCACTGCAAATGTCAGCTTTCCTGATTGGCATTAAAGCATCACATTATTCTTAATTAAACCAAGTGGGTGTTGATGATTCGTTCATTCCTCTCTATTTTTGTACAGTATTTTTCTGCCACCAGAATAACTGTGCAGATATTTTGTACTCACCACAAACAAAAGGTGTTCATTCTCTAATGTCATTCACATGTTTCTGATGATTGAAGACTGGTGTGTACCTCACTTTATATGAACCTCTCTCACAATGTGACTGTGCCTCTGTTTTTACACAGTGTGTGTGTATTTATACTGTATATGTGCATAATTAAGTCATTCCTACTTCAAACCCTCTCCGTTACAACTCACACTTTTCACCCGTCACTCTGAAAGGCCAACATTTATATACCTGTTATGTTGTAATAAATGTGTTTCAAAGCTCACAACACAGACATTTGTATGAAATAAACATTTGTATGAACATTGGTGAGAATTTTCTTTCTTTATCTTGCTACATTTTTTACACCACCATTTCAAATCCATTCAATCCATTCACCTTCCATGCAGAGCGAAGAGGGCCATTGTATAGGTCAGTTTAAGAAAAAGTATGCTAGCTAATGTTAGCCTCCATGGAGGTAACGTTAACACCACATCTAAATTGTGATGCATAGTGTTCCCTTAAACAGTCTATTAGCTATTAGCTGTCTATTAGTGTTCATTTAAAACAGTCCATCACTGAGTAAATGCACATTTTATAGTTTATATCTAAAACCAATTTTTAAGGGAGCATTTTTCTGGACCTCTCAGGGGTTCTCATCTATGTCACCTTTTCGCCCTTAATATATCTGCATCCCTGATGTAAAGCCCCACAAAGGAGTTTGATGAACTAGCAGGTCCAGGGTTAAGGATTAGTCACTGACTACAGAAACCATGGTTAAGTACCTTTATAGTAGTTTTTGGCCTGGGATATTACAATTTGATCATTATAGTTTTTTAACAAAACTAGGAAATCTTACTTTAAATTGGTATTTACTGGAGAATTGCTGTAAAGCACAAGTAGATGTGTCTACAACAGATGAAGCAATGCTTAAATGTCACTGTGGCTGTTGTGCACCTTTAACAGTCTATTGTACATTTAAACAAACCCAGAAATCCAGTGGAACGTGTGTATTCTAGACACTCATTTAACATATTTGTAAGTAGATTAGATTAATTTTATATTATTACGATTTTAGGAAAGGCAGGTCCTCAAACTCAACACTGCTAATACAGAATGTAAATAATAATTCATTATGAAACAGCATAATTTTTTAGATTTGTCTAATTACATCATTACATTTAAATAGTATAGGACAACAATAACAATAGAGTAATGGTCCAGATTAATGGGGAGTGTGGAAGAAGAGAGTGCAGGCAGGTTGAAGTGGGTAGAGCAGAGTGGCAGGAGTGATATGTCACAGACGCATACCAGCAAGAGTGAAAAGGAAGAACCACAAGACATGTCTTCAAATCTTTATTACAAAGGAGAAAATTGATTATTCATAAAACTGAAATGACTAAGAGGAGGACAACAAGCTATCAGTGACATGACTAGCAGTCAGGATTGGGTGGCACCACAGGGATTCTCAGTGGTTATGAGATATATGTATCTGTTGCTTAATGCTTGTTGGGTATTGCAGTGAGAGAACACTGATGAGTGAAAATGATACAAAATGGTGAGTTCCATATAATGTCCAACCAATGAGGTCGAAGGATACAGCGTTGCACAATGGAAATCTGCTTAACATGACATCTTATTAGTCTAGGCTGGAGTTCCCATTTAGTAAACACTGCATCAACATTAAAAATGCATATTCACATATTTGCATAATTAGCATTCTGCACAAATTGTTGCAGCCATAGATCACATTATAATGCCTGTCTGACTGATTTTTGTAATTACTGATTGTAGCTTTAACCCTACTGTATATAATGTGTGTCTGCAGCAAAAGCAGTAAGTAGACTCAGTATCACAAACTTGTCATACTGGATTAGTATTTAAGCCTTGCTTAGGGTCGACTCCTCCCAAAGGTCTCATCAAACGTGCAAGGTCGTCGACATCACTTGGTGAGTCATGTGTCTGGCATTTGATCTTCATGTCATAAATCCCAGAGCAGAGGATTTTATGGGAAGGGAATGGCAACTCAGATCAACAGCTCACTACCTTAGATTAACCACTTGTTTCCCCCAACGGGGTCTTTAGCCATGGTGTGTACTGAGGAAATAAAGAAAGTGTGTTTACGCCTTAGGTCATAGCACAACTGTTATATAACTGTTATATAAATATTGCGTTATACATTATTCTATAACCCAGCACTTTATATCTCACCCTCCTTAGTTTGCCTGAATCACAGCACTGTGTTGTTTTCATGTTTTAATTAATTGTACTCTCAGTTCTTAGCATGCATCGCACAAATATATGGGATAACCACTGGGAGTCCCTACAGTACGTAACAAATCCTGATTGCTAGCATTTATGTTTACATTTGCAGCATTTGGCAGACACTTTTATCCACAACGATGTACACATGTCCTTTGTAGTCCACAAAGAAAACTAGCAAACCTAGGACCAGTAAACCCAGACTTAACAATAGAGCTACTAGTCAACCAAGATTATACCAGAGCTGGAGTTAATCCTCCACAATCTGAACACAGAAATTACAGATGTTTATATGTATATATGTGGGGTTCTGTATCTAGCATTAGTGATAGCACTAACCATAAAATGGTAAAAGATTCGGTCAAAGATTTAAAAAGGCCCAGATCATTTCAGCCGTTGTATTCTTTCCAATTTTACCTTCAAGAATAATTTTCTGGCCTTTAAATCAGGAAATCTTTTCCCCTTTTACATATCTCCTCTTCAGACCCATGCAAGACTCTGTGGCACTAGATTGAGTTTTGAGAGTTGCACTTAGCTGCACATTGTAAAGTAAAGCTATGATTAGAATTAGATTATGATGCAGAAGAATGACCTGAACAATGACTGACACATTATAGGCAATTGCCTACTTCATTTATGGTCGTCCTGGCTCAGTCTGTGGTGCTAATCAGTGATATAGCACTACATTTACATTTACAGCATTTAGCAAACGCTCTTATCTAGAGTGACGAACAACAGTGCTTTGTAGTCCATGTCTGTTCTTCTATTTTAGGGCTAAACCCGCCAAGAGCAGTCATTCTACTAAGATAATTCTGGCTAAGTTACAGACCATAACAAACCTTGCCAAACTTGTAAACCCAAGCATTAGCACTAACCTTGTTAGAGGAGTAACTGAGCTGCAGCTCCATGCCGCTTTTATAGATGTCCCAGTTGTCATAGTTACAATAATCAAGTTAACTTATTTCAGATGAAATATTTTTTCACTATGCTTAATTGAAAGCAATGGAGAAATTCTGTCAAGTGCTGATTCTGTATATTAAATGCATACAACACCTGTGTTTGTAAGTAGAACAGGTATTTAATTATTTTTAGAGTCTAATAAAAAGTTATCACGTTACAGTTTTGTTTTATAGAAAGAAATGCCATCGATTGTTGTCAGAAAAAAAGTCAGAAGGTCAATATCTGGACCTGCTGACACAAAATGTAAATCATTTATGTAATGACATCAATAATTTGGTGTAGTTACATATTTACTTTGAAATAGTGTGGGACAACAAGCTCAACAGAGTCAACCTACATTTTTCTTAGAGGACAAGTTGACTTGCGATGTCCTTGTTATCACCCAATCCCTTGCAGAGGCCTAATTAGTCTTGAGAATCTTGTATTGAACCATATACATGTTTTGCCTCTGCACAAAGCTGTCCACTGTCACTCTGTGCTTTCTATTTATAAAAAGAAGTTAATGGCTATATGCATTCAGTTTGTCTCCTGGGAGATCACCCGTTTTGGTGGCACAGATTTTAGCCAGGTTTCGAGTCTCTGTTGAGTGGGGATGCCCCCTTCACCCACTCGTTATGCATAACGCAAGCTAATGATGCTAAATAATTGAAAGAGGCATGAATAATTCAGGGCCAGGGGCAGAAAGGTGCTGTAGTGAGAGAGAAAGAGAGAGTGAGCTGACCTTACGTTAATGAGCGAGTCAGAGTATGGACACGGGTAGTGACACACAAAACACACACACACATAGACACACACACAGCCTGTAGCTAATAATAATCAGTCCCATGCTTGGCTCGCTGCATAAGCAAACACAGACTGAACTTCTCTAAGGAATTGCACAGCACATTAGTCCTTGTTTACATTGCAGGGATGAAGTGGCAAAAGTCTTTTCTTTTGCATACATTATTTTTTTGCATGTTTTCTGTCCTGGCACCCATAGTGGAATTAGCTTCCCCTTGCTGTGGGAACAGCTGTTTTCAAACACACACTGAACTTATCTCTTTGAAAAGCATTTCAGTAGGGGTGGTGTGAATCTAATCATCTTTGTTCCGAACAAGCAGGATCTTACCTGATTCTACCTGTTTATCAGGTGACCTCAGTCTAAAAAATTGTGTACTTGAGCTCCAGCTTTGTTGAAATAAATAAGACTAGGTAGCCTGATTAAAAGGAACAGCACAAATGGTGGGGGTGGGTGGGCTTGGGCAATCCCATCACCTCATGGTAAACTTTTTACATTTAAGAACCAAAGGATTACTGTCACAATTCAGTATACACTAGCAAGAATACTTTCAAGGATAATTAAATCCTTCTATTGCCACCATGACTGAGCATCAAAATCAATGATGTGTGAATAAAAGCAGCGTGCAAATGTTCAAACTTTTATTAACACTACAATTATCATCCCAAAACTAGTACGGGATCTGCCATGTCTTACTCAACAAGATGTTGAGATGAATGATTTGTTAGTTATATGTGGAGAATGTTCTACTGGAACACACAGTTCAGACAGTGTCATTATATCAGCTTTTTAAACCAGTCTATCCAAAAAGTAATGAGTTTCATTCTAAAAGCACCAATGGAATCTTGTCATTATTGGGATCCATGATAAATACTGCACAATACGTACAAGATGTGTAAAGTTGAACAAATCAACTCAAAGTTTTGAGAGTATCAGCTAATCAGTCACTGTCATTGTCGCTATCATCGTCGTCATCATCGTAATCATCAACATCATCATCATCCCTGTCATTGTCGTCATCATCATCATCATCATCAACATCATCATCCTCAGTGTTGACCCTTCCTGAGAGGACGTCCTCAATCCAGTCCTCCAGTTCTTCGGCTGTGGGTAGAGCTTCATCGTTGGGCATGTTCAACCATACACTGTCCGCCTGGCAAAAGTCAAACATCCTTACACATCCACTCACTTTTTACCATCATTAATCAAAACATGACATGTCAAGAGTGTCAGTGTCCAGTTCTGGCCACAATATTTGGCATTTTAGCTGAGCAATTACCAACCCCTTTCCAGAAAAGTTGGGACATTTTGTAAAATGCAATTAAAAAAATTTCTAAATTCTCTTAAAACTTTATTTAACTGACAAAAGTACAAAGAAATGACTTTTGCTGGTTTGGCTGAACAACTTTTGTATTTTGTTAATGAAACTAATTTTTAACTTGATGCCTGCAACAGAGATTTTCTTACTCTGAACTCATCTATGCCTTCTAGGCTGATTGTGCAGACACCATGAATAAATGTTGAATATGAACTGATCCATTATCCATCCACAAATGAACTCTTTTATAGCAGCTGCTGCTTGCTTGGACAAGCTTTACAGACTGGTGTAAATAGTTGCAAATAGCAGAACCCATTTAAATTTAGAGAGAATTTAAATATTATTAACGATAAAAAATAATACTTTTATTTCTATAGCACCTTTCAGTCACACTGCCAGGATAGATCAGATGTACTTTGTTTGGGCTTGTAACTAAACTAAAGTTTAAGTGAGTGACAGTGCACCACAAGGAAATGTAACCACTGCATGTGATCCATCCGTGTAGGAGCAGTGCTTGGGGACGGTATCTTGCTCATAGGTACTAATACTTGTCTGGAATTTGAACCGGCGACATTCAGATCATAGGGGCTATTCCTTAACTGTTGCACCACCACTGCCCAAGTTAGCCAAGTTGGTGGTGCATGGTAGCAAATTCTATGTTTTTGATGTTTCCAACTCGATCAGCTTAAACATTATCCAGCTCTGTAGCATAGAATTTTAAACTAGCAACAATATGTAACAAATGTTAAAAGGGTGAAAATGACTATTTGTCATTGTGAACACACTCAAGCACCACAACAAAATGTGACCTCTGCATTTAACCAATCACACATAGCTATCAACAGTGCCTGGGGAGCAGCATAGCAGGACAGTACCTTGCTGAAGAGTACCTCAGTGGTGCCCTAACTGGGACTTAACCCTGCAACCTTCAGGTCCCAAGGGCAATGTCCTAACCACTAGGCTACCACTGCCCATTTACTTAAGTATGAGTAATCTAAACTTTTTAACAAAATTTGATTTGTGCGCTACAAAAGCATGGGATTTTGGCCAGCGTCCTGTAAAATACAAGCAGCCTCACAACAGTAGCTATGAAAGAAACCACTAATGTGACAGTATGATCAGAGCATGAATAGGTTAGTTACAGCAGTGTTGTGTAGCACCAGTGTAACTCACATCTGTCACATTGACCACACCAATCTGAGGCCTGAAGAGATCCACTTTAAAGGTCTTCTCCCAGTAGGCGGTCAACTGTGTGGAGAGGTAAAGCATTAGAGCTCTGGCACAAGACTCTGATAAATGTCATGATGGGCCGAAGGTCTCACCAAGGGAAAGTCATCAGGATCAATCCACACTATGCTCAGGTCAGGGTTCTTGGTGTTGTCTCTGGCCACGTCTTTCAGGATCTCCAGGAATTCATATCCATCTAAAATGAATTAGTTTTATGAAAGGTCTGCTCTGATTTATCTAGACCTGTAGCTGATGCTTTATTATCATTGCCACATGTATTTGGATAGTAAGTTTAGTAGAATAATGAAAGAAAAGAAAAGTAAACCTGGGTCCTCTTCTTCAGCAAAAGCCACAATGTGGATCCCGTCCATGTCATCCTCCTATGTATCAGCCACAGAAAAATCATTTAAACACAATGATTTACTACAGGGGTGGGGTACTCAGATCCTGTAGGGCTGGTATCAAGCACAGTGTGACAGTTCCCATCCTCCAGCACACTTACCAGACCTGGCAATTATCATGTGAGTAGATGCAGGTGTGCCGGAGCCCACTTCTGATTTAGTATTTAAGTTAAGGGTGGGCAAAATGATAATATTTTATCAATAATATGTTAAACTTTGCCCCAGATGGGTTTAATGCTTCTCTGAGCATATTTTGATTATAAAAAGTTGAATAAAAGTCATTAAATCATTATAATAATTGTATGGTCTTTTTTAAAATGTGCCACTACTGGCTCTTTTTTCTGTACCAACTGATTAAACCTTAAAAAATTAAATGTTGTCATGTACACACCAATCTGCCATAACATTAACACCACCTGCCTAATATTGTGTAGATCATTCTCATGCTGCTGAAACAGCTCTGGCTGTGGTGCACTGTGTTCTGACCCCTTTCTATCAGAGTCAGCATTAATTTTTTAAAACACAGTAGCTCTTCTGTGGGATCAGATGAGATGGGCTAGCCTTCACTCCACATATACATCAGTAAGCCTTGGGTGCACATGACCCTGTGGCTGATTTACGGGTTGTCCCTCCTGGGTTCACTTTCAGAAGGGACTAACAACTGCATATCTGGAACACTCCACAAGACCTGCCATTTTAAAGATGATCTGACTCAGTTGTCTAGCCATGACAACAAGGCCCTTATCTTTCACTTGGTGCCTAATCTCCCCCGAGAGATGCCAACTAGATGGTCAATGTTATTTGCTTTACCTGGCAGTGGTGTTAATGTTATGGCTGTTAGTTGTATAGTGTGCTCCACACACAGACTCCAAAGTCTTTAAGGTAAATCTCGTTTGTGCCTAAGTCAAGCGTTAGCAAATGCTGAGTGTAGAATATTGGCTCATGCCAGAGTCAATACCTTGAAGAAAAAATATCAGAGACCCCTGGGTATTTGTTACAGACCCCACTTTGAAAAACCACAGATTTAAAAGGCTCATATTTCATTTCTCTGCATTACTGATCTTATTAAAGTTTATGTACTACATCATGTCATTTGACTCTATGTCATTTTACATTTACATTTTTACATTTTATTCATTTGGCTGAGGCTATTATCCAAAGCGATTTCTAAGACAGAGGAAACAATCAAGCATTACAGCTGCACAGGGCAGCACTGAAGTGAGGGCTACAGGGAAGTCCAATGCATTTCTCTTAATTTTAAAATAAAGGCAGTAGAAGCTACAATAAATATTGAAGACAAGTGCTTACAATAACTACAGATAGCAACTACTACAATAAATAAGGATGACATGTACTACAATAAAACTAAGTGGAACAATACTATCTGGGGGACATTCAGTTAGTTATCAGGTACCAATAGTTCGTACGTGACCAATAGCCTTATGACACACAAGTGAGCAAAATATTCTGTGATCTTGGCTGAACGTGGAATTAGCATGTTGCTAAATGATGAAGTATAAGCTACCATTACTTGTTAGCTACATTAGCCTCAAAACTTTACAGCATTACAAAATTAAAGATTAAAAAATTTGAGAGAAAAAAAAAATCAGATTTTGCATTGAACTCTTCCTTTAGCAGCCACAACAAGGCACTGTGTATCTTCTTTAACCTATAAATAATGCTATTTAATATACAAGATTTCACTTTTATGCAATTACTACTTACCCAGGTCTCAAACATATCCTCTGCACGTAGCTTCCTCAGTGTTGGTCTGAAAAGAAGAAGAAAAATCACATCAGTACATTTATAACCACAGGTATAAATAAAGCTGGCCCAAAGGCCTCTGGCTCACCTTCGGTGGCGACTGACAAAGTCAACTATCTCGTCCTCTGAGTTGGGTTTGCCAGGAATGGTGACAGGTTCATCCATGAAAGGCTCGTAGAAGTCCACTTCATTCATCTTAAGAGTCAGGTGCTTTGCCACCTGTAGCAGAGTGCAGTGGCACAAGTCTCCTAGACACACACTGCAGCCCTTATTCTTAATTAGCTGCTCTATGTAGCTTGGAGCTAATTCACTTAAAATGCAGCCAGTTCAGTTCATTAGTTGTACAGGAATCGGCACAGGAATGTAGGGAGCTGTTCTGGATAGCTGCTTTTCACATCCTTCATTTGAATTTCCTTATATCACTATCGGCACTTATGTGGAGCATTTGTGACCACCCCTTTAAAACCTATGGAGAAAAATGGGGCTGCCCATGGTGAATGATGCCATCAGGCCATATACAGCCAATGAATAGATATACACATGATCAGTTGTTGCCAATTGACAACCTGAATGCAAACAACTGGCAGACTTTGAGTTGAAAAGGATTGTCCAAATGCACAGCAAAAAAAACACAAGGTCAAAGCTACACCAACTCTGCTTCATAGCCTTTCAAATGCTAAAAAAAGTCTGTATTTTTTCTGTCTCAGATTTTCACTTTTAATACTACATTTGACTATCTGTTAAGACTGATTTCTTTAGCAATTGAATGTGAGATCGCTCACCCCTTTGTCAAAGGTGGCGAAAAACTTCACATATGGCTGAAATCGCTCCGCAGCTCCCTGAAAGGCCTTGTAGTCTAAAAGAAAACGGAAAGTTTAGATGAAAACGGTATGAAAGAGCAGCAGGCAGAGAACAAGAGCGATCAAGGCACCCACATGCCCCCATCGAGCACTGTAATAATGTAGAAAACTGCAGGGGAAGAAGAGCACAGTAAAATCTTAAAGCGAAACGCTGTCGATTGCCCCTACAGGACCATATCTGCAGGGCTGTGCCCCTACAATATGTCTGAAGGTCACGACAGAGGCCTCTTCAATCTCCCTCTCTTGAAATAGGATTTTTAATAAAGGCTGGGGAGCAGTCATAAAATGAGAAAGATAATACCTTTCTCCTCTGTCCTCTCTCTCTATTTGGCGAGAGCACGATAATTGTTCTCGATCTATATGACCAAGTGGAGGATCTATTTATAGTCTGTTGAGCCTGGTTTGCTATAGAACAATCATAAGTGTGCATGGTTTACACCTATCAGCAGTAACATTAAAGTCACTAATATTGTCCACTCATGCCACTTAACAGCCCTGAACAATTGAGGTATGGATTCCACAAGATCTCTGAAGGTATGCTGTGGTATCAGGAAACAAGATTTTAGCAGCAGACACTTGAAGACCTGTAAGTGAAGTGAAAGTGACTATTTGTCATTGTGAACACGCTTAAGCACCACAACGAAATGTGACCTCTGCATTTAACCC
>JBBPDA010000081.1:29876292-29887347 GCA_037974385.1 Arnoldichthys spilopterus
GGGCAGCTATCAACAGCGCCCGGGGAGCAGTGTAGCGGGACGGTACCTTGCTCAAGGGTACCTCAGTGGTGCCCAGGACGGGACTTGAACCTCCAAAACATTGCCTAGAGAATCGCACTGCCTCTGCTGGTGTGCCTTCTTATTATAGTCTATCCTGGACCAAGCTCTTCCTTCTGTTTGCACACATGCCTATGATGCATATGATGTAAAAAATTCATTCATTACACCAGACCAATTTTGTTCCATGGCTCTATGTTCCAGTCTGATGTACTTGTGCCCAATGTAGATGCTTTCAGGGCAGAACTTAATCAGTTTGTGCATTTCACCCGATGGGTGACTAAACAGTCCCATACACAGCATGCTGTGGTGCACTGTGTGTTCTAGTTATAATCTGTTGTAACTTCTATTAACCATTTTTCTTTTAGCAATTTGTGCTACAGTAGCTCTTCTGTGGGATCAGACCAGACTAGGTAAGCCTTTGCTTCCCAATGAGCATTGGGGACCCATGACCCTGTTGCCAGTTCACTTGTCCTTCCTCTGACAACTTTTGGTGGGGGTTAACCACTTCGTTCTGGGAACAACCCACAAGACCTTTGGAGATTATTTGATCTGCATGTGCACAAAATCACAGTTGTCTAGTGACCATATGACTTAGTTAGAGCCATACTTCACACTACAAGTTACATCTTATACACTAGCCACACTAGCTTACACTCTACACAAGTTTAAAAAAAACAGAAGGTAAAAGACTCACGTTCTGAATCTCTGCCCTTGAAGTGGCCGATGAGGCGGATATCTTCATCCATTCTCTCGAAGGCCCGCAGCTCCATGGGGTTACTAATCAGCTCCACTGCATCCTCTAGCAGCTACAGTTCACAAACAAACACAGTGTCTCACAGTGGGGTCATGCATATTATATATTACTTACACCAATTAGCCACAACATTTACATTACTGACAGGTGAAAAACATTGATTTTCTCATTCTGTAATTACTACGGCACCTATCAAGGGGTGGGATATATCAGGCAGCAAGAGAACAGTCCGTTTTTGAAGTCAATGTGGTGGAAGAAGGAAAAGGTGCAAAAGCCAACATCTATCAGTGTCCACTGCATGGGTGACATGCATATGTGTCAAGATATTATCAATGCTGCCATGAAGGTGACTTTTCTTGGGAAGACCATAGTTATATAAGTAATATAATGAGAGCCCTGTTCCTGCATGTGCTACAACAGAGTAGCTTTGTAGAAACAGAATTTGTGCTTGACTCGCCTGTCAGCAATTGAGAATGTATGGCACATCAAGAAGTGAAGAATCCATGGACCAAGAATGGGCAAAAAATCCACTTCCAAAACCGTTAGTATCCTCAGTTCCAAAATGAATAAGGTAAGGATAATAAAGATGATGTAACAAAGTGGTAATATGAAACTTAATTTTTTTTTATATAGTCAAAATAAATGAATGCTGTTCAGTGAAAACTTTAAACATATTTTCTTTGCACACTTGTCAGCTAAATGAAAGAATTAGTTTTGCCCATTCAGTGTGAAAATATGTGGCATTTGCTAAAAGCATTCAACAACATCAGGACTATTTTACTGCTCAGTGATTTTCTCAGGCTTTTCCACAAAGTCAGGACATTTTTTGTGCCAATGCATTTTTTTTTAATGAGCACACAACACATTCACAGACATCGTGTGGGTGTTACAGACACTACAGGTTCTATGTGGGTGGGAATCTGCTGTTCTAAATGCTAAAGCCTAAAATCTAAGCTTTGCTGACATTACTATTAGTCTTAATGCTCAGTAAGTGCATTCAAATTACCTGCGAATGAAGCACTGAGTGAGCAAGTACTCATGATTAAGCGTTTGTGATTCTCCCCTACCGCTTAAAACGATCTGAGGAGATGATATACAATCACGCCTCCTGCTGGCGAGCATGTGAAGTAAAGGAATAAAATCTTGTGCTACCAGAATAATTTCCAAAACACCCAAATTATATGTTTTGTTGATTTTCTGCTCGAAAAGAAGAACATTTATTTTACAGAGAACAAACTTAAATGTGGTATTTTCACATTTAGTTTAACATATTGAAAAAAAATGAAATGTATCAAATGTGCCATAATTTGCATAGTCCACATTTTATGTTTTTTCAATCTGTTAAACTGTTTGTTAAAATGTGAAAAGTAAAAACTTAAAAAACACAAGTATCTGCACAGCAAATACATTTCATTTCCAACAAAATTACAATGAAAAGGGCCTCGAAAAGCTTCAGTACTAACATCGAGCAGGAACTCCACCAGTGTGTCTGCAGAAACCTCTCCGTCGAACTCAATCACTCGCTCATCTTTAAAGACATAAATGCTGCCCTCTTCCTCCAAACCTATTCAGGATTACATAAAGGGGAGAGTTGTACAAATGTATATAAAACTGTGTATATTGTTTTCTTATGAATAACAATACATCAATAGAACTTTGTCTTTTTACTGATGAACATTTTTACTCATGTGTAAAATTATGTACATGTTTGAATGATGTCCATCTATGCATGCATTAATATTTTCAGTGCAGACAGAACTTATATATAAAAGGGAGAAAATGGTTGTATCCTTCTTTACTGTTTACAAAAGTAAAAACTTTACCAAGCTTCTTGGCCACTTTTGCATCTTTATGAGAATCAACCATTCCAAAGCCTATGTCCCTGTCTTCTAGAATTTGGGCAGCAAGCTAGAAGAAAACAGGCAGAAACAATACAGTTGAACATTTCTATGTAACAGCAAAGAAGGTGAAACACTTTAAAGGAATTTGCCAAGAGCTGTCCCCTCTCTAAGGTCAACTGTTTGGTTTATCAGTCATTTTGTTCTTGAACGACTAAGATTCTCAGACTAATGACTAACTGCAGTTTTACAGATTAAAAACATACCTGGAGGGAGCATTGGGAGGGAAGGTAGGGGAGCAGTAGGGCTAAAATATTTGGAAATAACATCTAGGTGTCATTTTAATAACAAATACTGGATTTTGGGATTTAAAGCATTGTCTATAAGTTAAGCTTTACATTTCTTACCATTGCCAAGAAAACCAGCACAGGCCTGAGGTTTGAAACACAATTGCAATGCAAAAGTTCTGCATTTATGGGTTAAGGTCCCCAAGTCAAACTTGTTAAGATGATGTAAATAATCCATCCATCCCTCATTCTTTTCATTTTGGGTTACGGGATGTTAATTAATATACAAAAAATATTGCAATAAATACTCTAAATTGCCCATAGGTGTGTGCATGAATAGTTGTCTCTCTATGTGTTGCTCGGCGATGGGTTGGCCTCCTGTCCTAGGTGTACCCTGCCTTAGGCCAGTAGTCAGCTGGGATTGGCTCCAGCTTTCCCGTGACCCAAAATAGAAAAAGTGGTTTCGAAAATGGATGGATGGATAGATATTCCAATTCCAGCTTGAATATTGCAATTTTGATATAAAATGTTTTAATCTTTTGGCGTTCCAAAAGATGCACAGATGTACACAGATGTCCAAACTCAATATTATTTTTTACTAAATAGGGAATTCAAATAAGGTATGCATCGTTTGGAATTTAAAGAAAAAACAAATTAGATATGAATTAGGTTGGAATATTTTTGGTAAATGGGCACAAACTTAATTTCCAGAAAAGTTGGAATATTTTCTAAAATGCAATAAGACAAAAATATATATATAAAATGTTAATTCTCATGAATCTTTATTTAACTGACAAAAGTACAAAAATATTTTCAGTAGTTTTTCTGGACAAAATCATTGTATGTTGTAAATATATACACAAATGTAGAATTTGATGGCTGCAACATATTCAACAAAAGTTGGGACAGACTTGAAAAAAGACTAAAAAATGCACAGAATATTCAAGTTACAATAGTTCAAAAGACACTACATTAAGCAGGTTAACTGGTAGCAGGTGTGGTATCATGATCGCAAGTATTAAAATAGGCTCAGTCTTTGTAAGTAAGGATGGGTTGTGGATCACTTCCTTTTTAGAAAATCTGTGAGACAACTGTTAGTTCAAAAAGAGCAGCTCTCAGCACAAGGTTGCAGAGAATTTAAGCCTTTCAGCTTCTACAGTACATCATTTTGTGAAAAGACTCAGAAATTCAGAGACATCTCAATGCATAAAGGGCAAGGTCAAAAACGTTATTGCTGAGCCCTCAGACGGCACTGCCTAAGAAATCATCATGCTGCTTTGACAAATACAGCCATATGGGCTTAAGAGTACTTCAGAAAACAATGGTCTATAAGACAGTCCGTCACTGCTTTAAGAAATGCAACATGAAACTGTATTATGCAAGGGGGAAGCCATCAATGCTACACAGAAAGGCTAGTAAGTTCTCTGGGCCAAGCTCATCTCATCACAGCACATGGTTCCATAATCTTTAGGACCATGAGATGAGCTTGTTTTCAGAAAAAAAACAGGCATTGAGTTCTCTGTGTCATAGATGAAATTGACCATCCAGATTGTTCTCAGCGAAAGGCACCAAAGCCAGTATCTGCAACTGTATGGAGTACATCAGTGCCAATGGCATGGGTGAGTTGCATGTATGTGAAGTTACCATTGACTCTGGGGTATATATTCAGATTTTAGAGAGACATTTGTTGCTATCAAGGCGATGTCTCTTCCTGGGACATCCATGCATTTATTAGCAAGACAATGCCAGACCACATTTTGCATGGCCTACAACAGCATGGCTTCATATTCATAGAGTGTGTGCGCTTGACTGACCTGCTGCTAATACAGATCTGTCACTTATTGAAAATATGTGCCACATCATGAAGAGGAGAATCAGAAAACGGTCATCAAGGACTGTAGCTGAATTCTTATATAAAGTAAGAATGGACAATAAGTCTCTTTAGTTCCAAAACTAATAAAAAAGTGTAATTAAAAGGAAAGGTGATGTAACACAATAGTAAATATGCCTCTTGTCCTAACTTTTGTTGCAGCCATCAAATTCTAAATGTAAATGAACATATAACAGATTTTGGGTTTTTTGCATTTTGTAAAATATCCCAACTTTTCTGGAAATTGAGTTTGTAGATAATGCAAATTCACAACAAGCAAACAGAGTGCTGAATAGTATATGCTGAAAAAAGCTCAATCCTCAGATCCAGTTGCCTCACTTACTATAGAGCTCCAAACTGCCTTTGAAAGCACAAGAAATCTGCAGTAAAAGCTTTATGAAATGGGTTTTCATTGCCAAAGAACCACACACAAACCTAAAATCATTATGCACTGTACCAAGCAGTCTATGGAGCAGTGGAAACATGTTCTCTATGCTTATGAATCACATTTTAATATCTGGAAGTCTGATGGATGATTCTGGGTGGGATAATATTTTGGGGCTTTTCAGAGTTTGCGCTAGGGTCTATATTAATGCCCATGGCTTTGGATTGGAAAGACATGTCAAACAAGCTTATATGTGAACTAGGCTTGTGTTAAGTTGCAGTTCTTAGGGGGTAGGTGTTGACTTTTGGTCAAAAATCAAATCTTTAGGTTCACAAAGAAAATCCATTTATAATATGCCATGACTCATAGCTAAAAAGAAGCTAGCTAAGCCATTTATTGCACTGACAGACTAATTCTACATGAGGAATCTATAGTATAGTATTGGTGATACTTCAATAATTGTTTCTTCAGTACAGGCAGGGGGAAAGATGTTAAAAGAGAGCACTCTTTCAGAAATGAGAGAAGCACAGACTTAAGCCTCTAGAGAGATTTCAGGTCTTTTTTCGGCTTCTAAATCAGGTCAGTCCTTTGCTAAGTTACACACCAATTATTCTTTGCACCCAGAAGACCGGCGTGTGCAAACTGTTCACATTTGTTCTCCAGTTCCCACAGCACAGTTCAGAGAACATCACTCCAGCCTTACATGATGGAGTTTACGGAAACAGATTGTTTCACATTCATCTGAGGCCACTTCTGTGATCATTTGACCAGGCTGCTATTGTGAAACAGGCCATCTGCATTATTACCATTTCAGGGACCAAAAATCAAAAGTACACAGATTTTCTGTTGATACAATGCACATAAACCAATAAATTTACTGTTCAGAATGTTTTCTCAATATATTACAGCAGTTTTGTTGCTCATGTATAAAATGGTCCAACAGAAATTTTGCAGATTTACAGATTTCAAATTATTTGAGCTGTAAATCATTTAAATGAATGAGAAAGCTGCAGAGCGTTCAGTGGTGGTCAAATCCTAAGACAGATAACTGACAAGAAAATATAATATTGTACTATATTATATTTTAATAATTTGTTGTTGCTCTCAAATGTATAATAAAACATCTAGAAATAGCAATATTTAATGCAGGTTTTGCTGTATAAGCTAAGCCACTGTTGAATAAAGTGAAAATACTAGAAAAGTGACTCTGAACTTTAGGATGGCATTGTGACTGAAGTGGCTAGTGCCCAGAATCTGCCCTGTCGAAAGAAGCAAATCACTATTACTAAACTACCAGGAACACCAGCAACACTTGCTCCTCATTCTAACAAAGCATAAGCCCTTCTCTTATGTTCATCTATTCTTCATCCCATCTCCTCCCATTCCTCCTCACCTCCAGCACCATCTCCCTCATATGGAACTGCTGCTGGAGCTCCCTGTCGGAGGGCAGGCGTTCATGGTAGAGCAGGCACAGCATGTCATACTTCTTCAGCGCCTTCTTGTAGTTCCTCTCGTTGATATCCAGCACACGGTCCTTGCCATCAAAGCTGGGGAACTCCAGGCCTTCCTCTGCAGAGCTGAAGGTAAGAAAAATCAAGCTGGGGAGCAGTAGAAGCCATAGAGGCAACATGGTGGGTCCAGAAAGAGAAGGCAGCTAATGCTGAATAATAATGCAAAGCAAGGCAATAAGGCTGACCCTGAGAAAAGAAAAAGAAATTTGGAGATTTAGCAACAAATCACTGTTTTGTCAGACAGAAACACCTCTGATAACATATTAGCATCAAGTCTCTTCTCTCTCTCTCTCTCTCTCTCTCTCTCTCTCTCAGACCAGTATAAGGGATTTTGGAATGTGTCTGCTTGCACGGATATTAACTAGATTGGCCTGTCTTAGACAAGTGTGTCCATTCCCCTGTGACTGAAGGCAATTTTTAAGAGCCCCCTTATTTCTGGGATAATTATAGATGGTGTGCTGATGAAAATGAGGACAGTAAGGAGTACCACTGGGAATCACTCTTCATACTTCACGAAGTAGATGACAATTAAGCCTGAAGACAAAGTAAAGTATGGCATTTTGGCAGAGGTGGCCTTTACAACTTAAAAATGCAAGTTACTCTGACAGTCACAGAGTTCCACAAGGAGCCCCCTCCAAAAAACTGGTGTAAATGTACATATATACACACACATAGGGGTTTAAATGATGTGTTGCGCATTACAATAAGAGATTTTAAAGTATAGTGAGTTATGTGTGTGTCCACTGTCTTAGCATTCACTGTGAGCGTGTGCTCGTATTGAAACGGCGACTTTATTAAGACAGGACTAGTGGACAGTCGAAGACACGATGAGGGATATTTGTCAGTCTCGACTAAGCGATGCACAAAAAATGGAGCCGCTCCGGCTGTTCACGCCGTTTATACTTTTGCTCCTGATCGGCACGGAGATTAGCATTGCTGATAAAGGTAAGACCATTATAATATCGTACACCGGTCTTTGCACGGGTTTAGAAAGGGTTGGTCATTTAGTTTGAGTCACTTTTTAGGTAACTGATACAGCCAAGAGCACGAACACTGGCAGCCAACGGGCGGCTTCCGTTACACAGGTTAGCATTAGCTACTTTTGTTTTCTGGGGACATGACTTTATTTCTAGTGGTTGTTGTTATAAAATACCATTACTTTACGTCTTGTTTGATAATTTAAAGTTTAAATGTAAAATTAGATGCGTAGTCGTTTAAACTATGCTAATAGGACAGTAATAACTTGCACAAAGATAAGTAAATCTGCTGTTTCCTGTAGCCACTAAAAGTGAAGCTGCAGCTGCATCGTTGGACAGTGAATTTGTTGACAACAAACAAACAAACGCAAAAGCATGGAAGCATGATTACTACAAGCCAAAAAAACATGTTTCTTCTGTTTTAAGGGCTAAAATCTTTTAAAAGGTTAAATACTTTGACAGACCTTCCCATTAGTGTTTGTGCTTCAGTGATGCTGAACTACTGCTAATGCTTTCAGAAAAACGATCAATGTTATTATATTTCAGTTTAGTGCAAAAATGAAACGCTTATACATGTATGACGAGTTTGGCTATGTCCACAGATTTTATGTAATTTTGTGTGGGCAGTGGTGGCCTAGTGGTTAGGACCTTGCCCTTGTGAACAGAAGGTCGTAGATTCATGTTCGGACTCGGGGACCACTACACTGCTCCCAGGAGCTATTGGTAGATGCCTGCTGCGCCACAGGTGCACCTATGATGGGTGAAATGCAGTGACAAAAAAGTCACTTTCACATTTCCCTTATATTCGTTAATATTAAAGGATATTTAGCTTGTGTGTAGTGTGGAGAACTGAATTAGTGATTGCTGCTTAAACATTGATAAGTAATATCATTCTCACTTATCTCCTCAAATGTCAATGAAATTCTTTGTGGGGCCATAGCTAGGCACGGGTCAGGTTGTGCATGATACATGTTTTTGACATTTATTTTTAAAATTTAGGAAACAAAATTTAAAGATGTCTATTGTTCAGTAGAAGTAGCAATATCCGTACTGAATCACTTCTTGGGTGTTTAATCCCTTACTGTTTGGGTATAACTGAATGAAACCTTTTTTTAAAAAAGGGTCAATAGTAAGTGCCATGATCTAAACCCCCTGCTTTTCTTAATTCAGTAGAAACACAATGGCAAAAATATCTCAATAAGATCTCTGAAGCAAACAAGAAGTATCAGCCATGCAGCCAGGAGAACTGCAGCTGCCACATCAGGTAAAATCTCTTTTAAAAATCAGTTTACTTTTTCATTAAAACCTTTTTAATTTAGCCTGCTTTTGTAGAAGTGTTTACATTGTTCTCTTTGAGAATGTTTTCAGATTCTCTTTTTGTGCTTCCAGTGTCTTGAAAGATGATCTGCTGCCATTCAGGGATGGGATATCAAAGGAACTGATGTCAAACACAGTGCAGCGTAGTGTGGGGACACACTACCAGATCATTGGACATAAGCTTTACCGTGAACAGGATTGCATGTTCCCAGCAAGGTTGTTTCAGTAAAATCAAATATTTTTGCGTGTTTAATATTTGTACTTTTTATTAACTGTTCTACCGTACTTTTTATGTCCAGGTGCAGCGGAGTGGAGCATTTTATCCTGGAAGTGATTGACCGGTTACCTGACGTGGAGATGGTCATTAACGTACGCGATTACCCCCAGGTGCCTGGCTGGTCTCAGCCATTGCTACCTGTTCTCTCCTTCAGCAAGGTGTGTAATTTTGCACACACATAACAACAAACCTACAGCCGCTTGGTCACAGTAGTCCCAATAATTGCAGGAGTATGAACTTCTATTACTTTTTACGTGTATAGCCTCAGAAATCCAGTAATAATCATAAGACTCAAACGTTGTGTTTTGGGTTTGAGGAAGATTGTGAAAAATTGATTTTTTTTTTTTAAGACTCCAGATTACCAAGATATCATGTACCCAGCGTGGACATTTTGGGAGGGAGGTCCTGCAGTGTGGCCAATTTATCCCACTGGATTGGGTCGTTGGGACCTCATGAGAGATGACCTAAAAAAGTGAGTTTTATCCACTTTTATAATCATTAGGTATTTTAAGATGCTTTCACACCTATAGCCATTACTCTGATTGAATCAAACTGAAGTGTATTTCACCCTTTATGTAGGTTAGTTTGGGTAGGCGTGACCGCATTAAGTGCACTCCAGTGTGGACCAGAACAACCTCACTTAGCCCTTTTATAGGAGGTGGTCTCACTCTGCAGAGTTTGAACAGGATTTGATCTGAGTCCGACCCAACTACCCGTGTGTACTCGCTAGTTTAAACTAAACAGATGGTGAGAGCATACCATTAACATGTCAAACTTACCGAACATGTACTATTATCATGTCATATGTTCTCTGTTAGCGAAGTTGTTCTGTTCAGGTGTCTGAGGGCAGCAGTTTTGTACAAAAAATGTGAAACATATTCTGAACGTGCGTTCTACATTATGCTGATGTCGTTTTGCTGGTATGTTTTCCTAGGTGACAGTTCTGCCAGTGCTGAATGTTAATTTGCATAGTGTTCTTTCTCTCATAAAAAATCCTACTAGTCCAGTACAGGAGCTTCTTCCTGTATATACTTGCACCCACCCCAGACACATCAACCCCAGTTAGTGGAGTGGCCAGTTTGTAGTGAGGCATATTGGTTTGCATTGATTTTTTTCCTCTGATGTTAAAGAAAATCAAACCAAGGGGAAACACTCCAAGTTTACATGTTCATTTACTGATTCCAGCCAGAGTAAACAAACACTAGGTGTGAAAATGCCCTTAGTGTGGAGTAAAGGAAGGCTTAGATTCTTTAAGTGCCACACAGTGTTTGTAGACCTGCTCATTTAGTGTTTCCTTAAGGGTCAATGGTCATCAAGGGTATATATGTTGAGTTTGTCACTTTTTGCTGCAGTGGGATCCTCTACTTTTCTGGAAAAGATTTAATATTGATGTCAGAACGTTGGTGTGAGGTTTTGATTGCATTCAGTCACATGGTCATTAGTGAGGTCAGGTGCTGATGTTGGACGGTAAGTTATAGATTTCATAAACCAATCTCAGCCCAGTGCTCGAGGAATGTATACTCTTCTTTCTAATATTTTGCACTAGGCATGGTGACCTTAGGCTCATGTGTGGCTGCTGTTGACTGTCAACATCCCACCTGTGGCAACAGGTGCATCTCAAAGTATTTTAGTGTATCTGTAGTAATTATTAGTTAGAATGCAGATTTTCTTTCCCAGTGCCATTTGAGTCTCTTGGTTTCTCTTTCTCTCTCACTCTCTCTCTCTCTCTCTCTCTCTCTCTCTCTCTCTCTCTCTCTCTCTCTCTCTCTCTCTCTCTCT